>PISX010000007.1:224137-644796 GCA_004024625.1 Mellivora capensis | reverse complement strand
TAATTCTTTCTTCTGCCTCATTTATCCTAGCAGTAAGAGCCTCCATTTTTTATTGCACCTCACTAATAGCTTTTTTTATTTCAACTTGGTTAGATTTTAGTTCTTTTATTTCTCCAGAAAGGGCTTTTATATCTCCAGAGAGGGTTTCTCTAATATCTTCTATGCCTTTTTCAAGCCCGGCTAGAACCTGAGAATTGTCATTCTGAACTCTAGATCTGTCATATTACCAATGTCTGTATTGATTAGGTCCCTAGCCTTTGGTGCTGTCTCTTGTTTTTTTTGTGGTGAGTTTTTCCGCCTTGTCATTTTTTCCAGATAAGAGTATACGAAGGAGCAAATGAAATACTAAAAGGGTGGCAAAGACCCCAGGAAAATGCCCTTTAACCAAATAGAAGAGACCCCAAAATCGTCGGGGGGGGGGGGGGGAGAAAGGGGATAAAAAGAAGTTCAGAAAAAAAATTAAAAAAAAAAAGAAAACAAAGAAAAAAAATATAAAAAAGAAAAAATATATATATTAACCTGGTGTCTAGAACAGTGTCACCCACTTAATTGTGGGGTATTTTGGTCTATTAGAACAAAGTACCTCCCAAAATTTTAAAGAATGAAAAATGTATATAAGAGCAAACACATTGAAGGGATGGAATATGCCTATAAAGATGAAAAACAATTTTTTTTTAATTTCTAAAAAAAAGGAGTTGATTAAGTTGATTGGGAGAATATAGAAAAATAAAGTGGAGAGAATTTGCTCAGGCTGGAGAGTAGAACAAGCCTGGAGCTAGATTTAGGGTGTCTTTTGATCCACTAGAGGAAGTTGTAATCCAAATTTTTAAGAATAAAAAACCCCTTATGTGAATACAAAAAATAAAGTTAAATAGTATGAAGGATAAAATATGACCATAGTAATGAAGGTTCAAAAAAGATTATTTTTTTTTTGGAAAAGGTATTGTTAAGATAAACTACTTAAAAAAGGTTAAAAAAAGAAAAGGATAAAGTTAAAAAAATTTAGCAGAAAAAGAGAAAAAGAAAAAAAAATAAAATTAAGGAAAAAAATTGAATTAACTGTAAGACTAAAGAATCATGGGGAGAAAGCCATGAATTCCGCCCTTTGCTTTCTCCTCCTCTGGAGTTCCGCTGCTCTCCTTGTTAAGTGAACTTGGTCTTGGCTGGATTTCTTGTAGATCTTCTGCGGGAGGGGCCTGTTGTAGTGATTCTCAAGTGTCTTTGCCCGAGGCAGAGCTGCACCGCCCTTACCCGGGGCCGGGCTAAGTAATCCGCTCGGGTTCGCTTTCGGGAGCTTTTGTTCCCTGAGCGCTTTCCGTAGAGTCCGGAGGACGGGGATGAAGATGGCGGCCGCCCAGTCTCCGGCCCGGAGGAGCTGAGATTTTGGGGCCCCACTCCTCAGTGCGCCCTCAGAGAAAAGCCCCGGCCCCTCCCATCTCCCTCGCCTCTGGCCGCGCTCCGAGCTCACCCAGCCTGAGGCCGGTCCAAGGTAACCCCGAGCTGAGAGCTCACTCCTCGGCTCTGTCTCTGTAGCCGGCTTCCCCGCTCCGATACCCACGACCTCTACGACACTCAGACACCCCCGCTCCTTCTGTGACCCTGCGGGACCTGGGGCCACGCTGACCCCGCATGGGCTTGACCCCGGTTTAGCCTCTGGAGCCATGTCCCTCCCTGGAGCAGACTTTTAAAAGTCCTGATTTAGTGCTCCGATGCTCCGCCACTGGCCGGGAGCCGGCCCCTCCCCCGCCGTCTATCCTCCCGTCGCTTTCGATTCACTTCTCCGCCGGTTCTACCTTCCAGAAAGTGGCCGATTTTCTGTTTCCAGAATTGCTGTTCTTCCTCTCTTCGATCTGCCGTTGGATGTGTAGGTGTTCGCAATGGATTGATAAGCTATCTATCTGGTCTCCTGCTACCCGATGTCGTCTCAGCTGCTACTTCTCCGCCATCTTGACTCCCTCCCCTTTATTAATCTTAACTCCATATAAAGCCAAATTCCTTTAAATTTGCCAACTTATTTACACTTTCCATGGATCTCCATCCCTTCTCACATCTCTATGCTCCCATGGGGTGTCATTTATCTTTCACCTGAAGAACTCTCTTTAGTACTTCTTTTTAGTGCAGATACTACTGGTAACAAGTTCTCTTGGTTTCAGTTTGTCTCAAAATGTCTTTATTTTCCTTAGATTTTATTTTATTTTTTTAATTTTTTTAAATTTATTTATTTGTCAGAGAGAGGGGGAGAGAGAGCGAGTGAGCACAGGCAGACAAGAGTGGCAGACAGAGGCAGAGGGAGAAGCAGGCTCCCTACCGAGCAAGGAGCGGGATGTGGGACTCGATCCCAGGACGCTGGGATCATGACCCAAGCCGAAGGCAGCCACTCAACCAACTGAGCCACCCAGGTGTCCCAATTTTCCTTAGATTTTAAAGCTACAAAATGCCAGGCACTTTGACAATATTGTTCCGCTATCTTTTGGCTTCCATTGTTTCTCTCAAGTTTCACTAATGCTTCTGAACTTAATGCGCACTTTTTCTTTGTCTGTTTTCAGGGTGTTTTCTTTGTCTTCAGTTTTCATCAGTTTCATTATGAGGCACCAAAGTGTGTGTGTGTGTGTTTTTTTTTAATACTTTCCCCCTTGTGGTTGAAAGTACTTCTTAAAGCTGCGACTTGTATTTATAATTGGTTTTGGAAAATTCTTGGCTATTATCTCTTCAAATATTGCTTGTCTTTTGCTGTCAGAAACAGAATAATTTCTCTTGATCTCAGTTTTTTGAATGTATTAAGTCTCTTTAAATGATCCATTATATATTAACACACTACATTATAAGAGAAGCTAATAATTGGGAAATCTTAATGGTTTATCTCAGGATAAATTATGTTCCAATTCAAAAGATCCTGTTTTGTTGCCTTTTTTTTTTTTTAAACACAAATCTTTGGTAGAAATTTAAATTCAGTTTGATGTATGCATAAAAGCTACTTCATTGGGGCGCCTGGGTGGCTCAGATGGTCAAACCTCTGCTTTCAGGTCGGGTCATGATCCCAGGGTCTTGGGACTGAGCCCCACATCCAGCTCCCCGCTCAGCAGGGAGTCTGCTTCTCCCTCTCCCTCTGGGGCACTCCCCCCATGTGCTCTCTTGTGCTCTTTCACAGTCCCTCTCTCAAACCAATAAAAATCTTAAAAAAAAAAAAAAGTTTAAAACCTACTTCATTGATACACATTGCATAACCTATTAATTGGCCAATTACTACTTTTATATGAATATGAGCATGAATCTGTAGGGTAGGTTTTATGCAAATTCATACCTGAATTTAAATTTCTAAAGATATGAATTCATAGTATATCTAATATAATGTTTTGTTTTATATTTAAAGCCATTTGTGGGGCACCTGGCTGGCTAAGGCAGTAGAGCACGCAACTCTTGATCTCAGGCTTATGAGTTCAAGCCCCACACTGGGCATAAAGCTCAGTAAATAAATAAATAAATAAACAAAGCCATTTCTGTTTTAAGCTATATTAGCAGAAATGCTTTTGTCCCTCCCAATAGAAATAGAGCACTATACATCCCTGAATATTTTCAGGGAGCCTCGTGCATCAAGTAAGCGGAGTTACAAATAATACTAACACTACCCCAGCACCTTTTTTTTTTCAGTCAGGTACCTGGTAGCGAAAAGCACGTTGTACTAGGCTTCTAATTCTCTTACCAACCAAAAAGCCAATCATTAATTTGTTAATCTTTGAGACATAGCAGTTATTCAGTATTTGACTGGTTGCTCTGTTGCCTACAAAAGGTTCCCCAAGTCTGGGTTTACAGAAGATTGACAACGACTCACAAGGAGAGTATCCAGGGCAGGACGCTCATTATAGACAAATGGTGGAATCAGAAGCATATTCAGGTCAGCTTACAATGCTTATGATGAATTTAAATCCCTAATAATGACTGGCCATAAAATGAAATAATCCTCTCATACCCTTTTCTGTCTGTAATAATCTTAGAGAACTAGAAAAGTCAAAATTAAAGTATCCTTGGGCAAAATGAATTTGTACATAAAAACATTTTCTATATAACTATAGCTTATCCTCCTTAAGTGCTATGTTTCCTTACACTTTTTGAAAAACTTCAATGTGTTACATGTTTTCCTACCTACTAAGTATAATTACAGATAAGTTTATAAAGTATAATTGGTATTTTTTTTTAGATTTATTTATTTGAGAGAGAGAGAATGGGGATGGGGAGAAGCAAAGGGAGAGGAAGGGAGAGACTCTCAAGCAGAGAGATCCGTGCTGAGCACAGAGCTGGATGCAGAGCTCAACCTCATGACCATAAGATCACGACCTGAGCCAAAATATACAGTTGGATGTTCAACTGACTGTGCCACCCAGGTGCCCCATAATTGGGATATTTATTTATGACGCAAGTCTACCATCATGAAGATAAATTACTGTTGGAGAGATGACACAAGCATGCTTCAAGGTTGGAAGCCACCTACAAGATGGGTCCCCAAGCCCACAGGCTGTAACCAACTTGAGAACCAAGTCAATTCAACAAGTAATCTGTATTTTCTGCTCTGGATGGCTGACATGGGCCCACATCTAAGTAAATGAGAACTTACTAGGTTTATTAAGATTTCTTTTCTTCAACAATTAGACCTGATAATAATTGGATTGCAACCACTTCAGAAAGTTCAATAAGATAAAAAGTTCAAAAAGAATATGAGAGGAAATATAAAAAGCACCTTTATAGGTGGTCCATACATACAGTCACTCTTACTGTAACAATCCTCTTCTTTTTCCAAAGCTAAAAACTTTTAATATCACCACCACAGAAATCGCTGAGGAGAACGGAGTTTAAGAACAAATGGGTCTGTAACTGGAAACTGGAATGGTAGTGGAATAGCCTAAGAGGCACACTGGCCCATCTCTAGAGAATCTCTCTGCCTGAAAATATGCTTATCTGCCAATGACAGATGGGCTCAGCAACAAGAAGCTTCCTTGCGTGCCAACCCTTAGGAAAGCCCAGAGCTATGGGTCACATTCATGTGGCTAGTTCAAGGGTTGCCCCCTCCAGGAAGGTGGAACCTTCTGCACCATCAGATTAGGGACAACCAGATGAGGGACAAGGGAGGCAATGGAAAATTCTGAAGTGTACAATAATGGAAGAGGCTGAAGGGAGCCAAGAGAGGCGGTAGGGGCCACTCAGCACCGTACCCAGGGAGAGAGTAAAAGGAAAAGGAAGGAAGCAGAAAAGAGAGGAGAAGATGCCACTTAGCTGCCTAATTCCCAGACCCAAAGCCACTCATAAAACAGGTGCCCTAAACTACAAGTAAAGAGTCTTAAGCATTGGCCAGGAACCTAGTCACCAATGAAACTTTTACCTCCAAATTAAATAATTCTGAGATCCTCGTGAATAACAAAATGAATATAAAATGACTGGATTTGAATTACATGTTAAATCATTCCTATTTTGGCAGAAACAGTGTCAGAAATAATACTGCCTTTGAATACTTCCCTCAAAGCAACTTTAGTACGTGAAAAAAATCACCAGAAGTTACTGAAGAAGTGTTCAACTTTTTAATTAAGACAGAGTCAGAAGTAATGACAACAGAGTATATCAAAAGCTACCTTCTGATTTAAATGTTTTTAATGGCTTCATTGAGATATAATTTATAGATGATAAAATTCACCCATTCTAAGTATACAACTCAATGATTTTTTAAAAAGATTTTTTATTTGTCAAAGAGAGAGAGCGAGCACACAAGTAGGGGGAACAACAGGCAGAGCAAGCAGTAGGAGAGGGAGAAGCGGACTTCCTGCTGAGCAGGGAGCCCAATGTGGAACTCGATTCCAGGACCTGATATCATGACCTGACCTGAAGGCAGACGCTTAACTGGCTGAGCCACCCAGGCATCCCACAACTCAATGATTTTAATACATGTGTGGAATTGTACAACCATTATCCCAATCCTTACGTGTTTGTAATAGTGAGTTGTAGGTAGACAATAAAACAATCTACTTCTCTCACGATGCAACCGTGAGCAATTATACTAGTATTTAAACATAAGAAGCCCTGCCAGCTTCTCTCCCTTTCCCTCGAATATCCTCAAAAACTGGGGTTTTCTAATGGCTTTTCAGGAAAGTACTGAAGCAAGGCTAGTAACCACTCATTCATCACTGAAGTATAAAAAATATTTTATGTCATTATCCCAGCAAAGTCTCCCCAGCAGACTAAAATCACACTTTGCAAACCATATGCATAATACATTTTACCATTTTAATGACTGAGACATCTTCACGACTTCAAGAGTAGAAAAACAGCAGATGGCAAGCACTATTTTAACAAATGAGAGCTACTTGGGTGAACGGTGTCTCTGGGTCTATAACACTTAGAGTAGTAACTCAGTCACTAAACCAAGAGCCTCTATTGCCAAATTAATCAAGATTTCTGACAGTTTTCAAACTACTTCTGAAAATATCATGGAATATATACTTTCGGTTTTTATGTTCTGATACTTCTTACTCTAATTGAGCTTATCTTCTTCTCAATCTTCAAAATAGATTTGAAAGTTTTTGTGACCCATTTAAAGTCTGCAGCCTAATGCAACCTTTTCATGGATATCTGAGTGAAGATAACAGCAATCTCCCTAACATCCCATAGGAAACAGAGAAAACATCGATCATGTAGGCCTTTTGCAGGGCTGCTGACTCTGCCAAGAATCATCTCTCCTCTCACTCTCTGCCCTTACCCTGGTCTTGTCCAGATTATCTCACTCATTTTTCAGGCCTGGACTCAGACATCACATCCTCAGGGGTGCTGTCCATCCAGGACCCCCACTGCACAAGTCAGGGCCCTCTATCATGTACTTACAACATCCCACACTCTTCTTCAGAAGCCTAAGCCTAATAATCACACAGTGTGATCAGGTAATTAATGTCTACCTCTTGAACCCAATCCTACATTCCCGGAAGGTTCAAGTTTTGTTCACCTCGCAGTCCCCATCACTGAATGCAGACCTTGACATGCAATAGGCATTCCATAATTATTTGTTAAAGTCATAAGTATTTGCTGAGTATTTATGAATAGCCCTGCTGTAGGCCAGCAGAGAGGGACACAGCCCCTGGCTCCCTGCAGCTTATCCTTAGGGGACGGGATAGGAGGCGACTAAAAGAAAAAAGGAAAACAAAAAATTAATGAGTAATTACAGTTGTGATGAGAATCTAACTATCATTCTTAAGTCCTCCTGGACCCGACAATGGATAAAATATGTTGATATTTCATGAAGCTTTTCTTTCATCTATTTAGCACATGACACGTTCCTTCTATTTTCTGTTCTTCATATTGATAAATCCCACTGATCAAACCAAAGTCAGACACTCAAATTGTGGAGAGACACTACATTATGCCCTAGCTTAAAGTCCACCAGCCCGCCAAAGAGGCCTTCCACATCCAAGGAAGGCTAATGGTTCTAAAAAGGTATTTCCTAGACACCAGGGTTAACAGAACAATTTTCTGGCAGAGCCTGCTAAAAGAGAGGGCAATTATCAGCCATGGATGCAACTAAATAATACTTTGAAATTCTTCTACCACACATTTTTTAAAAAGGGGTACATGGATTATGGAATATAACTTTCCCTGATGCTAATATTTAACCACTAAAAACATGTCTTTTTATAGATCCCCACCATGTAGTCTTTTAATGACATGTTAATATCATTAGTTTCAGCAATATTAACATTACTGGAAAAAACAATCTAAGTTTAAAATTTCTTCAAAATTATATAGCCGGGACTTAAGTGGTTCTCTAGTAGAATATCTGACACCTCTAAGTGACCTTTAAAACTAAGGGGAAAATTAATAGCCAACATCTTTTGATTGCTTACTAGTACCAGAAACCATGCTAAGCACTTAAAGGAGTTTAATTAAATCTCACAATGATCAGATCAAGGAGGTGTTAGCTTTGTAGGTGACTTTGTAGGTGGCCAGTAGGTGACTGGCCGCTCGGGTGAAGTAACCCGACCCAAGGCTACTATGTGATCTTCCGAGTTTAGTCCAACTCTGGGGTGGGTGCTTCATCAGTGATATCTGGCGAATGGCCTATCTCACCACGAAATAAAAGGAAAGAATTCTCTTTGGTACACTTTTGTAATAAGCATTCTAATAGACATTAAGTTTCTGTTACAGGCTGAACTATGTCTTGCCAAAATTCATACGCTGGAGTCCTAACCTTTAGTACCTCATAATGTGACTCTATTTTAGAGGCAGGGTCTTTAAGGAGGTAATTAAGTTAAAATGAGGTTATGGGGGGGGTATGCATCATTCAATGCAAGTGGTGTCCTTAGAAGAGGAAATCTGGACACATATGCACTCAGAGAAAGGGCAGTGTGAACACAGTCAGGATGATGTGAAGACACAGGGAGAAGACAGCCATCTACAAGCCAAGGAGAAAGAAAGAAGAAACCACTTGCCAACACCTTGATCTTGGACTTCTAGCCTCCGAACTGTGAGAAAATAAACTTCTGTTAAGTCCCCTAGTCTACGGGCCTTCGCTATGGCAGCCCTCACAAACTAATCCAGTACCTAAGTCACGCCTGCTTACATTCCACAGAGCTCAGAGTTCAGTGACAGTCAGGAACAGTGGCATGGCTCACCCACGCCGCTGTTAGACTGTCAATGACAGCTGTTCAAATAAACTTATGTTCCCATCTCACTAGGCAAGAACAAAAATTTGTGCACTGAAATATGGAGAATAAGTAGGAGGGAAACGGGAGTGAGAAAGAGTTTAAGTACAGACATGTTATTTCCCCAACCTCTACCCCCAGAAGATAAGATGTTCCCAGGGAAGAATGCACCTGAAATGACAGTGTTCGTTCTAGTCCATCCTGGGAGCGTATCTCCCACCAGCCAGGCCAATGGTGTGGCCAGAGCAGGAGTTTTAGTGGGGCTCAGGGAGGGAAGGGGAGGGGGTGAGGCATCCCGGGGCAGAGATGCAGGGAGCGAAGGGAAAAGGGGAAGACGGAGGCAGAAGGGCGGGGAGCTGGGGGCTGCGTGGAGGCGGAGTGACACACTGGGGTGCGGCTGCAGTTGTCTCTGGTGGGTGGTAGGTGAGGGAAGGAAGAGCAGCAGGGGGCCCAGAAAAGATGTTCTTTTGTTTCCTCCCCACTCCCTCTCTTAAGAGCCAAGCCTTAAAAGTGATGTGACAGGAGGAGAAAAAAAAAAAAGTACAGAGATTACTTCTTCCTGCCTTTCTTTTATTTTCTTTCTTCACCTCTCCCTTTTCCAAAATGTCCTGCAGACAGGAACCCCCACTGCTTATCAACCACTTGCTCGGAGTCCAAACAAAGGCAAGCAGTGCCAGGAGGGAAAGCGCGCGTAAACCAAGACTGACCGCAGGAGATGCCCATATTTACCACCTAAAATGACCAGACTTTTACTGTTCATAAATTCATCGATCAACAACTTATATTTGTTTGCTGTTTGTATGAAACGTTTGGGTTGTCTGCCAAGTCCAAGGCCTCCTGCTCTGACGGAAGAAGTAGACCTCTGGAGCGTGGTTGAACTTTGTGACCAGGGAATGCCCTTGGCCCAGACAGGGCTGCTAAGAATCTCTCTCCCGGGGGTCTGAACTAGACTCACTGCTCAGTCCTTGATGGCTAGGCAGGCTCCTGCAGTGTTAGGAGCTTGAGGGCTGAGGGTACCATGCAAGAGCAGAAATTTTGTCCTACATATATACAGAAACAGAAAGCTAAGAGTAGAGAAATAAAAGAAATATATAGGAGAAGTGATGCTTAGAGACTACCCACCCGAAAATGTAACCTCAGACACTGTAAGGCATCCACTTCTTGGTTTTGGTCCCTTGGGTTCCTAATAAAACTCTGTTTTGTGTATGTGGATACACATAATTACAACCAAAGAGCCTTGATAAAACGGTGGTAATTTATTAAGTACCTTCCGGTATATTATCTCATTTAGACTCCAAATACTGCAGGGGATAAAAGAGAGCAGTTATTTTTACTCTAGTTTTGCAGCTTGCAAAGTAGAGGCTCATGGGCATCATGGCCCCAGTGAATCAGCTTTTGGGAAGCCCACTCTGATGTTCACTCTGGGGTTGGCTACATGACTTCCTTTGGCCAGTGGAGTATTAGCAAGCTCAGTGACACAAGTTGAGGCTTGATAAAACTCTACACACTGGGACTGGTCTTCTCGGTACCCAGCCCCCACCTTGGAAAAATATCCAGGCATCCAGTATAGAAAGAGGATCCAAGGAGAGGCCTTGTGAGATGAGTTACATGGACAGAGACGTGCCAGGCAAAGTCCCAACTGACCTCACACAACAGAAGATAAAGGGCAAAAGAGCCTCTAGGTCAATCCACAGAATCGTGTAATATTACATGTTGTTTTAAAGAATTCCTGGGGTCTTAGCAATAGATAAATGAAACCCATGTTAAGTAACCCCTCTATATCTCAAAGCTAATAAATAAAGTTTGGATTCACATCTCCTGACTGATTTCAGTGATTTATTCATTGTTCCAGGATGTGACTGAAATTGAAGAAAAATAACTCAAAAGTTTCATGAGCTTCATTTAAACAATAGAAAATGAGTTTTAGCTCAGAACACTCAGCTATGAAATTATCCTGTCAGCATATAAATGAATTAAAAATATATTTATGTAAATGTGGACAGGTAGGAGAGTGTTACTAAAATACTTAGCATGGTTATACAATGTCTGAATGCTTTTCTCCTCGTACCAGAAAAATTACAAAACTACCAAAGACAATACAACAGTGTTTATAGCAAATATAGCTATTATTTCCAACAGCAAAAATAAACCATCAAAAAATTACCCGCTAACAGGAGAAAGGACAAATGACGATATATTCATACGAGGGTGAAAATAAAGAACTCGAGCTTCATACATCAACATGGATAAATCTCAAAAATATCAAGTTGAATGGGGGGACAGGGAAAACAAGTAGAACACCACAACAGCTTAATATCATTTATGTGGAGTCCCTCAAATACAAACCTCAGCATCATATTACTTAGGAAAACATATGTAATTAGAGAAATAATAAAAATCAAGGGAATAAACACAAAAATAGTAGCTGCTCTTGAAGGGAAGAAAGCAGGACACACTTAGAGGAAGGCACAGTGAGGGATCTAAAGACATTAGTTACGTTTCATTTCTTAGTTTGGGTGGCAGGTATATGTGTGTTTTACAACAACCTATACTGTACATCTGTGGTAAATAGCTTTTTGTATCTATGAAATATTTCATAATAAAAGCAAACTTTAAAAAATAACCAAAGAATCTAGCAAAGGAAAACTAGTCTCCAGCAATACATGCTTTATAACACACAGAAATAAACCTAGTTCCCAAATACACAACAATTTTATTTTTAAAGATTTTATTTTTAGGGACCTGGGTGACTCAGTGGGTTAAGTGTCTGCCTTCAGCTCAGGTCATGATCTCAGGGTCCTAGGATCAAGCCCCATGTAGGGCTCCCTGCTCAGCGGGGAATTTGCTTGAGATTCTTTCTGTCCTTCTCTCTCTCTGCCCCTCCCCCTCCACTCAAGCTTACTTTTTGTCTCTCAAATAAATAAATAAGATCTTAAAAAAAAAAAAAAGATTTTCTTTTAAGTAATCTCTACATCCAACTTCAGGCTTGAACCCATAATCCTGAGATCAAGAGTCACATGCTCTACCCACTGAGCCAGTCTGGCACCCCACAACAATTTTATTTTAGAAGAGTTAGAAAGGGAATACTATAGAGCTAGCTAGACTCTCAATTACATGATAATGGTAAAGTCGTCTATAGTTCATAACTCATTAAAACTGATGCCAAAGGAAAAACAGATATCTAAATACAGTGTTAAAATATTTCAGTTAGGGGGCGCCTGGGTGGCTCAACGGGTTAAAGCTTCTGCCTTTGTTCGGCTCAGGTCATGATCCCAGGATCCAGGGATCGAGCCCTGCATCAGGCTCTCTGCTCAGCATGGAGCCTGCTTCCTCCTCTCTCTCTCTGCCTGCCTCTCTGCCTAATTGTGATCTCTGTCAAATAAATAAATAAAATCTTTAAAAAAAAATATTTCAGTTGGTATTTTTCAGGACTTTTTGGAACCTACCTATATAATATCTCTTTTCTCATAATCAAAATTCCCTCTGAACCTCAGACACAAGTGTCTGTCTTCTAAGCAAGGGCCTGGTGAACAACTTAGACCCTTCATCAATTTGCCTGCCTTGGTGAGGGTACTTGGAAAGGGCTGCACTGCATGCCAGGAGAACCACACACTTCCCTAGCCAGAGTTGACTGTATCCAGAATGGAGAGCTGACCCAAAGTTGGACAGTCATGGTCTGCCATCTGCCTACCTCACCAGCCTTCTTCCTACCACCTTCTTTGAAATCAGTGCAGTTGGTATATCTGTCAGAGCACGTACCACAATTACCAAATTATTATACATTTATTTCAGCGATTACTTACTGATGTCTGTCTTCCTAAACAAGGGTGAGGTCAGTTTTTTCTCAATGCTGTGTTCTACCAACTAGCATAATTCCTGACACATAGTAGGTATTTGATACTTATAACTACTTTGGGCAGATCTAAAATTAGGGCAAAGGAATCAAAGCCATAACAAAATCCACATTCATCTTCAAAGAAGAAAATGTCATAGGATGCACCACTAAATTTGACAGATTGAAGGACTTTATGGAAACATACCTGAATGAAGTTGAATTTTCCCAATAACACCTTCTACCAATCCCAAACAAATGGGATTCCAGGCAAGGAGTAGATCAGTAGCTAAAAGAAAATAAGAAGCAATCATGAGAAAATATTCATCAGAAAACATATTAAAACAATATCTTCAGCAGTCTATTTTAAATGATCAACATCGCCAAAGGGCAGTTATGAATATCCAGAACAGAATATATTACTACAAAGCAATTTGTGGAAAAGTATTAAATCCAAGGCCTGAATGAGGTTCTGCTCTGAGGACAATTACGGGGAGAGAAATGACAAGCCGACACACTTCTCGGATGGGAGGCAGTACTTGGGCGCCCTGCAGTGGAGGAAAGAGGCCGGTACACTGCAAGAGGGCGAATCAGGGGAGTCCTCCGTGGTCCCATAGCCCAGAGCCAGTCCCAGATTCAAAGACAAGGGTTGAGAAACAGCCAGAGAGAAGGCCACTTACTGGATCACACCCTGGAAAATGCCCTTTTCCAGAGAACTTTATACTAAGAAAAGAAAAAAAAATCCAGAAAGCCGCTGCCCTTTTATGTGACTTCTGTGGCAAAACCACTAAGAGCCACTGGCATTTCCTGAGTGCCTACTCTGTGCCAGGCATCCCAATGAGGGTTCCTCAGGACAGAACAGAATGCTCTGGGTGACTTTTCACAATTCTCCCAAAGACGGCACATAACTGATACCATTCTAATCAACCAGGCAAGAGGCTAATTCATTATACTCAGTGGATGTATGCGGACATCAGGGCTTAACTCTCTTGTAAAACCCAGGTTGCAAAAGGCTGTTCTATACATGGAGATAAATGTAACACTAGTAGTAGCTCCAGAGCTGGAAAAAAATGTAAGGACAAAAACAGTATTTCCCTTAGTAGAAAATTAAAATTACATTTTAATTATTACTATTTAAATTTTATTTTAGGGAAATTTATAATCAATCTGTAACTCATGGGGTAATTACAGACTTAATAATCCATAGTCTCCAAATTCATTTGAGTTTTGACTACTGTATCTTGAATGTCTTTGTTGTTAATGATACATTCAGTGGGAGCCAAATAAAGTTGACTTCTCTTTGGGCAGAACTGCAATTCAAAGCCAGGCCTGCGTGACTCATGGCCTGTGCTCTTAACCATTCGGCTACAGAACCCATACATGGAACCAACCAATAAGACAGTATTTACGTCTTAAATAATATGCATTCATATTATAAAAGTCATACTGTATAACATTGGAAAAAATATTTTATCACTCCCATCCTCCAGCCAGAAAACTTATTTTGCTATGTTTCAGGTCATATGTCTGTGTGCTACTGCATCACAAGTCTGGAAATATAGCAATGTATGCTCATTTTTTTCTTGTAACATTTCTTGAGTATTGTCTTATGTCTTTAAAATACTCTTCACGACTACATAATTTTCCACCAAAGGAAGCACTTCCTTACTCTTGGGCATTTAAGCAATTTCCAGTTTCCCCCCTATTATTAAAAAATACACGGGGCACCTGGGTGGCTCAGTGGGTTAAAGCCACTGCCTTTGGCTCAGGTCGTGATCCCAGGGTCCTGGAATCGGGCCCGCACCAGACTCTCTGCTCAGGAGGGAGCCTGCTTCTCCCCTCTCTCATCTCTCTCTCTGCCTACTTGTGATCTCTGTCAAATAAATAAATAAAATCTTAAAAAAAAAAAAAAAAACCAAACTGTGATGGGGTGTCTGGGTGGTATGGTCGGTTAAGTGGCTGACGCTCAGTTTTGGCTGGGGTAGTAACTTCAGGATCATGAGATCCAGCCCCGCGTAGAGCACTGCCCTCAGCGTGGAGTCTGCTTAAGATTCTCTCTCTCAAAGGGGAGTCCCTTTATGCTGTTAGTGGGAATGCAAACTGGTACAGCCACTCTGGAAAACAGTATGGAGGTTCCTCAAAAAGTTAAAAATAGAACAACCCTATGACCCAGTGACTGTATTTCTAAGTATTTATCCAAAAGATAGAAAAATAGTGATTCAAAGGGGGCACCTGTACCTCAATGTTTATAACAGCAATGTCCACCACAGCCAAACTATGGAAAGAGCCCTGATGTCCATCGACAGATGAATGGATAAAGAAGATGTGGGAGATATATATATATAGATATATATATATATATATATATATACACACACACACACACACACATATTCCTATATATAGGAATATTACTTAGCCAATAAAAAGAATGAAATATGAAATCTGAACCATTTGCAACCATGCAGATGGAACTAGATGGCATCATGTTAAGCAAAATAAGTCAGAAAAAGGCACCATATTTCACTCATATGTGGAATTCAAGAAACAAAACAGATGAACATAGGGGAAAGGAAGAAAAAATAAGATAAAAACAGAGAGGGAAATAAACAATAAAAAACTCTTAACTACAGGAAACAAACTGAAGGTTGCTGGAGGGGAGGAGGTTGGGGGAAGGGGTAACTGGCTGATGGGCATTAAGGAGGGCATTTGATGTAAAGAGCACTGGGTGTTATATGCAACTGATGAATCACTAAATTCCACCCCAAAAC
Source organism: Mellivora capensis (assembly GCA_004024625.1). NCBI lineage: Eukaryota > Metazoa > Chordata > Mammalia > Carnivora > Mustelidae > Mellivora > Mellivora capensis. The sequence continues at coordinate 629,521 of PISX010000007.1, read as the reverse complement.
TATTAATATACTATATGTCAACTAAATTGAACTTAAAACATTTTATTTTAAAGACTCTCTCTCTGCCCCTCCCCACACATACTTGCTCCCGCTAAGATAAATAAATCTTTAGGGAACCCTCCTACACTGTTGGTGGGAATGCAAGCTGATACAGCTGCTCTGGAAAACAGTATGGAGGTTCCTCAAAAAGATGAAAACAGAGCTACCCTACAACCCAGTAATTGCACTACTGGATATTTACCCTAAAGATACAAATGTAGTGATCCGAAGGGTACGTGCACCTGAATGTTTATAGTAGTAATGTCCACAATAGCCAAACCATGGAGAGAACCTAGATGTCCATCAACAGATGAATGGATAAAGAAGATAAAGAATGGATATATATGCAATGAAATACTATGCAGCCATCAAAAAACCCCAAAATCTTGCCATTTGCAATGACGTGGATGGAACTAAAGGGTATTATGCTAAGTGAAATAAGTCAATCATCATGGGAAAAACAATCATCATATTACCTCTCTGATATGAGGATTTTGAGAGGCAGGGCAGAGGGTCATGGGGGGTAGGGAGAGAAAAAATGAAACAAGATGGGACTGGGGAAGGAGACAAACCATAAGAGACTCTGAATCCCAGGAAACAAACTGAGGGTTGCTGTGGTGTGGGAGAGGAGGGATAGGGTGGCTGGATTATGGATATTGGGGAGGGTATGTGATATGGTGAGTGCTGTGAATTGTTAAGACTGATGATTCACAGACCTGTATCCCTGGGGCAAATAATACATTATATGTTAATAAAAAAAGATAAATAAATCTTTTTAAAAATACTGATAAATATTGGACATCCTGCAAATACTTTATTGCCTCTGTAAGAGCTCTAGGGCAGATTCCTGGGAATGAAATTAGTAGGTGAAAACATAAGAAAATTTAAAGCTTTCAGACATTACCAAATTGCTTTCCACAGGGTTATACCAACTTAGACTTCTGCCAGAAACATAGGAAAATGCTTGTTTTAACGTACTCTTGCCACCATTTAGATTTCTTTTTAAATTGTTCTCATTTGTTGGTATCCATTGCCTAAAATTATGTTTATTTTCTTTTCATTGCAGGTAAAATTTAACAATTATACAATTGGCTGCTTATGTTTCTTCTTCTAGGATTTTCTCATTCATATCTTCTAATGCATCCTGTATGTTCTTTATTGATCTGAACCCCTTCCTATTAAAGATGTTGACTCTGACGTGTCTGCCCCAATTTTCAATTTTTAATTCTTGTACTGCTCCTTTTTCCATTATCTTTACACTTAAAAAGTTGTTCTTGGGGCGCCTGGGTCGCTCAATGGGTTAAGCCTCTGCCTTCAGTTCAGGTCATGATCTCAGGGTCCTGGGATCGAGCCCTGCGTCAGGCTCCCTGCTCAGGGAGCCTGCTTCCCCCTCTCTCTCTGTCTGCCTATCTGCTGACTTGTGATCTCTCTCTGTCAAATAAATAAAATCTTAAAAAAAAAAAAAAAAAAGATTCTCTCAAAGAAAAAAAAGTTCTTTACCCAGTATTAAGTATTTATTAATTTTACTTCCTTGTTAACTTTTAAAAGTCTAGCTACTCTACTGGAATTCATGTTGGTGTATAGACTAAAAATACCCTGATTTCTCTTCAAACAACATGCCAGAATCTCCTTATCAGGCATGCCAAGTCTCAACATCTACCAACACAGATACCCCTCTAAGGAAATCGCTCCAATTACCCATAATCCTGTACCCTGACCTCAGAACAAAAGACCACAGTTGGAGGACTCTACCCTTTGGGTACCAAATGAGCCCAGAAATATGGAAGAGGAAGACAACGTTAGAGGTAAAGCAGCCAAGAACAGTTACACAGAAGTGGAACTTTAGGCAGAAGGAAAGCAGCAAGAAAAATAGTGCAGAGGAAAGTGCAAAGTTTGTTCTCGACTTTGTCCCTTCAGTGGTGAAACACTTAGCAAGTACCTGCCAGGAACCACCAGGCGCTGTACCAGGCTAAGAAGATATAAAAATAAAGGAGCAAGCTGCCTGGAACAGAAGACCAGTGACTGCGGTGGAGATGTGGATTGATAAGATCGGAAAAAGTAAACTGAGGCCAATTACGAAGAAGTGAATAAAAAACTAATGAGCCTGTGCTTCCTGGAGGCCAGCACAGGCAGATAATGGCATAAATAAAACAAGACTGCAGCCACAGACTGGCTGACAGCATTGACAGGAGGTAGAGCCTGAGAGTAGGGAAAGGAACAGCAGGCCTGAAAGGACCTGGAGCTACATAGCCCAGGGGAGTGGGGTGGGCAGTAAGTGAGGAATGCATAGGAGATTAACAAGAACCACCACAGAGGAAGCCAGGGAAGGACAGGAAGGGAATAAGTAAAATAAAAAATGCCACTGAAATATCTCTTCTCTCCAGAGTGGGAGAAGGAACAAAAGGGACAGGGTATACAGCAGCTGAAAGAGAAGGTGGGTGAGAACCTCCCAAATCAATATTCTTTCCCATCTTTGGCATTTTGGGCCAGGGGAATACATCAGCCATTCAAAAAATTAAAAACTTAAAAAATAAAAACTAGAAAGAAACTATCAAGACCACTAAGTTCTGTCCTCTAATGCCTAAAAAGAATAGTCACAGATAATCTTTGAGGTCCAGAGATAGCCAGTTGAACCCATTAAGACGGAGTTCCTGGGTTCCCTGGGTGGCTCAGTCGGTTAAGCTTCTGCCTTGGGCTCAGGTCATGATTCCAGGGTCCTGGGATCCTGTCCCACATCAGGCTCCCTGCTGAGCAAGGAGCCTGGTTCTCCCTCTCCCTGCTGCTCTCCCTGCTTGTACTCCCTCTCTGTCAAATAAATAAATAAAATCTTAAAAAAAAAAAAAAGGCTGTGTTCCTAATGGGATGATCAAGGAGAAATATGAAGCAGAAGAGATATTCAAGGAGGAAAACATAAGATGATGAAGTCAAAAGTACAGGTGTAAAAGCTGCCATGGGCGGGGGGGCACCTGGGTGGCTCAGTGGGTTAAAGCCTCTGCCTTCGGCTCAGGTCATGATCCCAGGGTTCTGGGATCAAGCCCCACATCGGGCTCCCTGCAGGGAGCCTGCTTCCCCCTCTCTCTCTGTCTGCCTCTCTACCTACTTGTAATCTCCGTCTGTCAAATAAATAAAATCTTTAAAAAAAAAGAAAAAAAGAAAAAAAAAGCTGCCATCGGAAAGGAATGACACTACCTTTTTTCAGGTCGGGAAGGTGAAAGGCTAAATATAGCAATGGAAAAGCAGCAAAGGAAAAGATCAGATGGCCTTGACTCAGTAAGAACAGGAGTCCAAGTCCTCTTTCCTTTGCGGGGAGGAAGGACAGGGGGGGAAAGAACGGAGCACCAGAGGCTTGGTATGGTGAGGGAAATCCAGAAAGTCAATTTTTAAGAGTTCTATGTGTGCTTGGAAACTTGGTGTTTCCAAGAAAAAAAGTGTCAACCCATTAGCAGGTCATGAAATCTATTTTGTATATCAAGATCAGCATTAACATGAATGAAACAGAATAGAACAGAGAGCTGGAAAACTGCACCAGGTAAAAAGAAACGTTCCATGAAATTTTCTTGCTTCCAGGTCCATATGTTCACCAGGACATGATTTAAAAAGTACTCCTTATTATGGATCTCAAACATCTGAACATGCTATTTAAATTTGGGGCTCATTATTTCAACTTCGTTGATTATTTTGAACAACACTTGTATGTACTTGCTAATATTTTCGACTGCTTAACTTAAAAGTTTTTGAGAGAGGGCTTATTTTTCTTTTTTACTCTCACACCTTGTGTATATTTTTCCATTTCTCCTTAATTTTTGCTTGAGATTTTGAGACTGCGTTGTTAGGCACATACACATTCAGGATTAATAAACCTTTCTGGAGAACTGCTGTTTACTAGGATGTAATAAATGCTTTTAAATAGTGCTCTTTGTCCTGAATTCAAGTTTGTCTAACATTAATACCATGAAACAAATACAGTAGGCATTAGAAAAGGACAAATATGAACATTGCTAATCCGGATGTATCACTTCTACTCCCCAGAGCCTTAGGCACAAAGTCCAAATTCCTTGGAAAAGTCTGCATGGGCTGGTCCTGTCCACCACCCTCCTGCGTTTCCCCCACCCCCAGCATCTTGGCCTTCCTAGAACCATCCAGAAGTGTGAGCACGCTGGGTCTGGAATGCTGCTCCCCACCCACTTCTGCCTGCTTTTCATTCCAGACTCAGAACAAGAGTCACCGGTGTGCCCTGATCTATTCCCCACTCCACCCACCCAGTAGAATTCATCAGACAGTCTTTTGTGGCCCTCCTGAACCTTGCCCGTATTTCCATCTTGGCACCTTATTCTGGTTTCTAATTACTGGCATCTAATTATTGACTTCCCTATCTCCCTGACAGAACAGGAAGCTCATCAAGACCTAGTCTCATTGAGCTTTATATGTCCCTAATACATGGTTCACAGCAGGTTCCAAAATGCTGAATGGACAAATGAAGGTATGGCATGGAAATGGAGAGGGAAGCTGAGGTCAGGTAATTTACAATGAATCACACAGAAGGGTTCACTACTTAACAGTGGCAAAGTTGCGGTCAGTTGGTCTATTTCAGATAAAGACATCAGGTCTGGCTGTGCCCAATGCGACAAAGGCTTGTCAAAATCAGAACACCATTTCCCACTTTGTGCAGGGTTCTTTTTAATGTACCTCTATCACCATAAGTTTCCCTACAAAACGTACTGGAGTGTAACACCCTCATTTCACATTTGTACAGGGCTTTCAGCTCAGCAACATCATTTCAGTAGCACAAGCCAAACCTGGGAGACATCCAAAATGCTTTTCTTCCTCCCCAAGTCCTATTGATCTTCTCAATATCTGATGAATGTCTCACTTCTCTCCAACCCCACTGCCACTACCCTTGTCCAGGCCAAGACCTCCCCCATTTCAGATCATTCAAAACGCTCTGGTCAGGCCTACATCTGGCAGGCTGCTCAACACATAACAGGCATGCAAATACTTCCTGAATGCACGGAGAACTCCAGTTTGGTCCTGTGGTTTGGAGAGCTAGCTGTAAAGAGGAGGCTGAAGAACTACAGAGGGACCACTTGGGGGGACAACAGAGAGTAAACGCAGGAGCTGTTCCATCCAGATGAAGCAGATTTGCATAGAAGACTGTGAGGACCAGGAGACTAAACAGTATGGGGATGTGGGCACAACGAGGGTACCGCCTGCTCTCTGTGGCCCAGGTGAAGACTCTCACCTCTACTGCAGTCCCGGAACTCCTCTCAGCAACAGCTCCTCTGCTGTAAGTGGAAATGCCATCTAACTTGCAGAGTTTGTAATAAGCATCAAATGAGAGAATTATGCAAGTGCCCAACACAACATCTGGCACATAAACACTCAATAACCTTTAGCTCAAGTTGGGAAATGTGTATGTGTTTAGAATTCCAGGTTTCTACAACTCAAATATCTCCAAGATTTTTATTTCAAGGGTCTTACATATGGATTTTGTTAAAGAGAACAGAAGAAAAAAAAACTTCAATATGCTTTTACTTATTAAATCTTACGGCAGGACCACAATTCCTGAAAGCCTTCAGAATAATAGATGATTTATGAAAATATCTCAAGGCCTAGATATGCCCCAGAATCCTGTTCCCTTAAATTATGAAACACAGACCTATAGCTCTGATGCACCTCTCATCTAGGCATCTGGTCTCGGTCCCAGTAACCCATTTGGGTCCAAATGGCAAAACTGAGCACGAGAGCCAGCTTTCTTCCTTCCTATGACCCTCCACACACAGGAGAGAAGGAGACTCTAGAATAGGTAAAATCTAAAAGGAGGTAAAAATATATTTAGAGAAAAGACACGAATTTTATATATGTGAAAATAAGTACTGGGTCCTAAATCATGAGAAACCACAGAAAAATATAAATAGAATGTATAACTTTTAGTCAACAAGAGAAAGACACCTGATGAAAATTTAAGCTATCCAATGGAAGACAAAGAAAGTCATAAGAAAAAGAAAAAACAACAACAACAAAAAACCCACATATACACAATAAATGGAAAACATAAATAAAAGGTAGAAATAACTCCTAATATATTAATGATTATAATAAATGTACAGTTTCAATTAAACACTTAAAAGAGAGACTTAAGTCTCAACTTTTCAGTTTATTTAATTCTTTGCCTGTTTTACTTGCCACTGGTAGCAGATACTCATTTAATAGTTATTGAACCAAATGAATGAATAATTAAGTAAAAGTAAACATGAAAGACTGAAATGGAAAATGGATTTTCTCCTACCAACTGCTTATCCTCAATGACATTTAATAAGACTAACATCTCATTTTTACTGTTTTTAAAGGAAGCCCCAAAAGACCAGTCTTTTCCAATATGGTGCTTTTAATACTAAAAGCATTTATCTTTCAATAAATATAATAAATAGTGCAGTTGTAATTTCTCACAATGGAAGACTTACCTGAAAATTCAAGGACACTTTAAATTATCTTAAAAGGTCTCGCAGGGGCACAGAGCTTCCCTGGCCCATGTAAAGACAAGACAAGACAACAGAGGAAGTCCTAAACAGGCAATGGAACTGGCAGGCCCAGGAAGTGGTGTTGTCTAAACTGTTGGGACTCTGCTGCCTGGTACAGCACCTTGCACACAGTTTGCCTCAAAATGTATATACCTTTTTAACCTGTTACTCTTCACCAAGGAAATAAGAAGTAGCCTTAGCAGAGTCTGTGAGTACAGAGGACTTACGCAGCTATTAGTCTGAGCATATGTGGCAACTACACTCGGTAACAGACACCCTGTCACCAATGTTAATGGCTACTCTGGAAGCAGAAGGCAATGGCATGCAGACAGCGTGACCAGTGGGCTTCTACCATCCTTCCACAGAGAGCAGCTGTGTAATGGATCTGCTCCAACCAACATATTGCTTCCTAATCTTTCCTTCAAAAAGTACAGTCCCATGTGTCATGCAAATTTGAAAGAGAAACATTTGAAATTTGCAAATAGGTTTTAAAATTTATGAATTTCAAATTTATCTGGTAGAGTTGCTTACAAATTACCAAAGTACAGCACTTTAGAAATAACGCCAAATGTAAATTAGTGAAATAATTAAAGTAACAGATACCCGAAGACATTTGGGTATTTTGTCATATCTCAATTGTTTGACTCATTAGGTCAACATTTCCACGCTTATATCAGACCCATCGGGCAGTACATGGCTTTTATTTTCACATGCCCTCCTCTTCCTGGTACACAGAAAACAAGTGATTAAATACGGTGTGCCCGTAGAGCCCATGAGTCATTCATTCCAAGAGCCCAGAGTGACTGGCACTCCCTCAGCCCAAGATAAGCCTGGGTCTCACACATCTACTGAAGTTTATAGGCAGTTTCACTTGTTTCTTTAAGGAAAAAAAAAAAAAAGGGTGCTAGAGTATGCATAAATAATCAGACCAAGTTTCATTTCCTGCTAAAGACAAACGATATTATTGCTCTGAAAAGACAATCACCAACACCAAATTCAAACAGATGAGGACAAGGGTTCTAACATGAGGAACTGAAAGTTCCCAATGTTAGCTCATGCTTCAGTTCTCAAAATTTAAAGAAGCAAGGAAAACATGTTAGGGAATAATTTGACTCAGGTGCCATCTTATAATTGCAAAGTTTGATATACACTTTTTTGAACTCTCTAACAGTAATTATTTTCCAGCATTCAGCAAGCTAAAGAGCTAACCCAGTTTAGAAGTTCCAGCAGCTGGTGATTTTGTGGGGTGAACTCCAACTCAATGGTTGCTGATGATCCTGGCTTCTCAGGATCATCATCTGGGAGCTTTAGAAAATGCAGATGCCTGGGCCCCACCCCCCCCTTCAGAGTCTGACCCAGCTGGTTAGGGTGGGGCCCTGGCACAGGTATTTTGTTAATCTCCCCCAGGTGATTCTAATGTACCAGCGGATTGAGAATTACTGGTCTAGGAGATTGTGGGTTATTGGGTGGAACCTACATTAGTAATTTTATCCTACCAGTTTGATTCTAGATGATGCCTGCGCCATGTAAGACCCGGAAACGCTTCCATGAAATAAAGTATGGGAACTGCATAAAGATCTCACAACATAGTTAGTTGGCATAAAAGCTAATCTAAACTAGTATAAAGAAATATTTCAAAAAAATAACCCTAAGAATATTTAAAAGATGAGACACCACTTAGGAAAGGGATCTTAAGAATTTTTAGGCTTTTCTGTTAAGATGGGGATCTAATTATGGTACAGTAACAGAGCCACAAAGTTTTGACTATGGTCATGAAGGATACCAGAAATGGCTTTTTAAACTCTACAATAACCAATCTAGAAATTGTTATGATTCTCTGACATGCAAAGTCCCAACTGTCACATCTCAAGAAAAGGCCAATGCAACTCAAAAAAAAACAGAGGACAATAAAATAAAGACTTTTGTGAAAGGTCAGACGATGTAATCAGGTTCTGGGAGGACCTGCTGAAAATGGAAATGTACAAAATTATGGAAGGCATGGACTTCACAGGGCATTCAGAATACTAGCATAGGAGACACATGTTTAAAAGACATGTCTTGAGAATAAATGAAGGCAAGTACAGCTTAAATTACAACTTTCCAAACTCATTACCTTAAGAAACTGACAATATAGTCAGTTCAAATAAGGATTAGATAAAATCCTCAAATAATAAACTCCTAATGCATTACCCAAGGGTTGGGATATATCCCACACCTTCTGTGTTCCCCAAAACTGTTCTTTGATGTATCTTTCAGAAATAGGATCCTGAAAGCTAAATCAGAGCTAACAATTGGTATTTCCTTTCCTCATTTTAGAGCTTTCAACCAAGATGCTAAAACTAACATTTCAATAATTAAATAGATGCAACCTTTCTTCCAGCTGGTGTTTAAATGATTTCCTAGCCTTTCCCAAAACTCTGTTCAAAACTCCTACTCTCTTCCATTGAGGATGGCTTGTATAGTTATTCTGCCACCATATGTCCCCAACGAAAAGCTAGGTCTTCAAATCCACATCAGGTCTAGAATTTGCCCTTTTAATTGGCCTCAAATGAAGATGCTTCTAGATCAAACACAGTGCCCTGTGAGTGGGAGGTAAGGGGGAGAGCCTGTAAGATTTCATTCAGTCTGGCCATTAGGCACTACTCATTCTCATAAACCCTTTTTTTCTTTCTTTGAGTACCCCATCAGGATGAAGTCATTATGCATACAAAGAGTTATGTCTGCCAAGAAAAAAAAAAAGTCCTTAAAAGCCTACCAGTGTATAGAGCTATTTTTCCAGGGCTTTCCACTATTACAGACAGAAGCAATCCTACTATTTAGACCTGGAAGAAACTTCATAGAATAAAAAAAATTAAAAAAAAAAAAAAGAGCACCTTTCTTCCCATTTTCTTTATTAGGAAGAAAAACAGATTTTCACTATCTTGAAAACAGATTTTCACTACCTTGAAAAAAAGACAACACTAAATCCTCAATTTTTAATACCCAACACAAGCCTCCCAACAGAACTGGGCCTTAAGCTCTGTCACAGCATCTGTCACGCTAGAATCCTGTGTAGGTCTCTCCCCCACTGGACCACAGCCTCAGCTACAAGGTACAGTGTTCTAGCCACCTTTTTCTTTGGCACAATGCCCAGCAGACATGTCCTCAATAAATGGTTAAAGAATAAATAAATGACTTCACAGAATTTCAGGCTGAGTAGAATTTGGAAGGAGAAAGAAACAGAACACAAAATTACAGGGGAGAAACAAGGTGGCTTCCTTGCAAAAAGGGAGTTCAGATGGTCCCCTACTCTTGATGGCCTGACTTTTTGACTTTACAATGGTGCAGAAGCAATATTCATGCAGTAGAAACTGTATTTTGAATTTTAAATTTTGAATTTTTTTTTTCCTGGGCTAGTGTTATGCCAATATCATATGTTCACAATGCAGGGCAGCCCCGGCTACCTGTAGCTCCCAGTCAGCCATGTGATCCCAAGGGTAAACAGCCCACACACTGAACACCCATTCTGTAGCCATACAACCATTCTGTTTTCACTTTCAGTGCAGTATTCAGTAAATTACAGGCGACAGTTCCAACACCTGACTATAAAATAAGCTTTGCATTAGATGATTTTGCCCAACTGTAGGCTAACTGAAGTGTTCTGAGCACATTCAAGGCAGGCTAGGCTAAGCTATGCGTGGGAGGTTAGGTGTATTCAATGCCCTTTTGACTTAACGATATTTTCAACTTACAATGTGTTATCAGGATGCAATTCCATCATAAGTCAAGGGAGATGTGCTCTGGAAAGAGGTAAAGGGGAACAAATGAAATAGCTGCTAGAAATGAATCCTGGAGTCAGGAAACACAGCAGCTCAGGAAGAAGAGTAGCAAAGTATGACTCTGCTCAACAACTTCTGTAGCCTGAGGGTGCGGGAGGTCTATGTGCCTGAAGTAGGGAGAAGAATGTATACACCTGGCATAAAAACAATGCATAATGATATTCCAGAGCATTAGTGATATTATACTGCAAACTACTAAAACTAAAAGCATTAAGGCAGGGTTTAAAATTTCCTAATATTTCAGATCTTGTGACTTTTTCAAATTGTATATATTAACCACTGCAGAAACTTTGAAATTTGAAGTTCAATGTAAGTGAAAAGTTGTTTAAGAAAAAAAAAAAAGATTCATAAAGAAAATGTACTTTTAAATATCCCACTATCAAGTTACAGAAATGCATGATTCCGAAATTAAAAAATCAACTTAAAAGGAAAAACAAGGAACACAGACCTAAAATCAACCTGTATTTCATACAACCAGCCTTACCAAAGAAAGCAGGCAGGAGTGGATGCTTTTTTTTGTGAATGAGAGCAGTTTCTGTAAGGGTCTCACAGCAACGGGAAAATGAGTCATCCTAACAGAGCATGGGATTTAATTAAGATCCTACCAGTATGTGTTGTGATAGTACTATAATGCTAAATGTTCAGTGTTTATCATCAATTCTAAAATACTACTTAACGTATTATCAACAGCTACTGATAATTTTTAATATGTATTATTTCTCTATTTGTTAAATATACTCCAAATGTCCTTCTCAGCTCAATATGGTCTGTTAATACATAATGATTACAACTTAGACTAGCTAACGAGTAATTATTTGTTAGAGGTTTGGGGACACTGCTGTTACTTCTCAGGGTTGTGATTGCAAGACTAAATTTTTAAAGGTTATATTTTAAAACATTTGAACAGAAATAGACCAGTTTACAGTTTATTCATACAAAGATAGTAATATAGCTTACAAAGATCTAACATGTTTAAATCCCCATGAAACCACACCAAACCACCCAACCAACTGCACAAACTAGTTTGATCTTCCAATAGTCTAGTATCTATGTGCAAATATATCATCTAATTTTGTCATAAATTCAGCAACAAGTGATTTTTTTTTTGTTTTGCATAAGGGCCAGTTCAAGAAAAATAAAAATGACTTTGTATCCCATTTATTTTCATTCAAAACGAGATTTATTGAATCCCAGACTTAATAGATTTCCCCCCTTTATGAGTAAAAGGACAACAAGAATGGGGTATTTTTTTTGTTTTGTTTGTTTGTTTTGTTTTTTTTTTTGGTTGGCAAGAGAGGCAGTGTTCTGGACTTCTGTTCTTTTACTCTCGGTTTAATCCCCCCAACAGACCCTTTGCTGCTAAAGATATGCAGGGTCGACCAGGGACTAGAATAATTTCAATTCATTCAATATGATTTTTACAGAAGACCTGCTATGGGCCAGGTGGTAGGGAAATGGTAATACATCTATACTGCCTTTTCTTTACTGGGGCTGAGGTAGGCAGTTAGGACAAAGGGGAGTCATGCTGCTGGGCATCCGGGAGCTGCATGAAAACGCATCCAAATTTCTGAAACACCAAGCTGTCAGGGCTCCCTGGTTTCTGGCACCTAAATGCTCTAGCCTACAAGGCCTCGACACTGCTTCTTTTCTGAGGCCAACCTTTGGCAAGTCCTGGCATCTGCTGGCTCAGGCCTGAGAACATAAGCATCTAGGAACCAGTGATTCTACAAAGGTCCTAGCCCACTTTAAAGGTGGTTTTCCTGGAGACCTCTCTCTTTCACTCCCTCTCTGCTTTATGTGTTCTGCAAGGATGCCTGTGAAATTGGATCTGGGACTCTTGACAGACTGCGAAAGGCTTCAGGTTGCTCATCACTGGCTGAACTAGTTCCCAGTCAGTACATATCAACGTTTCTGCTCTAAGATCTACCCTGTATCTATTCCCTTCCCAAACTGCAAATGTTCTGAAAACTTGAGAAACCTGATCAACGGGCCAAACTTGGAAAAAGCACTTGGCAATCTATTCTGTAACAATATTCCCTGCAACTACATAAACTAATTTAGCAACAAGGAGTCAGGGCAGGGGTAGGGTCAAAGAACCAACCAGTAGTCCCATTATCAGCCTTTCATTCCATATAAATTCTTTCTCAATATGCATGCTTTGACACTTGAGGCTTTTTTATTTTCTCCATATGCTTCCCTATAATGATTATGATAGCTAAAGATACATTTCAGGTATTACCCATAAAAATATAAATCCTGTAACTGTAGTCAAGAAAGTAGAACGGTTTGTAAAACGCTTTTGTCAATATTGAGGAAAATGTGGCTTTGGAGTCATGTACTGGATTAGAAGCCTCATCCTCTTACTCTGTGAACCTGGACACGTTACTTCTTTGTGCCTCAGCTTCCTCACTTATAAAATGAGGATAACAAAACTCTCCTCCTGATGTTTATTGTGGGGATGAAATGAAATAGAACCTATCAAGGGCTTAGAACAGTATCTGATTCAGGGACGCCTGGGTGGCTCAGTTGGTTGGGCGGCTGCCTTCAGCTCAGGTTACGATCCCGGCATCCCGGGATCAAGTCCCGTATCAGGCTCCTTGCTCAGCGGGGAGCCTGCTTCTCCCTCTGCCTCGGCCTGCCACTCTAGACATCTGCCTGTGCTCACTCTCTGTCTCTCTGTCTCTCTCTGACAAATAAATAAAAATAAATTAAAAAAAAAAAGAACAGTATCTGATTCAGAAAAATGCTCAATACATAAAGGCTGTTGCTAATACTACTATTAAACTCGGTTGACAAAGTAGACAACAAAATATGCATTAAAAACTTCCCCAAATCTGTACTACTTGATCGCAAATGTCATCAGTCACTTTAGACTATTTTTTTGAAGCTAAAGAAGGGGAGGGGTTACTTTAGAAAGAGGGGTCTTTTCTACTTTGCATGCATCAATGTTCATAAAAATAAATGTACAATCAACCTAACTGCTAGCCTGTTAGAAATATAAAATATTAATATAAAATATAATATATAATATGGAAGAAAAGTGGTTTGGGGTATAAAACTGCTAAGTGATTTAAAAGAAGACCAAAGACACCAGGAGAAAAACCTAGTTATTCAACCAAATGGCTAAAAAGATTTTTACAATATATTTAATAATCAATTTTTAAAAAAAGATTTTACTTATTTATTCCAGAGAGAGAGGGAGTGCAAGCACACACCTATGCACACTAGCAGGGGGAAGAGCAGAGGGAAAGGGACAAACAGACTCCTCAGTTGAGCGCAGGACTTGATCCCACAATCCCAAGATCATGACCTGGGCTGAAATCAGGAATGAGTCACTCAACAGAGCTACCCAGGCGTCCAAATAATCAATTTTTAAATTAAAATGCCCTACAGCACCTGGGCTCAGGTCTCCATCTCAGGGTCCTGGGATCAGGCTCCTTGCTCAGCAGGGAGTGTGCTTCTTCCTCTGCCCCTCACCCTGCTCATGCTCTCACACACTCTTTTTCTCTCCCTCAAATAAGTAAATAATATCTTAAAAAATAAATTAAAATGCCCTATTATGTTTGGCATTATAATTTGTGAATTTTTAGAAAACATGATTTTTTTTAAAAAGATGAAGTTCGGGGATGTGTGGGTAGCTCAGTTGGTTAAATGTCTGCCTTCAGCTCAGGTCATGATCCCAGGGTTCTGGGATCGAGTCCCACATCAGGCTCCCAGCTCAGCGGGGAGCCTGCTTCTGCTGCTCTCCTTTGCTTGTCGCTCTTTTGCTCTCTGACAAATAAATAAAATCTTCAAAAAAAAAAAAAAAAAGATAAAGTTCAAAATCATTTTTTTCCAAAGTAAATACCAAATGACACTGAAAACTGAATCTAGTTTCATATGATTCTTCAAAAGAGATAAAATTTCTATGTGGATTTTAATTCCATAACTATAATTTCTCATTCAAAAGAAGTTAACTTCATATGACATACTAAAAATAATTTTCACACACACACACACAAATCTCTAAGAAGAACAGGAACACTTTTTAAGGTTTCTGTGAATTCTAACTGAGACCTACTATCCCCTCCAAAAAAATGTTCTCTGGTATTCATCATTTAGAGTATCATATCTATAAATATAGTTTACATGCTTATGAATGTTATGTATATGACAGATGCTTTGCCATCTTTTTATGGTCAGTCTCAGAATAGAACGAAGCAATACTCAGCAGGAAATTACATAACACCATCATATCAGACAAAGCCACAAGGACTTAGTGGAAGCAATTTTAAGACTAAAGAGATAAGACTATATCACCCTTCCCCAATAGTAGACTGTATTATAGTCCTTTTTAAGTCTTTAAATTATAATCCTTATTCTCAGATAGTAAAACACCACTCTTAGGAGATTACTGAATATTCACACAGAGCTTTATCATTTTTCCTAGTAGAAAATAAAACAATCTCAATGTTTTATTTTCTGGTAGTCATTACCCTGCAAAAGACATAAGCATCCACCAAAAAGCAGTTGCTAGGTATGAATGCAGACTTCTCACTACCCTTAAGAAACTGGAAAGACCAGGAAAAAAATAACAGTACTCAAGTGTTTAGCTAGAAGAAAAAGTTGAAAAAAACTTAAATACTGTTAAAGAAGAAAATAAGGAATACTACCACAAAGATTTAAAAAAAAAAAAAAAAAAGGTGATGCAAAATCAGATAGAAAAAAAACAAACAAACCACAAGTGGAAATTCACTTTCCTCATATTTACTTCCTCACCCAGCTGGACAGAGATTTTCTGCCCCAATTAGAAGATATTCTAAAACAGGGCCTAAAATTAATATTAAACATAACATAACATCCTATTTTTATGGCAATGATATTACGGAGAAAAAAACTTGCACTTTACCTCAGCTCAACCAAAAGACCTTCCTCGTCCTAATTACTCTAAAATCCAGATACCAAGATGAGTAAGTACAGTTCTTGCCTTGGGGAATGCATTGTCCACTAGGGAAGAAGGAAGCAAACTACTTTCATATGATGGTGCATTATGGGCTATAAGAGAAGTGTGCACTTGGCACAAAAAGCACCTGGAAACACGATAAAAGTGACCAATAATTCTACCCCAGGAACGTGGGCTAGGGTGAGCAGAGTATCTGAGCTGTGCCTAACAAATTAGGCAGGCAAAGGGGCTGAAAGCATTCCAGGCTCAGGAAATGATCATTTTAACTTTAAATATCAATAGTGATTCTTCTGATGTCTCTAGGAAAAAGAAAAGTACTGTTTCAGGTTGTTCAATAGCCACAAACAAAAACCACTACGCCCACAGGTTTTTTTGGTTTTATATAATACTGCCATTTGGAAAAGAAAAGGACTTGGTCAGTAATCTATTCAGTTAAATAGCCAATAGGAAGCAATGAGATTTTAAATGCTGTCATTACAAACAATAGCAAAACTGTCCATGAAAGCAGAGGGAAAAGTTCTAATAAAATGAAAACTATATTAAATGATCCTATTAAAAGAGATCTGAAAAGCACTTTCCAATTAAAATACCATTATTAATAGCCATTCTTTAGAAAGGATCTTGAGCACTGGATAGGAAAAACTATTTGGTGAAGTTTAATGCATGGGATCCCTTACTCCCTGGCTACCTTTGAACACCTAAAGATCAAAACAGACTGTTGCTTCAGAAACATAATGGCCTCTTCCTTCCTCTAGATTTTTGTTCTACTTCTCTGCGGTCTCCTATACCCTCAGAAGTGATGTATCAGAAGTGATATAAACTCAACTGCAAAGACTACAGACATTTTATTCTGAAAAAAAAATTTAATTTGCCTTTTGATATGGACTTCAGATATATATACAGTAATACAAATCACATGGCTTAATCCAAAAATCTAGGCCCAGATTACCCTGTGAATATTCCTTAAAGGCTTAATTCTGTGACTCATCTCAGCTTCTTTAGCTCAGAAGTAGGGGTCTCAGTAGCCTTCCACTGAAAACTGCTAGCCAGCATCCAAGAAGAGTTGACTTACTTCACTTGAGGGGAGTAATTTATCCCCAAGCAACCATTAGGACTGGAGAGCCTCCTGGCACAAGAAACAAACACAAACCAAAGAAAATGACAAATAATTCACTTAAAACCCCTCCTATTCAGAGGACTCCTGTGACCTTACCTCATTGCATGTAATCCACTAGCTTGGTTCACCTCTGTCCATCTTAGAGGCTAAAAGAAAGGAGAGAGTGGCCCTAGAAATGGAAATAAAACCAAGACTTCCCTATTTATGTCTTAATCAACTGCCCAAATTCACAGGTGACCACCTAGAGATCTCCTGTTCCTTTACAGAATATATTAATTCTGGTCCTTCAAAACGTACACTGAACAAACACTGAACAAGGTGGTATTGGTTTTTATTTATTTATTTATTTATTTATTTATTTGATGGACAGATCACAAGTAGGCAGAGAGGCAGGCAGAGAGAGAGGAAGGGAAGCAGGCTCCCTGCTGAGCAGAGAGCCTGATTCCGGGCTCTCGTTCCCAGGACTCTGGGATCATGGCCTGAGCTGAAGGCAGAGGCTTCAACCAGCTGGTACTGGTTTTTTGTTGGTGGTGGTGGTATTGTTTTAAAAAATATTTCTGTGATGTACAAGGACTCAAAAGCCCAATCCTCATTTTATAGTTGAGGAAATGAGGCACAGAAGAGTGTTCTGTCCAATGAACTGGAGATGATCTCAAGTTCTGTACAGCTGTAATCGTCAAGCCCTAAGAGTCTAAAAAGTTGGCTCATTGGCAGCCTGGAGAATTTTGCAATCTACCTTTCCTCAAGGGACATCTGAAGCCTTACCCCAACCTGGGGGCAGGGTGGTGGGGGAGTGTGCCAGGCAAATGGTCAAATCAGGAGAAAACAGAACAGAATGACTGGAGACTGGTCACAATTATCCCATCTCCAGCAACTCTGGTCCCAAGATCATCAGGAATGTTCTCTGGGTGTAATCATTTCTCTTCCATTTTGAATAGAGGAAATAAAATGTAATAGCTAGAAAATACACCCAGAGCCTAGGGAAAAATAACAAGTTTTCCTTCACCGCTCTCACAAATCAACTAGGTCTTCTTAGGAAAGCAGGAGAACCTGCGGGAAAGTATTCTGGAGGCTCTCTCTCTGTGAGCTCAGGCAAGTTACTCAAGTTTCACACCTGTCTTCTCACCTGAAAAAGAGGATGCCACCACTTGCTTCTGTAAGGCTGTTGTGGGGACTGGGAATAATACATTAAGGGAAAAGGTCCCTGGAAACCATCTTATACAGGGTAACAGCTGTGATAAGAAATGCTCATTTGGACTTTCTCTACTTTTCAATTCATACCGCGTAATCCTTGTCTACATCACACACAAGACTTTCACATAAACTTTAAATGTTCTGGCTATTTCTTTAGAACTCTATTCTCGCACTTCTGAAGGGAAAGCTCTCTGAGGTGATTAGGAAAAGGAACAGGCAACCTCAAACCGGGAGGTGCTACCGAGCCCCCCCCACAAAGGAAGCCGCCTCCTGGACCCCTGTCGGCTCTCTGAGGGCAGGGGCTGCTGTCTGACTCACCGCTGTCAACTAATTTTCCTCACGCAGACTAATCCGGGCAGACCTAGGCATCTCCTACCAGCTTACGCGACACCCAGACACGGCCCCACGATACGTCCTGTATGACAACACTGAGTCACACGAAAGTATTAAAAGTTCAACATCACAACGCAGTTCAGTTGTAATACTAAAATCAAAGATAAGGAGCTTTAAAATCGGGTGCCTGTGAGGTAACCAGAACGAAGTCACACCTCTAACAAGAAGGGACCAGAAACACGCAGATGTCAACAGGGAGTGACCCTTCAGCAGGACGTCCCACTGAACCGGCGCGATCGTTTCTGGCCCAAGATCCGGACAGGATTCGAACCCAGAACTTGTCTCAAAGGACGTGCCACAGCCGCTCCCGAGTGGAAGAGGCCTTTAAGGCCAGGCGCCCCTCGCCCGAACTTTCCGGCTCGGCTCCGGTCCGCTCTCCCGGGCAGCAGAGCGGATCTCAGCGCGGAGGCGCGCTCGGAGGGACGAGGGTCGCCGGCCCTTTGTCCCCCGCGGGGCGGCAGAGGCGAGACAGGCGCTCCCTCCCGTCAGGAAATAATGACAGCTCGAGCGCCTTGGCTCGCGCCCGCCCCGCCCCACCCCGCCCCGCGCGCCTGGGCCGCAGGCGGCGCCCCGCAGCCCGGCTGCCGGCGCCGAGGGGCGGCCGCGCCCCCTCCTCGCCCCCCGCCCCGCCCGGCTCCGCCGCGCCGGGCCCAGCCCAGGGCCACTCCGCGCCGCCAGCCTCACCGGGTCGGAGCTGGAGGCCGCCGTCGCGGCGGCTGCACCACAGCGCGCGCTCGCCCTGCTGCAGGATGTAGTGGTCCTTGGCTTGAAAGAGCTCCATGCCGGCCCCGGGCTCCGAGGGAGGAGGCGGCGGCGGCCAGGCGCGCCCCTGTCTCCGCGGCCCCCGGCTCCGGCGGCGGCGGCCCGCGGGGGGCGCGCGGGGCGTCCTAGTCGGCCGGGGCCGCCGGAACCCGCGCCTCGAGGAACAGCGACTGAGGGAGCGCCCCAGCGGCCAGGCCCGCGGGAAGAGAACGCGTACCCGCGGCGGTGGCGGTGGCGGCGGCGGCGGCGGCAGCAGCAGCGGCCGCGGCCTTAGAGGCCTCTCCCCCAGCTCCGCCCCTTCCCCGGCTCCGCCCCTGGCACAGCTCCCGGCCCCACCCCCTTCCGTGGCTCCGCCCCGGCTTCAACCAGGCTCCTCCCCCTCCCTGTAGCCTCCGCGCGCCTCTTTCTCCTTTCCGTGCGCCTTTCCGCCGTTTCCCGCCGCCCCCAAGCTTTTCCCGGGTTACTCCTGGCTCCTCCCCCAGGCTCTTCCTCCCTGCTCTCCTCCTCCCCCAGCCCTCCTTCGGCTCTTCCTGGGCCCCGCCCCTGGCGGGCCCGCCTTCCCTCCCGAGGCGAGGGCCGGCTTGGCTGAGTCAGGGGCCCACAGTCCTCATGCCGTGTAACTCCTGGAACAGACGCTCTTTCGTAGGATCTTCCCTCCCATACCAGCGGGTTATTCACTACTTTCACCAGCCCTGAGGAAAGCCCGGCCGACTTCTTACATCCAGTCTGAAACCCCCTCCTCCCGGGGCCTGAGTTGCCCTCAAAGACCCAGACCAGGAGAGCCGGGAAACGCAACCCAACACACTGGTTCCTGGGGTCTAGCCCCAGCCAGGCTCTCCTCAGAGCAGGGCCGTCTTCTGTGTTGATATTTACTCTTAGAACCTTGTGACGTTTGACAACAGCAGGTATTCAACAAATACACATCCAGGAGCGTGTAACAGTGAGAAACACACAAGTATTGGCACAGGGCTCTAACTAGCGAGGAAGAAGGGAGCAAAATTCAGAAGCTATCGTGTCCCGAATTAAGTAAGATGGGTCTGAGAAGACGCCAAAAAAATAAGTCATCAGTGAAGTGGGAGGGATCTATTCTGACAAGCCTCCCCCAATCCCAAAATCTTTGAGCTATTTTGGAAGTCCAGTGGTATGTTGAACCGAATATGGCTTGGGAGTCAGGTCCCTGGTTCCAGGTCCAGCTCCAGGTGCGATCTAGCGTGTGATCTGGGGGAGCTCTCCTGGTCTCAGATGGTGGTTGAACTAAATGGTCTTTAAATTACACTCAGTTTTATATATCAATGAGTCTTGCTACTTCTGTCTCCTGCATTCTGTAATGTTTTAGAAGGGAAGGGGGGAAAAAATGAGGTAGGAGACAAGAAAAGGAAGGCAAGAATTTTAACCTTCTGCTTAGATAAAAGTGAGAGGGCCCCCAAAGCAGCAAGGAATTCCATATTACTAATTATTGCAGCCCACACTGATTTCTCTGCTGAATTTCCATAGCACAGAAAGACCCAGGATGACAAACTGTCCTGCAATCTCTGGTAAGTACCAAGCCTCCTGGGCTGCCCAGACATCTTAAACATAAAAATCAAGAGGAGTGATACTATATCAAAGCTTTGTGATGTGAGTTGGACACAAGATAATGGAGACAAGATTCAGTAAAACCATCAGTTTCAGCTTTACTGTTGAATTCAGCCATATGTTGACTTGCCTTAGCAAAAATGAATAGGTAATGAAAAAGTCCTGTGATGACTGTATGTTCTACAAATTATTCTGTTATTTTTTTAATTAATCGCATTGTCAGATGTGAAGAAAACAATGCTATTGTAATTGTTTGAAAACAATTGGCTGGTTGATTGAAACTTTTCCTGGTGTTTTGAATCAATGATTCCAACCCTAGCTAGCTACCTATTAGAATTACCTGGGGAGTTTTTCCAACCACACCAATGGTAAGACCTCAGACCAATGAAATCAGAATCTAACTGGGTTAGGCTCTGGGATCAGCATTTTTTCCTAAGGTACCCAGAGGATTCTAACGTGCAGCCAGGGTTAAGAAACACTTTTTAAAATGAAATTAATTGGAAAAAACCTGTCTGATAGCAACTTAGCAGAAAACAGCAGTCAATCATTAACTAATACCATTCTATGGGGTCGGTTACCTATAAATCCAGAGTTAACAAACAGAATCTTTAGGAGAGAGAAAACCTGAAGAAAAGTTGCTCCTAGAACCTGACTTTCTTCCCCCCCCCTCTCTAAATGCATGCCTGGCTGAGCAGAATGAATGAAAAGAGGAAATACTCTGTCCTTAGCAGATATCAGGTCCCCAGTCTTCTGCCACACCTGCCCTGCCTTGCTCTTGCTACAGAATTCTTGAACCTCAGACCCTGCAGCTTCCCCATTCCATGGCTGGCCTCCCCATCTCTGGCCTGTGGCTACCTGCTAGCCTCCATCAGTCTCTTCCAGCTTCCAAATTCGAGGACCTCCTGCCCTTGAATGATGTCACCCAGGTTGTACCCGACAGTCCATGTGATGCTGTTCTGCTTTTTAAACAGGGATGACCCTATCTTCTTTTCCATGTATGGTGTCCTTATACTCATTTAAGCATATTCACTAGGGAGGTAGGTTGTAGTATCCAGCTCTGTGTGATCCCAGTCAAGTCAGAAATATTTTTTTAGTCTGTTTATTTATTAAAAGAGATGATTGCCAAGGGCTCTTCCAGCCCTGAAATCAATGAATGTGAGGAAACGTGTCCACATAGTTAAACCTCCGCAAATAATGATGGTAAATGACTCAACTCTGATTATTGATTTGGCCTCCAGTATCAAGTTTATTATTTGTCTCTGAGATTTTGGGGTTCTGATTGGACTCTAGTGTCCTCTGGTGAAATTTGACTTTTAACATCATTTCCTGTCTACTTGTCCACAGTCTTGTATGCTGTTTGTCTATAAGAACTTTCTTCAGTCTTGTTTGTATATGAGAAATCTCCCAAAGGAGGGACTTTTAACAAAATACATATTCTGGGGGCACCTGGGTGGCTCAGTGAGTTAAAGCCTCTGCTTTCAGCTCAGGTCATGATCCCAGGATCCTGGGGTCAGCCCTGCATCGGGCTCTCTGCTCAGCGGGGAGCCTGTTTCCCTTCCTCTCTCTCAGCCTGCCTCTCTGCCTCCTTATGATCTCTGTCTGTCAAATAAATAAATAAAATCTTTAAAAAAAAATACATATTCTGTCTGCCAGGAGGCTGCTCATTCTTAGCTCTGCTGCAGAGGTGGTTAAAGGCCCCAGGCACTCCATAAGCCAAACTTTTACATTTGACCAATGCTCAGCCAATTTCTCATGGATTTGCCTGCCAGTAAACTTCTGCTACCTCCTCCCATAATTTCACCAGGGACAACAAGAAAGTGTGACAGCCATTCTGGAGCACTTTGACATATATAATATTGTTTGACAAAAGGGGGAAGGCCTCTCAGGAGACTGTCACATTGGTCTAAAAGAAAGAGATTGCTTTGTTCACTGGAGAAGACCATCTCCTTAATTTCTATACTTTAGGGGGTTAAAAAGTACTCAGTGTTTAATTGGCCTGATAAAATTGTCCACCCAAGTCATTGTTTAACCAGCTATAATAATTCTTTCGTGTGTGTCTAAGAGAGAAAAAAACGAATTTAATCTCTCTGCATCTAATCTCCTTCCAGAAGGAAGATAATTAGCCTTTACAGTGATCATTTCATATTTGTCTAAAGCCAGCTCTCTCTTACTTCCTCTCTGTTAGGCATTTACTTTTCAATTAAATAAAATGGTTAAAAAATTAGTTCTAAAAAAGCTAATTTGAAAAAAAATGTCCAAGATACACTGTTAAATAGAAAATGTCCAAATTGCAGAATAGTATTTTAAAGTATGCCATTTGGGTTTTTAAAAGGGGAGAATGAGAGAGAGATGTTTTTATAAGCCCAGAAGATTTCTGAAATAAAATACAAAGAAGTATAGTTACCTCAGAGCAATGGGAATGGGGAGTGGATGAGAAATCCAAGGAGGGCAGAAACTTCTTTTTAATTTATATTCCTGTACAGTTTAGTTTTTTAACCATGTGTTTTTAATGCTTTAAAAAAAAACAGCAACAACACTAGTTAAATGTGTATGTATAAAAGTCCTTCCACCACATACAGAAACATTTTTAGGTAATCTGCTGCCTAAGGGTCTAGAGCCTTTGTCTGGACAGCAAGAAATCCAAGGCATGGTTTTTTTGTTTTTGTTTTTTTAAAGATTGTATTTGTTTATTTGACAGAGAGAGATCACAAGTAGACAGAGAGGCAGGCAGAGAGGGAGAAGCAAGCTCCCCACTGAGCAGAGAGCCCAATGCCGGGGCTCGATCCCAGGACTCTGAGATCGTGACCTGAGCCGAAGGCAGAGGCTTAACCCACTGAGACAGCCAGCTGCCCCAGCATGGGTCTTTTTATTTTTCATACGCTGCTTAGTACTTTTGAGCTTTCCTAACATCTTAAATGCTGTCAGAGTGAGGTATGATTAAGTAGATAAGCCATTTTCCTGCACTGTATACTTTTTTTAAACAGAGCATAAGGAACAGAGATTTTCTTAAGCACATTTTTGAAACCACAGCAATAACCGTGGCTTGTTCTTCCCCTCTACCAATTATAAATCTCAGGTGGATGACCTATTGGGTTGGTACCATCATAAATCAATAACAATGGCCAAAAATGCTGTCTGTTAGATAATCATGTTAGAGATTTCTTTTTAAAGAATGCTTTGTACTGTCCCGGAAAACAACATGGGGGACTTGCTTCTAGAGAAACTTGGTACATCTTCGGAGCTGCTGCCCAGTAGATTTTAAATCCACTGTTTCTTTTCCTGGTGAAAGAAAAAGAAAATCTCCCAGTCTACCACCATTTTGTAAGGGTAGCACTTGGAAACAAGGAAATACAGGGTTGCAGTTTTCCTACTACTGCTCCATCCTTTTTCCTCAATTTTCTAGCCATTCCTCATTGAGCCTGAGTTAGCAGAGAAGGTGTGTATTGGGGGATGGGTGTTTGTAGGGCTCCCCGAATGGATGGGCAAGGGGGTGGGGTACACAGCTGGGGGGAGCCAAGAGTGGAATGGGATTTGCAAAGTCTCTAAGATGATGTTTTTAACAAGGCCCATGATGAGTAACCCGAGGCCAGCTGCAGATGTGGCAAACATCTTTTAAAATTCGGTCCTCATCTAATTTTAGGATTAGAGTTATGCTGTTGCTGATCTCAAATATGGAGAGATCCTAACTTTTAAGTTGCCTGTAAGCAGTGCATCATTTCTCACGGTTTATCCCATCTTTGTTCTACGAATTAATCGAGATTCTAGGTTGTAGGTGTGATGCTTATAAAGCTATAGCCCACGGGGCTCAGTCCAAGGCAGCACCGAACTTAAAAAAGGACCCATTCCATACAGTTAAAAATAATTTAAGGAAATGCAATCCTTTTGTATATTTCTCAATTATTATCAAGCCTCTGTAAGTTGTTTTTTGAGTCTCATTTTTCTTCTCCTCATTGTCCTCATACAGCACAGATACTCCTGTCCCTTTCCTCTCCAGGCTCCTTCCTCTTTTTCAGCTCTTTGCTATGAAATCTGACCACTTAAAGATTCCTTCTTGGAGGATGGGAGAGGAAAGAAATAGCACAAGGCTAAGCCAGAAAGCTCTCCAGCTGTGGAGCAAAGGGGCAGGCTGGGAACACTCAGACATTAACCACACTGTCCTGCAGGAGCCTGCTACTCCCTTGGGACTCAGCATAATTATTTTCATTTTGAACTGGAAAAAAAAAAGTCTCCTGTAAACAATTTGGAGGTGGGGGCGGGGCTTACATTCAGAGTCCAAAGACCAAGATCTGGACTTTTCTCCCCTTGTGAGTTTGTGATGAGAACTCAAGAGTTTGGCTCTGAGGAGGATAGCAAGCTTCAAGGATGGGCGTCCACCTGCAGAAATAGACAAGCTCCGGATCTGAAAGCACTTCCCAGTTCACCACCAGACCCTTGTTTCCTGCTGGCCCTAACTATGAAGTCCAGTACTTACTGTTCTGCCTGCTGACCTTGGAGCTGAAAAATCCAAGGGAGATGGAGAGAAACAGGTAGGAAAGAGCAGTGTGATGCAGGCAGTTCTGATGGACTCTTTTCTCTTCTCCCCTGCCCACATTCCTACCAGCCCTGGACCCTGCTCTAGGCCCAGTATGCAGAAGTGTTTGCCAGTTGCATGTGACCCCATCAGCTCTGGTAAGTGGGGAGCCCCTGTCTGGCCACCTCCTCCATTCACCAAAGCTGTGTGGGCAGGCAAATCTCCCACTTGTCTCCAAGCCTGGCTTCCTTCATGTAAAATGTGGAGAAAATATAAAATTTTCTTTACAAGTTTCTCAGCAGGATTCAATGAAGTCTGAAAGGGTGTTCTGAGCTATAAGCTGTTATAGAAATGTCATTTTATAATTTTGTAAAAATCTACTTTATGTGTAAAGTGTCCCCACTAGATTTCAGTTTATTTCATAGATTCCTAACATGTCATATATACAGAATATGACACGTTAGGAACCTATGAAATATACATATGTATTTACATATAATGTTAATATATATTAAAATATATTATATTTATATTATTATATAATATATGTTATAGCATATATAATGATAATACATATTAAAGAAGAAATAGGGGCACCTGGCTGGCTCAATTGGTAGAGCATGGGTCTCTTGATCTCAGGGTTGTGAGTTCAAACCCCACATTGGGTGTAGAGATTACTTCAAAATTAAAAAAAAAATTAAAAAGAAGAAATATGTTAATATATATATTTCAGATATTTTAGCTCAAATCACATATTGGGGAATAGGAGTGATTGATATTAACTAGATATAAATATTAACCAGATAGATATTAACTAGATATTAACTCGTATAACTAGAAGGTAAATGTTGGCCTTAATTCACATTAGAGACAGAATTCGCCCTGAGGCTAATGATACATAAGCTTTGGGACTTTTGGATTTCATCCAAAGCCCTGTACCAAATTCTGTACTCATTTTGTATTTTCCTTTCTAAAGAGGACCCTCCATATTTTAAAAAGCATTAGGCACCACAAACCTTCCTCCCAACACTAGCATAAAAGAACATTCTGTGCTTCTACATTCCAGGAGAATTTTGTGCCTCCTCTTTGTCTTCTCTTGATTCTTCCTTCTGTCTTCAGATATTTCTCTGGCATCATTTTAGCCTCTCCTCTCCTTTCTAAGCTCAGATATTCTTTTTGCCACCTCCAACTTTCTAAGCCACTAACAATCACGTGGTGGGGGAACACATGTACCCACACAATCACTTCCATCAAGAGATAAATTTGGAGATCGGAAACAGCGTGTTCAAGAATAGCACCATTCATCCCAAATGACTCAGACAGAGATATTCCAGTTCATGTGGAGCCCTTCTGGCGAAAATGGAACTAGGAAGAATTCTTTGATTTGATAATGCTAGGCTTATAGATTTTCCAGGAGAGGATTCAAAAGTGCTATTAATAGGAAGAAAGTGTTTTCATCATGTGATATCAGACTAGGCTGTCTCTGGAAAAAATGGAACATTCCTTGAGGCAAGGTGTGCTTGCCATTGAGTGATTCAGAAGGAACCTGGTCACACCCTTTCCTGGTCCAGGAACTCTCAGGAAGTACGCCAGATACCCCAGTCCTCTCCTAATTCATGAAACCCAAGCTCACCCCCCAAGCCCCAAAACATACACACACACACACACACACACACACACACACACACTCCAGAGCCAAGAGAGGAAAACCCTTAGGAACACAGGCTGAAGCCCAAAGTAGTAAATACTTGGGGAGACAGAGGGTAGAGGTAGGTCCTAACCTGTTAGTAGGGTTGAAATTTTCTTTTTCTTTTTCTTTATTTTTAGGATTTATTTTATTTATTTTATTTTTTTAAAGATTTATTTATGAGAGAGATAGGGAAAGAGCGAGAACACAAGCAGGGGGGGGCAGAAGAGGAGAGGCAGACTCCCCACTGAGTGTTGGTCTTTACCCGAGGACCCTGGGATCATGACCTTACCCCACTAAGCAACCCAGGCACTCCAGGGTTGGAATTTTCAAAAGAGGGACTTGGAGACATCAGACTGGGTGGGAAGATTGAATAAAGGCAGGAGGCAGACACTGAAAAACTGGAGAGAAATTGAGGACACAGGTAGTATCCATTCTATATTCTCTGAAGGCCTAGACTTCACACCACCCTACCCTCAGTGGCAGGAGGAAAAGACTAAGTCAGATGAAGGCAGAGCTTCCAGCCTTTCTACTGGACTGCTTTAGATGCCTTATTGGACATTTTACTAAAAGCACAGCTGAACCTCCCCCTACCCCAAGCCAGCTGAGTAATAGCCCTCAAAGGTACCAGATCCTAATCCTAGAAGGCGAGATCCATTTTCTGAGGTCTGTGTAGCCATTGCCGCTTGTGTCATACTCGCCACAGGGCTGAAATCTCTTATTTGGACCTGTCCCTACTCTACAGCACTGACAAGCTGTGGAGCCTCTGTCAAACACTGTGCTTCTCCCTGCCCGCTCACTTCTTGGGTCACTTTCCTGAGGCTGCTGTAACCAACTGCCACAAACAGGGGCGGGGGTGGGTTTCAAACAACAGAAATCTATTCTCTCATAGTTCTGGAGGTCAGAAGTCCAAAATCAGGGTGTTGGCAGGGCCATGTCTCTCTGGAGGCTGTAGGGGAGGATGCTTCCCTGCTTCTTCCTAGCTTCCGGTGACTTCCAGCCATCCTTGGCACTTCTTGGCTGGCAGCTCTGTTCCTGCCATCTCTGCCATCACTGTCACATGTCCTTCCCTCCCCACTCTAATCCAGTATGACATCATCTTAACAACTAATCACATCTGCTAAAAGCCCTATTTCCAAATAAGATTGCCTTCGTGGGTTCCTCATGGACATGAATTTTGGGGGGACATAATTCAGCCAAGTACACTTGCCCAAGGAACATTTATAGGTCTCTTTGGATGGCTTGATTTTCTTTCACTGCCTCTTTTAATACACTAACCAATTCCTTATGTCTTGGGAAGAAAAAGCCATAAAGAATGCAACAGAAACCTATATGAATTGTCTTGTTTTCTTCTATTTCTAGAGAAAAAAGGTTTTTCTCTTAAGGAAAGGTAAACATCAGTCATAAGGGCATTGAGTATGATAGCAGCCGCATTATTAAAGTGTGAATATCGACAGCTGACTCCCTCTGTTCCAGGAGTCTCTGTTGGAAGTGGGCTGTTCCCTGAACTGCTTCTCCTTCCCTGCCCTCAAGGAGGGTCCCATCTCAGCCAGCCAGCCTATCTATGGTGACGTACCTAGAGCAGATCTCCAAATTGATGGCTTTGCCACCCATCCTTCTCCTCTATGCCCACCCACGGCCCTTGAAGCTGAGACCCAGAGTAAGGAAGGGCTATGGCTGGTACCCAGCTGTCTTAGCAACTCAGCATCCCATAAGAAAGTGCCACTGACTGTGTGGCTTAACCAATAGGAATTTCTTTCTTCACTGTTGTGGAGGCTAGAAGTCCAAGATCAACATGTCCTCAGGGTTGATTTCTTCTGAGGCCCCTCTCCTTGGCTTGCAATTGGCCATCTTCTCACTGTGTTCTCATATGGTTATCTCTCTGCCATGTGTTAGACTGTCCCAATCTCCTCTTCTTATAAGGACACCAGTCATATGGGATCAGAGCCCACCCATATGAATTTATTTTACCTCAGCTGCCTCTTTAAAGACCCTATCTCTAAATATAGTCATAGTGTCATAGTCTGAGGACTTCATCATAAGAATTTGTAGGGGACACAGTTCAGCCCATAACTGGGATTATGACCTGAACGGAACACAGTCAAAGATTTCTTCAGCTTACATACTCTTCTTCCCATCAATCCTAGCCATGCTTGGGGGTCCGTTCAATCACCCTACAAGATATGGGATCTTTTCTCTAAGCATAGATAGATAGATAGATAGATATAAACCAGATACTTACAATAATCTACCCATGACTAATGTATTCTGTGAAGTTCTTGGATCATTAGAATACCTATTAAAAATGATCATTTCAGAGACATATTGCAAATATTTTATTAACTGAGAAAATGGAAAAAAACAAGAGTTGGGAAATTTAGTTCCATTATTAATCTAATTGAAAACAACAGGTTTGCTGTGTGCTAAAAATAGTACCCGTGTCTGAGAGAGCCAGATGACTGAGAATAATCAGTTTTTTAGAAAAATCATAAAAGCCTCAATCATAACGAAGACTTAATTTGAGAAAGAGTCTTTTTCTTAGAGTACTCAAAAAGGATAAGCAAAAGGCAACACAAAGTTCAAATTTCAGAGACAGAATGAGAGCCAAAGGGTTCTGTGCCTAGAAGAAAAAGACAGAACAGCTAACCATATTCACTCTAGAAGGAGTGAACAGTGACGCTGCAAAGTAGGCATGCCGAAAACATGCCTGGCACCAGGACAGAGGAGTTCTTTTTTTTTTTTTAAGATTTTATTTATTTATTTGACAGACAGAGATCACAAGTAGGCAGAGAGGCAGGTAGAGAGCGAGGAAGGGAAGCAGGCTCCCTGCTGAGCAGAGAGCCCAGGATGCGGGGCTCCATCCCAGGACTCAGACCACAACCCGAGCCGAAGGCAGAGGCTTAACCCACTGAGCCACCCAGGCGCCCCATTTTTTTTAAATTCTCATTTTATAGCGTCTGGGTTTTTTTTTTTTAAGATTTTATTTATTCATTTGACAAAGAGAGCAGGAGAGCATACGCAGGGGGAACAGTAGAGGGAGAGGGAGAAGCAGACTCCCCTGAGCAGAGAGCCCAATGCGGAGCTTGATCCCAGGACACTGGGATTATGACCTGAACGGAACGCAGCCACTTAACCATCTGAGCCACCGAGGCACCTAGGACACGTGATTCAGCAGGTAAAACAAAAATAGAAAGTATGAGATAGGCAAGCTTATCACTAATGATGATGTAATTAAGCCATGGATCCTTTCTCGGGTCATCAGCTTAATGTCAATTCCAGGCTGTATGTGCCGGTAGCAGTAGGAGATGTAAAAAAACAAACAAACAAACAAACACACACACACACACCAAAAACCAAAAACCAAAAAACCCATGAGGTCGACAAGATTTATATCAATTTCACAGATTAAACAACAAAAACCATTATCTATAGAATTATTGAATCACTATATTGTACACCCATGACCAATATAACACTGTATGTTAACTCTACTGGAATTAAAATAAACACACACACACACACACACACACACACACCCCCCAAACCCCACAGTGCTAGGGATGCATGCCATTTACACTCATCTTTGCAACCCAACCAGTGAGGGAATATAGTCAATTAAATATCGTCCTCTGCTCTAAGTCTGTGCATGGATTGAAAGAAACAGCTGAGCTCCTGATAGAATGGGAAAAGAACACCTTTGCCTAGGTGATACTCATGACATCAGAACAAGAATTATTATCAGGTACCAAAGGGAACAGGTGTTAAGAGAAAAGATATGAACAAGTTCTAAGGAAAGCCCATTTTTTAAAAAAGGGGGTGGGGGGGCGCCTGGGTGGCTCAGTCGTTAAGCGTCTGCCTTCGGCTCAGGTCATGATCTCAGGGTCCTAGGATCAAGCCCCACATTGGGCTCCTTGCTCAGCAGGAAGCCTGCTTCCCTCTCTCCCACTCCCCCTCCTTGTGTTCCCTCTCTTTGTGTCAAATAAATAAATAAAATCTTTAGTTAAAAAAAAAGAGGCAAAGGAGATAATAATGCTACCTCTGACGATTTTCCACAGCTCTCTGAGAGCTCAAATTACTTAAAAGACCTATTTTTATTCTGAGGCAATAGGAGGTAAGTATCAGCAGCGTGTACAGATGGTTTCTGTGATGCCTGGGTTCTCCTGGCTGGATCTCTAGAAGTCCTGGAGGGAGCAGCACAGGAGAGGACCTATAAAGAAAATGTCTCTCTTTGTCCTGGAAGCATCTCCCCAGTCAAATATATATTATTTTAACATAAAAATACTATGTAAAATACCATAAAATTATTAATTATATTAAAATTTCCATCAAAAATCTCAAAGCTACTGAGAGCTAGAATTAGTCCTATTCTGTAGGTTGAAATAAGAGAGGGGATAGAAAGATGTGGTCATTTGGTCAGCATTTTAGTTTCTTAGGGCTGCCAAAGTACCACATACTGGGTAGCTTAAAATAATGGAACGTTATTCTCTCACAACTTCTGAAGGCTAGAGGTTCAAAATCAAGTTGTTGGCAAGGCCACTCTCCCTCTGAAGTCTCTAGAGGGGAATCCCTCCTGGCCTCTTTTAGCTTCTGGTGGTTGCTGGCAACCTCAGTGTTTCTTGGTTTGTAAGACGCATCACTCCACTTTCTGTCTCCATTGTTCCCATGTGTCTGTGTCCAAATTTTCCTCTTCTTATCAGGCCACAAGCCATTGGATTAGGCCTTCGGTATGACCTTAACTTGATTACATTTTCAAAGACCCTACTTCCAAATAAGGTCATATTCACATGTACCAGGGGTCAGGACTTGAATATATCTTTTGAGGGGATATAATTCAACCCACAACAGTCATTTTAAGAACAGGACATTGGTATCCAGGGGTAAATATACTCAAAGCCACCAAGGGCCATGTCTCTCCAGGCAAAAAGGGAGACAACGCTGTGTTCGCTGGTGAAATGACCCAGCATCTCTCTCTGAATAAGCTCTAGGAGTTCTTCCCTTTTCTAAGATTCATAATCTGTGACTTGAAACTCATTGTCTATAGATAGATAGAATCTGTCTTTAATGTCTTATGTAACTTTTCCATTACAAAAATTTCACATTCCTATTCCTAAAGCTGATATCAGTGTTTTTCCTAGGAAACTTCTTCCAAAATGGGATGGTCTGCTCTAAATGATTTATCTATTCCTTAGAATGAAAGGAGAAGAATGTCTATAGAAGGAAAGACATAATAAAATGGATATTTTGAGCTTCTATTCAGCATAAGACTCTGTGATAGCTACATCAGTCTACTTAATGTCATATACACAACCATCCCCAATAAGGGATATGGCAGATGAGAGGCAGAGCACATGAGACCTTGCCAAGGTCTCATAGGCCCTAAGAAGGTAGAGAGTAAGCTAAAGACGGTTGCATCCTTCCTTTAACCCTAGGAGCAAGACAACTGGAGCTAGAGAGAAGAGGAGAGAGGATGGTGTGGGAAGGGCCTGGAATGGAAGCGTCCTTCCTTCCCTCTGAACCAAGCAATGGTTTGTTTAGAAACTGCTGTCTCTGTTTGTGCAGTATGGCCACTGATGAAGAGAACCAGAGTAAGCCACTCACGCAACACCCTATAATAGGGGCCCATTGTCATGGGAGTCACGTGAGTGTGACCTAAGCATTATTCTCCTCAACTGTGCCATGCTTTGTTGTGAGGCTGGAGAAAATCATGAAATGTAATCATTCTTTCTTAGTCTGGAGGAGAACCAACAAAATTGAATGATTCATTCATGGGTGACCCCACATTGTTTCATTCTACCCCACAACATTCTTTGTCCACCTTCTCCTTAAAAGCATTTATTCTCTCAATAACTACTATGTGCTAGTTTTTACAAGCTGATGACAGCTTAAAGCAGCTTAAAACCCAATTTTTTTTTTTTTACCTTCCACTTCTCCTTTTTAACTTGTGTTACTTTACTTCTTCACTTTCTGCTCTTCTGAACTATTTTATATTGCCTTCTTTCTCTGTGGAGTTTTCCTGTATCCTCACTTTCTTTTTTCTTTCTTCAAACAGTTTCCAAATCATGCCAGATGTTTGACTCTCTCTTCCTTCTGATTCTCAGCAGAATCATAAAAACAGAGAACTTAAGGGAAAAAAGGAGTTTTCAGGTAGTTTGATGGCATTGTTTTACAGATAAAGGGCTAAGAGCTAGGGAATTTAAGACATTTCCCCAAAGTGGGGCGTCTGGGTGGCTCAGTCAGTTGGATGTCTGCCTTCAGCTCAGGTCATGATCCCAGGGTCCTGGGATCGAGCCCCACACCACGCTGTCTGCTCAGCAGGGAGCCTGCTTCTCCCTCTCCCTCTGTCTGCCACTCCCCCAGCTTATGCACTCTCTCTCTGTGTCAAATAAATAAATAAATAAATCTTTAAAAAAAAAAGAGAGAGAGAGAGAGACTTTTCTCCAAAGTGCTACAGTTAATTTGTGGAAGGACCAAGCCCTACAACCCAGGTGCCTTGATTACCATGCAGCACTGATTCTTTCTCCGCACCTAATTCCACATTCATATAAGAAATCTGCATATCCCTGTCATCTGTCCTGATCGCTTGTGCTGTCCAATAAGGTCAAATCATGGGCTCTGGGTCCTTAAGGACCAATTTTGAAAAGTTATTCTGTGCTTAAAATGTTTGAGTCATTCCTAGGTAGATGGCAGGAGTAGTCACAAAAATTTGTAAAATGTGACATCCTTATTATTCTTTACAAAAAAAGAGAACTACAAAGAAGAAAAAAAAATGGGGGGAAATCTTGATACAGTAATACCAACAGCAAAAGTGTTGAGAAAGTAAGAGGAAGTGAAATTATACGACTCAAAAATATACTCATGGTATACTCATAAATTTCCCTCGTGAGCACAACCCAAAATAAACATTTAGGTCATAGGTCAAACAAGTAATTAGAATCAACAGTACTGTTTTCCATGAACTAGAATGGGACCAAAAAATGTTAGCCAGTGTTGTGTCCCCGATGGTCCTCACAGCTCCTGATGCATCATCATAAGTGCTCAGTGCACTTGTCTAATACATGCTGGTTGAAGGAGATACATGGTCTACAGAAAGCTAGGTTGGAAGATTGCCTTAGCTGGACTCGGGCTTCTTTTAACACCAAGATTCCATAACTCTAATTTTGAAAAGCTGTCCGAAAATGTAACCAATTAGTAACAAAGAATCTGAAGTTATGAACTTTCTCCACTTATCAGATGTTGAGATACCTGTATATAATGGATATGATTTGAATCCCTTGGATGTAAGGACAGCAACCAACTCATTTTTATAATTTTATAATTATAGCTTCAGCAAAAAAGCGAGTTTTTCATGTGACACGAGTGTGTTAAATGGAACCTGGTACTCACCAAATGTTCCATGTGTTCCTCCACACTCCCCAACCTCCCTTGCAGTCCATTTGGGGCCATGAGACTGGACCTAACCAATAGATTGTGACATGCATCACTTTTGGACTGAGGCAGTTATGAGTGACTCTACCCGCTCGAAGACATTATGCTCACATTAAGTGAAATAAGCCGGTCACAAAGGGACAAATATTGTCTGATTCCACTTATATGAAGTACATATGGTTGCCAAAGCTCGGGGAGGAGGGGGAGATGAGGAGTTATTGTGTAAGGGGTATGGAATTTCAGTTTGGGTAAATGAGGAAAGTTCTAGAGATGATGGTTTTGGTGGTTGCACGATAATGTGATTGCACAAAATAATGGCTATGTACACCCAATAATGGCTTTGAGGGTGAGTTTCATGTTATGTATCTCTCACCACAATAAAAAAAAAAAACCCAGACAAACAGAAAAGCAAGGTGGAGATAAGTTGTATGGCACCGAATCAAGAGGGAGAGGAAATTACACACATATTTGCTTCTGTTTTTAAAAGGAAAATAAACATAACTTTTTCATTGTTAACTTTAGTGGAAAGGAGGGAATAGGGTAGTGGGAACAAATTAGGTCAACAAATTAGATTTATCTAAATATACTTTGCAGATTGGATTTTGAAACTCTGCAGATATATTACATAATTATAAAATAAAATTAACAATTAAAAAAAAGAGTGGCTGCATCTCCTCTCTCTCTCTCTTCCTCTACTCCAGTAAGCTTGCAGGCCACCTCTTCCAGATGACCTAGGTATAAGAGAAGGAGCTGCCGGACTGCTTCGGACTTCAAAGGGAGGGAAGAAATAAATTTGGGTTAAGGCACTGAAATGCTGGGGCACCTGGGTGGCTCAGTGGGTTAAAGCCTCTGCCTTCGGCTCAGGTCATGATCCCAGGGTCCTGGGATAGAGCCCTGCATCCGGCTCTCTGCTCAGCAGGGAGCCTGCTTCCTCCTCTCTCCCTCTGCCTGCTTCTCTGCCTACTTGTGATCTCTGTCAAATAAATAAATAAAATCTTAAAAAAAAAAGGCACCGAAATGCTGTGAAAACTAGGATAGAGTGCTTTGACCAATATACCAGCTGATGTAGTGTGGTCTGGACCATGCTACGTTCTCAGGACCTGTTGCTCAGATTGTCTCTAACCTAGGGGGCACAGATGCAGCCAGGCATCCTCCTTCAGCCCTGGAACCAAGAAGTACTGAGAACCATTTAGATTTCCTGTCAGACTCATATCTCTTTTTCTCTTTGAACCTCTGTTGTTTTTGTATTTTTTTCATGTAGAGACCAGTTTTCTCTGTTTCTCTCTCCACATGATAAACAGAAGCTAACCAGCCCACAATTCAGACATTTATATCTCCTCCACTCAAGGGACAAGTTCAGATAGTGTCCTGAATCCCCTGAAGAAAGCACGCTATTGGCTTAGCTTGGGTCAAGTATCTGTCCGTGGTCTAATAATACAGTCACTGGGGGAGGATCCCATCCTGTCCCCTGTTGTGATTGGGGCAGGCAATCACCCAAGAGAAGTCTCCAGCACACTGCAGAAGGCAAGCCCTGCAGAAGGACTCTCGTGGTTAGGGTATGGGTTCAACGATCCAAAATAATAATGGCATAAAGAAGAGAAAACAGCTTTTTTTCCCTCCTCCCTTGAAAACGCATTTTAGGATTTGTATAGTGGGTATAGTGAGTTGAATAGTGTCTCCCCAAAATTCATGTCCATATGGAACCTCAGAACATGACCTTATTTGGAAATAGGGTCTTTGTGGATGTAATGAATTAAGGATCTCAAGATGAAATCATCCTTGATTTAGGGTAAGCGCCATATTCAACGACTAGTGTCTTTATAATAAGGGGAGAGGAGGGACACCTGGGTGGCTCAGTCAGTTAAGTGTCCGCCTCTTGGTTTTGGCTCAGGTCACAATCTCAGGGTCCTGAGATCCAGCCCACGTGGGGCTCCACACTCAGCGGAGAGTCTGCCTGAAGATTCTCTCCCTCTACCCCTTCCCCCACCCCTCTCTCTCTAAAATAAATAAGTAAATCTTTTAAAAAGGTAATAAGAGGAGAGGACACAGGAAACACACAGCAAAAGGCCATGTGACAAGGGGGCAGAGAGTGGCTCGATGCTGCCACCAGCCAAGGAACAGCTGGGGCTCTAGAAGCTGGAAGAGGCAGGAAAGATCCTTCTCTAGAGTCTTCAGAGAAAGCATAGACCCCAGAACTGTGAAAGAATACATTTCTGCTGTTTTGAGCCTCATGGATAGTGGTGATTTGTTATGGCAACCCCAGGAAACTAATCCAGTGTTTCTCTGGGCATCTGGGACCCACGCTACTTCCAGCTTCCTTTCCATCATCCCTAGGAGGTAGCCCTCGTCAGCACGGTCCAGCGTGGATCTCCAGTCTTCATAGTCACTGAGCATTAGGATGGGAAGGAGGGCAAAAGGAACTCACTCCCTCCTTTTAAGGACATATCTTGTGGTAGCAACCACTTGCATTCCATAGCCAAGCCTAGCTTCGGAAGTTACTCTGGGTGGGCAAAGGCTCAGCTAAAACTTAGGTTGCTATTACCAAGGAAGAAGAGGGGAAAAGATATTGGTAGGCAATGAACCGTTTCTACCCCCACGATTAAATATTTCTAAAGGTTTTTGGGTTTTATTTGTTGACTTCCTAGCCTCTTATTTTATATTTTAACAAAAAAATCAAGGACAGACTTCTGGAAATTTCGCTGCATCTGGATATTGAAAAATGGACCGGGGCCAGAGAAAATCAGTGGGAAAAGCATTCCAGCCCAAGAGGCAGCCTGAGCAAGCACACAGAGACCTTCAATTAAATTAGTCACTTTGTCAGGAAGTCCAGCCTGGTTCCCCAAATTTGGTTACCTCCCTCTGTCTCACACCCATCAGCCTGAAGTTCTTTGTAGCACTCACTGTGCTTGTTCAAGTCTGTTGACCTGGTAAAGGAAAACTCGTTAAGGTCAGAGACTGTGTTCACCTTGATCACTCACCATGTCCCCAGCACCTAGTTCAGTACCTGGCACACAGTAGGTGCTCAACAAATATTTGTAATCGAATGAATGTGGGGACTAAGGTAGGGGACTAAGTTAGGAGACTGCATGTTTCAGAAAGATCAGGAATGCATAGGACCAATACAGAGGCACGTTAAGGAGCTAGCCACAATGAAGACTAACTAGAAACTCGGGCCAGATTTTGTGAGGAACAGGGTCTATTACTTTTTTAAAGCAGAGGTTTGCTTTGAGATAGTATGGTAGTGGTATACAGGATTTCTTCTTTTATAATGGAAATAATGATACATATTTGGTAGAATGTTGGGTGGATGCAATGAGATCATATTGTCTGGCTCATTAAAGGTACCCAATCAACAGCAGCTATTACTAGAGGAGGGAAAGGCTGGGCTACATAAATCAGTTCACTTTTTATCTGGCAAATTTTTCATGAGAGCCCCAAGTGAGTCTGTAAGAGGGTCATTCACCCTGCCCCTCTCCAGGATGCACACCAGTGGAATATATGTCCAAGAATCTCTAGCCAGACGGGAAACAAAAAACCAACCTTCATGCAAAGCTCCAGTCAAAACTGGATTTGACCATGGCTTAACCCTAGGCCTAAGGGAGATGTAGTCCTCCACTCTTGCCACTGAACTGAACCGGCAGGGCCCACAGGGCAAGGGTCACTGGACCTACCCTCTCTGTCACAGTGGAGGTGTTTGGAATGAGAGAATGACGGATTCCCACTCTCCTCTTCCTCAGGAGGGTGGCCGTGTCACGGAGCGCTAACCATACAAGAGCATCACATGCGAATTTAGGAAATGAAAGAAGGGAGGAGCCTGGGGCTCTGCCTTTAAGACTAGTTGCCATCCCTGCACCTGCACCTCCCCACTGAGGTGAGCAGTGCCGTCAGACTGGCTGTGTTTCCCCAGGAGGAAGCGATCAAAGCAGAGGAGAACAGTGGTGAGATTGTTTCCTCCAATATTCTCCCAAAGGCGGAGAGAAGCAGGAATCTTCTCTCTTATGTCCTGGGTCTCAAGGGGAACTACAGTTTTATCTGGTTCTCTCTAAGCTGCCGGGCATTGAAGGTTGGGGAGAAGGTTCCTGGGCGAAGAAGAGGATATACAAAGGTATGGAGTCGTCGAGTATGGCAAGTCCAGAAAACAGTCTGTAGTTCATTTTGTTGAAAGCATAGTGAGTGTGCAGAGGAAGCAACAGAACGGTCTTAACAGGTGGGCAGGAACAAGACAGCGTGTCAAGACTAAGTTAAAGAAACGTGTCTGCTATGGTTTCAATATCTGTGTCCTCCTCAAATTCATGTGTTGAAATCCTGACCCCCACCCCCCATGTGATGGCATGAGCACGTGGGGTTTTGAGAGCGGATGAGGTCAGGAGGAGGAGCCCTCATGAATGGGATTAGTGCCTTATAAAAGAGGGCTCCAGAGAGATCTCTAGCCCCTTCCACCCTGTGAGGACACAGCAAGAAGTCTGTAATCCAGAAGAGGGCCCTTATCCAACCAGGCCCTGATTTAGGACACCCACCCTCCAGAACTGTGAGAAATAAAATTCTGTGAATGTTAAACTACCCAGTCTGAGGTACTTTGTTATCTAGCAGCCTGGATGGACTGAGACAGAAATAAAAAATGAAAAACAGACATCATATTTATCCATGAAATACTAGAGGCATTCTCATTAACTTAAGGAACAGGACAAGGACACCTGTTATTCCTGATAGTGGACATTTTTCTGGAGGTTCTAGATAATGCAAAACATGATTTAAAAAAAAAAAGAACAGGAGGCATAACAATTAGAAAAGATAAGACAAGCTTATCATCATTTACAGATGCGATTGCCTATCTCTTGCTTTAGGACATTGGAGACTCTATTAGTCAGCTCACGCTGCCATAACAAAATACGAGAGACAGGGGGCTTAGACAAAAGAAATTTATTTTCTCCAGTTCTGGAGGCTAGAAACCCACAGTCAAGGCATCAGCAGGTTTGGGTTTTCCCGAGGCTTCTCTCCTGGCTGCCTTCTGTACCCTCACAGGGCCTTTTCCGTGTGTGAGCTCATCCCCGGTGTCCCTTACTCTTCTTATGGAGAACCTCCTAAGGGCCCCAATTTCATTTACCTTAGTTATCTCTCTATATGCCCAAAGACAATCACACTGAGGATTAAGGCTTTAATGTATGAATTTGGGGGAGATGCCATTCAGTTCATAGCAGAGACTAAGGTCTATGGCCATAACGGGGCTTCTGGAAATCTTCTCTCCTGAACTGATCAAAGAGAGGGGTGAGACTGGGAGAGAGACAGAGACCCAATTTGAGCAAGGAGGCGAAGCACTCCCTCCCCAGTCTCTCTGCTTGTCCTGGGAGGAGCGAGTGGGAAAGAGAGGGAGCAGGTGTGTTACCCTCCCTGCAGGTTCTCGAGGCTGACTGCTCATTAGAATTACCTGGAGAGCTTTACGGTTGTAAACTCCTGGACCGCACCCACAGAATTTTTTAGGTAACTGATCTGGGGGAGTCTGGGCCTGGGTACTTTTTTCCATGGAGATACACTTCACATACCACAAAATGTACCTTTCTAAAGTTCTGTGACTATCACTGATATATAGTTCCAGAATATTTTCATCATTCTGTAAGGAAGCCGCAGACCCCTCAACAGTCACTCCCCATTCCTCCTTCCCCCTACCCCCAGCAACCAGCGATTTACTTTCTTTCTCTAGAGATTTGTCTGTGGGAGACGTTCATATAAATGGAATCATACAATATGCAGCCTTTTGTGTCTTGCTTTTTTCATGGGCTTGCGTACTTTTTGGCGGGGAGGATCTTGCTTAACGTACAGCTGGAGTTAAACACCACTGGGCTAGCAGAAGTCCTCTCATAGAAAGGACAGAACTTCCAGAGGAATCTCTCTGAGTCTCCCTTAGGGTAAGCCCACAGCAAAAGAGATTCCCACCTGCTCCCGCAGAAAAAGCCGCTAAAGGGCTCTGCTTGGCCACCTTGGGTAACATGGTGGCCTGGACTAATCACATGATCACTCCTTTGAACTTTAGCCTAAGAAAAATGAGGGAATCACTGAAGGGTTTTACACAGGGGAGGACAAAGTCAGATTTAGAAACATTTACTTGTCTTAGGAGTTTAAATTACTAAGGAAAATCAATTAACCTTTAGACCCAGTGTACTAAGAGTCTGACTCAATGATGCTACTAATAAAAAAAGATATGCTCTGTAATGAAGTGAATGTTTGTGTCCCCCCAGAATTCACATGTTGAAACCTTACCCCCCCCAACCATGTGATGCTATTTGGAGGTAAAACCTTGGGGACACAATTAGGTTTAGATGAGGTCATGAGCGTGCCCCCCTCCCCATGATGGGATTAATGTCTGTCTAAGAAGAGGAAGGGAGATCAGAACTCCCTCTCCACCACACAAAAACATAGACAAAGATAGTTGTTTGCAAGTTGAAAGGAGCATCTTCATAGAGCCCAGCCATGCTGGCTCCTGGTTCTGGGACTTTCCAGCCTTTAGAGGTGTGAGAAATAAATTTTATTGGTTAATCCACAGTATTTTGTTATGGAGCCCAACCTAACTAGGATATTCTCTAAATCCAGTTACCAATATACAGAAAATACAGAAGACAGGATCTAATGAAATGACACCATGGGGATGACATCAATGAAAACCCAGATCAGCAAACCCTACACCACAGACCACAAGTTTCTGTTTTTCTTTCAGTAAATACACTGCTAGGAAAAAAGATGGAGAACCAGCAGATGAAAAGACTTGTAAAGTCACAGAGGTTGGGGCACCTGTGTGGTTCAGTCAGTTAAGTGTCTGCCTTTAGCTCAAGTCATGATCTTGGGGTTCTGGGATCAAACCCCGTGTTGGGATCCCTGCTCCATGGAGCCTACTTATCCCTCTCCCACTGCCCCCACCCATGCTCTCTCTCTCAAATAAATAAACAAAATCTTAAAGAAACAAAAGACACAGCAACTAATCACAATGTATGGACGTTACTTAGATCCTAATTTTTTAAAAAATGTGTGACATTTATGAGACAATTGAACATAAGAACACTAGATATTTTTTTAAAGATTTTATTTATTTATTTGTTAGAGAGAGAGAGCGAGTACAGGCAGAGTGGCAGGCAGAGGAAGAGGGAGAAGCAGGCTCCCTGCTGAGCAAGGAGCCCGATGTGGGACTCGATCCCGGGACGCCGAGATCATGACCTGAGCCGAAGGCAGCCGCCCAACCAACTGAGCCACCCAGGCATCCCGAACACTAGATATTTAATGATGTAAAGAATTATTAATTCTTTTTATGTGTGGTAATGGTATTTTTAAATCTCTTTTAGAAATCCTTACTAAAATATTTATGAATGAAATGAAGGGCTATATGGGCTTTGCTTCACAATATTATGTGAGGGGGTAGTGGGTTGGGATAGGAATGGGGCAAGCCTAACCTGGGTTGATGGTTGTTGGGGCTGGAGGGGAAGGAACACAAGAATATTATAATTTGTCCCCTTTGGTGTATGTTCAAAAGTCGGCATAACAAGAAGTTAAAAAGTAACAAAGTATATATTTCTATTAAAGCAGCCATCATATTTATCCATGAAATACTAGAGGCATTCTCATTAACTTAAGCAACAGGATAAGGAAGACTGCCTTCACTGCTTGGTTGTGGTTTGCATCTTTGTGCATACACAAAAGTACTAAAACTATATTTCTTTTAAAAAGGAAGAAGGAGGGGCACCTGGCCGGCTCAGTAAGTAGAACATGTGACTCGACCTTGGGGTCATGAATTCAAGCCCCACATTGAGCATAGAGCTTACGTAAAAATAAATAAATAGGTAATAAAAAGGAGGAAGGAAAAGAACACTCTGGCTCTTTGTGGGAGTAACTGGGTTGGGGTTTGAAAAACTGAAGGTACAGAGGCCAGTTAGGAGGCTGTTGGAACGACCCCAGGAATGATGGTGGAGGCAGGAGGGAGAAAGAAAAGTACATAGAAAGTAGACCACTGAGTGTTTGGTATATTAAGAAATTATTGTCAATTCTTTTGTGTTGGGTATTTGGTCGGTGTGGAGAGTGATGGAGAGATAGACATTGACTATGGTGTCCAATTTCCGGCTTGGGGGAGGAGGCGGCACTACCTGCAGAAGTGGAAAAGAGCAGGAGAGGAGAACGTCTGAGGGAGGAGGTGGTGAGTTCAAGTGTACACACAAGGACTTCAACATTCCTGTGGGACATCCAGGGCAGCTGTCCAGGTGGTGAAGAGGTCTGTGAGGAGGTCAGACAGATGAAGTTAGAACCTATTCGTGCAGAGCAGGTGATTATGAGCATGCAGGAGAACGAGACTGCCTGGAGAGG
This sequence comes from Mellivora capensis, assembly GCA_004024625.1. NCBI lineage: Eukaryota > Metazoa > Chordata > Mammalia > Carnivora > Mustelidae > Mellivora > Mellivora capensis. Next base: position 587,201 of record PISX010000007.1, on the reverse strand, counting down.
GGCTAGAAAGTTAGAGGGGACTCTGGAGAAGGAAGGAAAATCAGGGCCAAGAGGAAGGTCAGCTCTGAGAGGGGAGGTGGGAGCCTGTAAAACAGGCTGGAAGGGAGCAGACGGCAAAGCAGGAGAAGAATGAAGGACTATCCATTTTATGGAAGCCATAGAAAAGGGAGCAGGAGAAAGGTCAATAGTTTCAAAGCTGCTAAACGTCCACATACAGAAGGAACTGAAACTCTCCAATGGATTCAACAACAAAGACGTTGTTTATGACCTCAGTGAGAGCAGATTTCAGGAGGCCAAGCACATGCACCAATCGCCTTGGGTTAAAGAGGGGCATGGGAGGAAAACAAAGATGCTTCTCATGGCCTGTTCTTCGCTCCACAGTCCCTTGTAAGGCAGGTTGCTCTGTCCATGATCCAGTGGCCCCCAAATAGCTGTATCCTGTAATATGAGGCCAGTGACCTATGACTTGTCTCAATTGAGGAAATTATCAGGCTAATTAAGTCCCATCTCCTTGGGCATCCGTCTGTTGATAGTGGAAGCCAAAGATCCAGAGGCTGACTGGCGCTGCAGTGGCCATTATGGAATGGTGCTAGATGGTAAGTAGAGAGAGGGGCAGAAAGAAAGAGATGTTCAGAGAGAAATAGAGAGGAAAGGAAGGGAGGGAAGGGGAGACGAGGAGTATCTGATCCTGATGGACTTGCAGCCCCCATTCCAAGTTGCTATGAGACCAGCTGGGCTTCAGCTATGACACCGTGTGCTTCTAGACTTGCACATGGCTTCCAATGGCAGGGGCAGCTCCCCTGAGCCATCCAGATGGGTTTCTACTCCCAAAACACTTGGGCAAAACAGGAAGTAAGAAAGCAGAGGTGGTGAGTGTAGATGACTCCTTCAAGAAATATGGCTTTGCAAGGGAGGAGTGGCGTGGGGCAAGAACTGGGTAGCATGATGAGAGTAGCCTGAGGATATTCTAATGGTGCCGGGGAAAGCAAGAGAGAGAGAGGAGATGAATGCCTAAGAGAGCTGGGAAAATGGGAAAGCGGGGTCTTAGGAGAAGTACTTGGTAAGATCACCCTCAAACAGAGCCCTTGAGCTCAGTGTCCTTGGTACCAATGCATGGGGCCCTGCGCACCCCAGGATGGGGTGGGTCCCCTGCCCACTGCCCTTGTGTTCGTGCCTCCTCGGTAGGAGGGGAGTCGCAATGACCCTGTTGCTCTCTCTTAGTCCATGGTGCCTTTCTATCAGGCCTGTAGCCACTCAGGTTCAGTGTATAATATATCATGTCAAATGCCCAACAGACTCGCTAAGTCACAGCCTGCAGGCGGTTGGGTGCTGTATATGATTGCTTACCATCGACGTCAGTAGCACCTGGCTCTAATACAGAGCTTCAAAGGCAGAGTGCTATATTCTGGTTGTTTCTAGCTATATCATTCAATATCTGTGCTCTGTGATCCAGCTTACTTAAAACTTTATAAACACTGGTTTTAACAGACAAGTTGGGGGATAAACAGCAATGTTCATCTGGGTATGTGATATAAAACAAGGAATGAGGGATTGATGCTAAAGAAAATGCCACTCCTCTTTATTTATTCCCCCAAAGTTGAAAGAGTACTGAAATGTAGAACTTACAATGTAGAAGTTTTCTGCATTTCATTTCCAGAGAAAACGTCTATTTATAATCTGACATATGTTTTTCCCAGACCTGAGAGGACAAACATAAGATAGACACATAAATGCAACTTAAATGCTGTCATGAACCTTCTCCTCTGCAGCCTTTTTCACTTAACAATACTCAGAAGTAAAGAGATGGCCTAATAATTTTGTAGAGTATATATGCATAAAAAAATTATAAAAGGAAAAATATGCGAATAGCAATTATCCCTGAGTGTTAACAGCATGGAAAAGTTTTTCTTTATATATATTTTTTGTATCCTAAATTTTTTTGCAATGGAAGTACATTACTTCTAAAATCAGTATATATATGAATACACATATATGTATATGGATAATTGATACATATACATATTTTACTCACATAGATATATAATATACTTGTACACACACATAGCCATGTATACACATATAAAATATGCATATTTTATATGTGTATACATGTACACACATATACATGTGTATACATATATACAAAAATATATTTGAAAACAAGAGGCAGAAATGATGAATTCTGTACATCTGGATTAGTTTCTCATTGAAACAGGTTGTTTATATTTCCACTAATGTTGATGTCACTATAGAAATCCATTCATATTTATGGTTAAATGTGGGCCAGAGTCTTTAGAAACCAAGCCTCCTTTCCATGTTGCTGAACCATGGCTTACCCCTTCACATACACCCTGTTGCCATCATCATCTTGCTGGTAGGGTCTCCATAGCAGGAGGCAATTATATATGGGGAAAGAAATTATGTCATCAACTCAAGCGGCCTGCCAGACAAGCCCAAGGATTAACACTTGTGGGTCAGAAAGAGAAACAAACGCAAGTCAGAAATGTCTTAGTTCCAGCGCATTTGAAGTAACACACAACACAAAAAATAAAATGCATTGGTTTACACACTGAAAAGTCCAGGAGTAGATAGCCATCAGGCATGGTTGGATCCAGGGATTCAAATTATGTGATCAGAACTGGGTCTCACTCCACCTCTCAGCTTTGTTTTCCTCTGATCGACTTCACTGGGGGGCCTATTTTCTCTGCACGGTGGCCCCTGGAAACTCCAGATTCTCCAGAAAAAGACTGATTCTCAAAGCTTCAGCAAAAGCCATGGAGCTGATGCTGGGGCTCTGATTAGCCAAGCCTGAGAAATGGTATGGGAGGGAGTTCACTTCAGCTGAGTCACATGGGTTGAGAGTTTTCTCAAAGTAAAATTGAGGTTCTTCTGTTAGTGGAAGAAGGGGAAATGTGAGCAGGAAACAACATCAGATGCCCACATTGGTGACCTGGTTTATTCTGAGATCTACCATCATGTCAATGTCAAAAGAAAGAAAGGAAGAGAAGGAAGAAAGAAAATTAATCTCTATAGAGATTATGCCTAAAACAGATTTTCTTTCCCCAAAAAAACTGAAAATGAAGCCCTACTGACCAAGGGATCTATATGGAAAGAAATGTCCTAAGATGTAAGAAATTGGACTTACAGACACTAACAGAGTGTTAGCTGTGGAGCCTTGCCCATCGGTCAGGCCGAGCCTCTGACCTTCACGGGCAGTGGGAGTAAAACAAGGACAAACACTAACGGGGGGCCTCCATGTCCCACAGGCTTGAGCTCAGGTCCCAAGATCCATCCTATCCACCAAGTGCATGCCAATGTTCCCTCCGTCGTGACCTCCGATTTGGCCCCAAGGAAGACAAGAATTGAAGACAAGACAGGATGTTTTCTAATGCATCTATGTGTAACTTGCCACTTCCCTGCTCAACAGAATTCAGTAGCTCCTGTCACCAGTCAAAGCGGGCAAAAGAGCTCAGCTTGAATTTTATGGCACACTATGGCTCCCACCTAAGCTGACAGACGTGTCTGCCTCTAGTGCTTTGCCCTCTGTACTCCAGCTACTTCAGACAGCTTGGGGAAATTCTCCCCATCAGGGTCCCTCCCTCTGAAGGGACCTTCCCTACTAGATCGGCCATTTTCCGACCTTCCCTACTAGATCAGCCCAAAGGAACATGGGGGGATGGACTGAGTCTTGTTTGCTAATGGACATCTGGCTCTTAGCCCGCTGTCTGGGACAGAGCAGGCTCTCAATCATCGTTGAATAAAAATTTTCCCTAAATGCACTTCATAATTTCCCCCAGCAGGCTCTTTTGTTCATGTTACTTCTGCTCCCCTAAAAGATGCTCCAAGGCTTAACTAGATTCCCTTAATCGGCTGTCCGCTCTCTCCATGCATCACTCATAGGAGTCCGGATTCCATCTGCCTCCTATCAGCAAATTGTGTTTGGCCAGGTATTGCCCCAGGACCCCTGCGCCAGACTCCTGCCGCATTTGTTCTGCTGCGGGTCAGCCCCTCGCCCCTGCGAGGCTGCGGCAAGCTCCCTGAAGGCAAAGGAGACACCTTATCCATCTTATCCCAGGCTTACACTCTCTGTTCTTAGCAGCACTTAGAGTAATGTCTGCTATGTAGCGGGTGTCACTAGTACAGGCCCATCTGCTGTGTGCGGGAGTACTTCTTGCCAAAATATTGAGAGGAGAGGATAGGGGAGGGGAGGGGAGGGGAGGGGAGGAAATCAGTGACTGCCCTCAGACAGTAAGACGCTCCAAGCTGGTGATACTCGTTTGTACCTCAGTGGCCCGATGGGAGAGAATTCAGTTGCCACTCGATTGGGGACACCTCCCAGTTGATCTGAAAGTGCTTTCTGCCTGCCTTACTAGCCTCTGCTGACCCAGACATGGCTGAGCTACCACAGAGGATCTCACAGAGCAGCCAAGTGTTGTCTTCAGAGGAAGGACTAAAAGAAACATCTGCGTGTGTGCAGGAACTTTGTGCCACCCATAGAAGAGAGGTCTTATAACACTAGGCTTCTGGAAAGAGGGGACCCACGTGACACTCCTGGCTGAGTTCGGATGTGTGGGTTTTTTCCATGCCTTTAAGCCATTCTCCTTCAGCAGCCGGGTGTCCTACAGTTCAGCTCAGTTGGGATGCCACTGACCTGGAGAGGGCATCGGATTCCACAGGTCAAGGGCTCAGTCCTAAGAGACTGCTCTCACCAACCCCCCACTTCAGATACCAATCAGAAATGCAGACTATCAGCTGTGTTTCTGGCCAAGAGGCTATAGAATAGAGGTTCCCATGACCCCTCCTTGGGTTCAGTTAATTTGCTAGAGTGGCTCACAGAGCTCAGAGACTTAACATTTTACTTCCTAGATTAGTGGCTTATAAAAGGATATAACTCAGAAACAGCCAGATGGAGGAGATACAATGTATGGGGAAAGGGCACTCTTCTTCTGTATGCAGATACAATGTATGGGGAAAGGGCACTCTTCTTCTGTATGCTCTCCAGGCTGAACACTCTCGCCAGATCCCCACATGTTCACTAACTGGGAAGCTCCCCAGGCCCCTTCCTTTTGGGTTTGTTATGGAGGCTTCCTTACACAGGCATGGTTGATTACATCGCTGGCCATTAGTGACCTGAGTGCCGCCTCCAGCCCCTCTCCTCTCCCTGGAGGTCTGGGAGTAGGTCTGAAAGTTCCACCTCCCTGATTACATGGTTGGTTCCTCTAGTGACCAGTCCCCATCCTTAGGTGACTGAGGGGCTTTCCAAAAGTCACCTCGTTCACATAACAAAAGACATCTTTATAGCTCTCACCACTTGGAAAATTCTAAGTGTTTAAGATCTAACTGTGCCAGGTACAGAGTCAGAGACCAAATATGTATTTCTTATTATAAATCACAGTATCACAGCCTCTTTCTTCCGAACCCCCTCTTTCATGCAACTAGACCTGATGCCCTCTCCAGAAACCCTCCCCTCCTCACAGCTGGGGAGTAAGGCTGCTGTCCAAACGGGTGGATTTGTTTTTTTTTTAATTTTGGGGGGATTTTTTTTTTTTTTCTGCTTATCCCATCAATTCTTGAGAAATGTGTCCTAGAATCTCCCACTATGATTGTGGATTTGTCTTTTTGTTTCTGTCAACTTTATCATCTCTTTAGAATGGTTTATTAGGTGTTGGATGTCATGTATGAAGAACTATGTATGTAACTCGAGGCTCTAGGTGATGGTGAGATTTATTTTTGATTCTGGCAGGCAGTTAGGGTCTGGGCAGATACCCTTAAACTCTGGTTTTAAAACAGAAGAAATTTTGCCCACCAGGAGGCATTTGGCAATGTCTGAAGACACTTTGGGCTGTCTGAACTTGGTGGGGGGCGGGGGTGAAGGAGGTGGGGGGGGAGATGGGTGGAGGATGGGGGGTGGGGGGTGTTGGTGCTAGTGTTATCTAGTGGATGGAGGCCAGGGAGGCTACTGAACTTTCTACAACGCATGGGACAGGACCTTCCCCACAACCGAGAATGAACTGGCATAAAATGACAGCAGCAATGAGGTAAGGGTCTCGGCTTAGTCCAACCAAAAACTGACCAGACTGGAAGCTGGGCTTCAATCTTTGTGAGGGTTTTTCTATTGTCACCGCTTTCTCTGGGGAAGTCCCAGCTGAAAGGCTGAGGGGGTTTACTTAGGTTCCTCCTCCTTGGTGGCGGTGAACTCTAATTTCTGTCTCTTTAGCATAAAACATTGGAAGCTTCTCTGCTTCTGAGAATGGGCAAATGCCTCCAAGCTGATCTCTCTGCTAACCCTTCTCTCTAGGATCTTAGCCCTCAAATCCTCACCCCCCTTGCTGGCTCACTTTCACATACACATCTCATTATATGTTTAGTCCAGCTTTTCTAGCTGTCCTTGATAGGAGGGTGACCTGCCCGTCTACCTCGCTGGCACCACCTCTCTCCAAGAAAGAAGAAGCTGCCTCTCCCTCTTGTCTTGCATCTTTCAAATGCAGGCTTTAGACTTGACCATCATGTTCTGTCTCTTCTCTGTCCATACTTTGCTCATTGTGCATAGAGGGAGGCAGCTCTGGTTCCAAGAGGGGGAATGATGATAGGTGCTCTGATTTCCCATAATTACTGCCACCAGCAAGGGCTATGGGAGACAAGGTGGTGCGGGGAGCAGGGGGGGTGTTTTTCTCACAAGTTATCTGAAAGAAACAAACATGGCTCACTGTTGATGTTTCCATTCTCATACAAGGGTAAATTAGTCCGGTCTCATACAAGGAAATCCAATTTTTCCCTGTCAACACTATTTTGACCCTGCTCCTTATGAGACAATAAACCTGGCATTAACGTGCTTGCGAACATTTGCCTTTTCCCCCACACTCTGGTGTATGTTGCTATAAAACCAACCAAAATGTGACTGGGCCAGATCTCAGATGGGTCTCATTAGTTTCCATCATTAGAAGGGAATGTTAATCAAATTGCAAACTCGATTATTTCTGATTCACAAATCTCCCCAATTTTAGAAAAGGGAGGTGTTTCATTCATCCATGGCATGGAAGAGTAAATGAGTGCGCACCTGGGTTCTAATCTTCAGACCAACACCATGTCCCTGTACTTGCTTCCCTTATTGGTTTCCAAATAAGACCTTAGTCTCTGTTGGCGAATCATTTGTACTATAAGAAATAATAATAACAATAAAAACAATGAAAGGGGTAATTCATTCCAAAATGGAGCTCCCAATCATAGGAATGACTTCCAGAGAAAGCCCTAAAAGATTCCTTTGGGGTGGGGTAAAAATGGAAGGCACGGTCATCAGTCGCCCCCTACTGGTCAAGAGGGGCTACCTCTCCTCAGATATTAATAATTTGTGTGGTTGAATTCTGTGTAAGAATCACAGAACTGAAGCAGAATGTCATGAGTCCAAGGGGAAGTGGCTTGCTGAACACAGAGTGAGTTACTGGGGGTGCTGGGATGAAGAGCCAGGATCTGAGGACCTCAGGGATCAATTTAATAACCACAGTCTGTCGAGGCCACAGGCTACAACAGCCTTAACCTGTACTCTAAATTAATCCTCCACGCCTACCCCCCGGGGTGATTTCAACCCTTTAAATAGCTTTGGTAAAGCCTTAGCTCTAAAGAAAGATTTTGAGTTTCAGATTCTAATGCATCACCAAAAAAAAAAATTACATTTATCCAAAATCAACCATTTCAGCCACACATTTTGCACTAATTAATAATAAGTTATTCTTGGGGCCTACTTCTTCCCTTCCAACCTACCCCTTCCTCTCTCTCTTTCCCTCTCTCTCTTTTGTGCCATTCTAAGAAAAGGTATCCTTAAAACTTTTCATGAAATAATTACAAAATGTCATTTTATTTTTGAACTATGTATTCGCTGATATCTTGATCATTAGGGTTCAATGTAGTGAACAAAAAAATCAAAATGGAGGGTTTCACTATATTTTTAATACTTTTAAATCTGAAGGATTTAAAAATGTATTTAGGATAATGATCTTTTTTGTTTGAAAGGAATTTATGACCCAATAATTTGTCAAAATTACCTCCAAAAATGTTAATATAAGTGGACACCTGTTGGAAGAAATTTCTAAATCAATGCCAGCTGCTTCTATGTCAGAGTCACCTTAGAATTTTTTTTTTTTTTTTTTACCCAGAGTCACCTTAAAACTTTCATTATTCAGGTAAGAATCCTTGTCTGGATTCTTTTAATTATGAAAATGTAGGGCAAGTAAGCCCTCGTTGCCCTGAGTGGAAAGTGGTATAAAGCTTTTTGAAAGAGTGGAGAAGCCTGCCCCCGCCTTTAATACATCTTGACGAGCAAATCTCGTTGCCAGGGAGAAAGAATGGAAAAGTGTCTAATAGTCAAGGGCCTTCTGCAGGCAAAATCTCCGGATCGCAGCCCTTTCTCTCTGAGATCCAAAGACGGGAAACGCTGTTGGGGGAGATGCAGGGTCACTGCAGAAAGGGATATGGAAGCTCCTGAGGGAAACTCTGGGAGGTCAGAAGATCAGAAATGGGGAGAGCAGGGGTTTGGGGGGTGTGAGGGTGGGAGGTGGGAGGCAGCTTAGTGAGGGTTCATGAGAAGCCCAGAGGCCCACAGATTTAAAAAAATTAAAATTAAAAAAAATAAAGGTTGATAGCGTTTGGCTGTGTTCTGTTAAAGTTGACGAAGACTCTTGTTGAGGTGAAGGTATTTGGAGAAGTCCTGTTACGGTGACCGGCACCTCCTCTGCACCACACGTGGAGGAGAAGTGGAGGGTCCATGTGCAGCCCTGTGGAGGGCTTCCGGAGCCCCTCCTGGTTTTGCCACTGACCAATGCTACAGAGTCACAGACTACTCTGTTAGACGAACATGTTTGCACATCATCTGTAACCCCTCTGGGCAGCCATATTCTTTTTTTTTTTTTTTTTAAGATTTTATTTACTTATTTGACAGAGAGGAGAGGGATCACAAGTAGGCCGAGAGGCAGGCAGAGAGAGAGGGGGAAACAGGCTCCCCACCGAGCAGGGAACCCAATGCGGGGCTCGATCCCAGGACCCTGAGACCATGACCTGAGCCGAAGGCAGAGGCTTAACCCACTCAGCCATCCAGGCGCCCCTGGGCAGCCATATTCCTCCTGCTAACTAAACCGTTTATGGGTTTATAGTAACAGGTATGTGAGTTTGCAATTCAGGGAATTGGAAAGGTCCCTGTCCTCTGCTCCTGGGCCTCAAGCCAGAGGCACAGGGGCTTTCCCTGCCAAGGAGGGTTGGCTGAAGCAGACCGAGCTGGTTACTAGGGATGACTAAGTTGCCTCGTTTCAACACCCAAGGAAAGCCGGCCCTGTTACCTTTTCTGCCCACTGTGTTCTTCAGCGTATGGCCCTGGGATGGAGCTGGTGGGGTCCTCAGGCGCTCTGTCTCCAGGAGATCAGGTCGTGTAGGCCTCTTCTCTTCCCCAGAGACTCTGCTGAGGGGACGGCCCTCCGGCAGGTGTGGGCTGAAGCACATCCCTCCACTTGGTCGCTGGGGCCCTAGGCAACAGCTGACCCTCTGCAGACAACCCAGGAGCTGGTCGGCAAACTGCCTGCCCTGGTGGGAAGCGTTGAGCTGTCAGTCAGATCCACACACTTAAACCTTTTCACTAAGACGTGGAGAGAATGGGGGTGCCTGGGTGGCTCCGTGGGTTAAGCGTCTGCCTTCGGCTCAGGTCATGATCCCAGGGTCCTGGGATCGAGCCCCGCATCATCGGGCTCTCTGCTCAGTGGGGAGCCTGCTTCCCCCTCTCTCTCTGCCTGCCTCTGCCTACTTGTGATCTCTCTCTGTCAAATAAATAAATAAAATCTTTAAAAAAAAAAAGATGTGGAGAGAATGAGATGTGGAGAAATTCGAACTTTCCCACACCGCGGGCGGGCACGTAAGATGGTGCCACCACTCTGGAAAACAGTCTGGCAGTTCCTCAAAAAGTTAAACACGGAGTCACCACGTGACCCAGGCATTCCACGCCCACGTATGTGCCCGAGTGAGACAGACAACATGTCCACACAAAAAACCTGTACACAGGTGTTCACAGCAGCATTACTGATCATCGCCGTAAAGTGGAAATGACCCAGATGTCCGTCAGCTGATGAGTGGATAAGAAAAATGTGGTCTAGCTATGCACTGGATGCTTTTTGGCAACGAAAAGTAGGAAAGCACGGCTGCCTGCCTCAACAGGGATGAACCTGGAAAACGTGATGCTAAGTGAAAGAGGATGGTCACCATTACTATACGATTCCATTGATAAAATGAACTGGGATGGGCAGATCCATGGAGACAAGAGTGCGTTGGCAGCCAAGGAGGTGTGGGGGGTGTGGTGTGGGGAGGGCTAGGGGGAACCGGGCAGTAAATGCTCATGACTATGGGGTTTTCTTTTGGGGATGATGAAAATGCTCTAAAGTTGATTGTGGTGATGGCTGCACCCCTCTGAAGATACTAATACTCATCAAGTTGTATATGTTAAATGGGTTAATTGTGTGGTATAGGAATTATATTTCAATGAGGCTAAAATTAAAAACACAAAAGAAGAAGAAATGTAGAGGATGAATCTGTGAACAGTGGGACGGGAAGCTAAATGGTTTGGCTATAGCGACCACGTGGCCATGGAGAGCCCGTGTAGGCGGGGTCCGGTGTATATAGAAGCTGTGTCGGGAGAGGGGCCGGAGGGGAAGTGGGGGAGAGGGAGGCCTTCTAAAGCTGGATGATGACCCTGCTACCAGTGCAGTTCCCACCGTCTCTGGAGACTTTTTCCAGAACTCTCCACCTCACACGGCTAGAAGCTGACAGAAGCACACCAAGTCCCAAGCAATCAGCTCCAACGGCCCTGGACCTTGGTAACTCCCCTCTTCACTCCCGCACTGCACTGGTCAGTCGACGCTGAGCAGTTTCAAGAGTCTGTTGCTCATAAGGCTGCGTTCCTGGACCTTGCCCACTGCCAGCTGCCGCGTGACGATGCTCAGCCTGGTCCTTTCCGCTGGCAGCTTGTCGAATCTGGCCCACCCTTTCTGCATCCGGGGAGCAGCGGCAGGAAGGCAGGCCTGCGGGGCTGGCGCAGCTGAGCCTGTACACCCTCGAGGCTCCGGGGCAGGAGCTGGCCCTCATGCTGGCTCTGTCCGGCTCAACCCCCCACTGCCTAGGGTTGAATCTGCTTGCATTTTCTTGAGAGCTGTACAAAGGGGCTTCCTTTATATGTCTCAGTTTTGGAGTTGGAATGTCCCCCTCAGTCCTGATCATGTACACACCGTTGAGGGGTGCCGAGGGGTGATTACCATGGTAGGCAACAAATGCCAGGAGCATTGACAGCCAGTGTGCCCCTCATAGTCCCTGTGTCTCCACTCCTTTGCGCTCGTCCGCAGTTAAGTTCCTGCTCCCGGGAGCCATGCTGCTTCCTGGCCTCCCTTTGCTGAGGTCATTCTCCCAGAAGGCCCATCTAGGAAATGGCCAGTGGTTACCAACATGAGGGCTCCCCTGACGGCATCACTTCCCGATTCCAATGTCCTCATCATTGGTGGGCAGAGGAGAACAGAGCACTTCGGGGATTGCTGGCAGTTGAGTTCAGTGGCAGATCCTGGGCCCTTCATTCTGTGCTTTCCTTCAGCCCCTGCTCCCCTTGAGGCCGGCCCTGGTTTTGGGCTCAGAGAACTTGGCAGTAAACCCTGTTGCTTGAGGTCATTTTTTAGCCTGGGGCAGAAGAGTTGGCGGGGGGGTGGTCTCTGTTCCCTATTTCTTACAACCATAAATTCCCTGCCTGGAGTGCATGTAGAGATGTCATCCAGTCTCGAACAGGGAGGTTACAGAGATGGAAAGGGAGGGAAGAAACTGGCATGGGGTGCCATTGCCCCACCCTTGGACCCCAGGTACCATCTTTTTTTTTTTTTTTAAAGATTTTATTTATTTATTTGAGAAAGAGGCAGTGAGAGAGAGCATAAGCAAGGAGAAGGTCAGAGGGAGAAGCAGACTCCCGACGGAGCTGGGAGCCTGATGCGGGACTCGATCCCGGGACTCCGGGATCATGACCTGAGCTGAAGACAGTCGTCCAACCAACTGAGCCACCCAGGTGTCCCCCCAGGTACCATCTTGAGGTTGCAGAGCAGAAGGACCAACACGATGGATCTGTTCCTTGGTCCCTTTCTCCTTGGCATTGGGTGATATGGAGGGAAGAACGGTGGAAACAGTCCTCCTGTCAGTGACCATCTTGGGTGAGCCGTTGTCCTCCAGACGAAATGTTACCCAAGCAGAGTCTGACACACACATTGTCACCATTTAACTAAGGGAACAACTGAGGTTCAAAAAGGTGAAGAGGCTGCTGAAAGCCACAGAGTTACTGAGCAAAAAGGCTGGGATTGGAACTCAGTCTGACACCAGTGCTGACTCACAACCACCGCCCTCAGCATGCCCGTGACCCGGGCAGGCCCATAAGAGTGCTGGGGTGACAGGGGCGAGTTTGAGTTGTGTTTACACAGCGGGCCTGGACGCATCTGCAGACTTCTCTAGAACAGAGGGGCCAGGGGCTGGGGCACCTTGAAGGCAGGCCAGCACTGAACTAGACCCAGCAAGGTGCTGTTGGCGGTCTGTGAGTGACAGGATGAAGCCTTGGATGGGCAGGGGAGTGAGAAAGGAGTTCAGCGAGATGTTGAGGATGGGAGTGGGCAGCCCAGTTCCCTCGGTCTGCCCCTCCTTCTCCTGTTGACTTGCTTCACCCCAAGTGGGGTCAAGGGAACCCAGGCCATAGTCCTCACTCAGCTCATAGCAAATGGAGGCACAGAAGGGACCGGGGACATAATTAAGTATATACAGCACAGTGGGACTTGCAATTTGCTAATTGGCAGCCCAAAGGCCAAATCTGGCCTACAGATGGGGGTTGTTGGGCCGGCTGTGTTTTTAAAAACATTTAAAAATATTTAAAAATATTTTAAAATGGAGAAATCTCACATGAACCAATTTCTGGACTTTTTTTTTTTTCATTTTATTTATTCTTTTTTTTTTTTTTTAATTTCTTTTCAGCCTAGCAGAATTCATAGTTTTACAACACACCCAGTGCTCCATGCAATGCGTGCCCTCCCTAACACTCACCACCTGGCTCCCCCAATCTCCCACCCCCCGCCCCTTCAAAACCCTCAGGTTGTTTTTCAGAGTCCATAGTCTCTCATGGTTCATCTCCCCCCCAATTTCCCTCAACTCCCTTCTCCTCTCCATCTCCCCATGTCCTCCGTGTTATTTGTTATGCCCCGCAAATAAGTGAAACCATATGATAATTGGACTTTCTTGAACACTGGAAAACTCTGACAACACTGGAGCCCTGTCCCTCCATGCCAGCTCCTGGGGGGGGTGGGGCGGTGCTAAGCAATGGCCTGTGTCTGTCCCCAGGCCCTCCCCCACCCCTGGGACAGCTGGCTCTGTCACTCCTGCCCCTGGTGGTGACCTCTGTATCTGAGCTTGCACCCCGAGGAAGACCTGCATTGGGACAGAACTGAGGTGCTGCTGAGGGAACCCCATAGGCAACTGTGCATAGAGGTTTGGTGTTCAGGAGAAAGAGGGGGTCAGTGACATAGACCCAGAAGTGACCGTGGTGTGGAAACTGGCAGCCAGTGACCCAGTGAGGGCAAAGAGCATAAACAGTGTATGTGAGTCATGTTTGTCTAGAGAAACACAGTGTGTGTGTGTGTGTGTATGTGTATGATAAAGAGAATTATTTTAAAGAATTATTCACACGATGGGGACAGTCAAGTTTGAAATCTGTAGGTCAGGCAGGCGGGTTGGAAACTCAGGTGGGAGCTGATTGTACAGTTCTGAGGCAGAATTTTTTTGTTTCCAAGAAAACAGTTGTTCTGCTAAAGGCCTTCAACTGATTGTGTGAGGCCCACCCCCATTATCTATGGCCAGCTCCTTTATGTCAAGTCAACTGACTGTAGACATTAACCACATCCACAAAATAGCTCCACAGCAACTCTTAGGCTAGTGTTTGGTTAAGTATCTGGGTACTGTCACCTCGCCAAGTTAACACACAGCTAACTATCACCCAGCGATAAGAGCAGGTCAGGGAAGTGAGCCTGGGAGAACTCACTGTTTAGGAATGGGCGGGGGAAGAGGGTGAGTGGGCGGGGGGAAAGGTGAGTTCTGATGGGGAGAAGCACGGGGAGGTGTGGCACCAGTGACCGCAGCACTGCAGCCACAGGGTGCTGGGTGCTGGGTGCTGGTGGGGGATGCAGCTGGGAGAGCAGTGTGTGGGAGACCCAATGGTGACTCTGGGTCTTTCACGATATTTCATAATAAAGGGGGTAAACTGAGGAACAAGGAAGAAAGGTTTCCTTCTGGTTTGTGCTTTTTGTAAGCTAAACCAGGGGAAGGACCCCTGTTCTGAGAAAAAGAGAGAGGAAGCGGAAGAAAACCAGGAAGAGACGGATGGTAAGACTCCTGCTGGGACCAGAGAAGACCTTTTGCTCTGGATGGGGATGTGGAGAAAGCCCAGCCCCCACATGGGCAAGCAAGGACATCAGGGCAGAGCTCTGGCTGGAGCAGGCAGGGTCAGGAACAGTAGTGCTCCTGACAAAGGCCCCTTCTTTCTTACCTGAGATGCTTTTTCCAATCCCCTCTGCATCTCCTTACGCCACCTTCAGGCTGGTCTCCAGGTACACCCACAGTTCTGGCCCCCTTGGCCTGGGCTCCCGTCTGGGGAGGACCCCATCCACAGGACCTACAGGACCTGCTGCTGCCTCTCCTCCCTCCCCCTGAGCAGCATGGCAGCACTGCTGGCTTTCCCCACTCTGTGCTCTGTTCCTGGTCCCTTCTCCCCTGCTCAGTGCCCTCCCGGGGACTGCGGTGGCTCTTTCTGATCTCCACTGGTTTCTGGTGGGTGGCACTGGACAAGAGGCGACCTGAGTCCCAGGAGAGCAAGAACACACTGAAGTGTGCATGTGCAGACACACACACACACTCTCTGGGAGGAATTTCATTTCCAGTTTTTAAAAAGCAACAGAGTGTAACCTGGCACATTGAGATCATCCTTACACTTACTTGGGGCTTACTACTGCTTTTTATTTTGAATCCCTTCTGGGTGTGTCACCACAACGTCCCCCCACCCCCACAACCCCTTAAGGCCTCCAAGGGCTTAAACCAGCCGCTCAGCCCTCTGCACTCACTTTTCAGAGCTCAGGGGAGATGGCACACCAGGGGGGGGATGCAGGGAGTGCTGCTCAGGAAGGGCAGGCCCAACAGGGGCATGTGCGCCCGCTGGGGCCCTTTTGTACCGCCTGGAAGCACAAAACATGCTGGAACACGGAAAGAAAAGTATTTGCCGGAGTGACTCAGATATGTTCCAGCATTTTCCCACAGGCTCCTGCATATCCCAAAATAACTTGGACTCTGGATCCTGTTTCCTGGCATATGATTGCATTTGTCTAATGTTACAGAACAGTGGGCAAACGGGCCATACTCACCCAGGAGCTGCAGGAACACACAGCCCACAGTGGGGCGCCATGCTGCACAGAGACTCAGCCTGTAAGAAGCGTGGACTCACCAGAACCGTCCAGACCACCTGATCAGGGCCCACATTTCATGGGAGGGGAGGAGGAAGGCCCAGAGAAAGGAAACAACTAGCCCACACTCAACACAGCCAAGAGCCCTAAACTCTCAACTATTACTGATGCTCATTTTGGAATTAATGTCAGTTGAGCCTTGGAAACGTAAGATCTTAAGTCAAAGGGACTTTAAGTCTCTACTGGTCATCCAGGTACCTCTGTGCCCAGGTCTGGACAACAACGCCGGAATTAGGAGTTTTCAAAATGGACTGCCTCAGGGAATTTACAGTCTTCTTCAGGAAATGACTGGAGATGTTCCAACAGATGGAAGACAATTGGGCCCTGGCAAACAGACAGAAGGCATGGAATTTGGGGGAGGGAAAGTCTGAAGGAAGGTACTGTCCAAGGAGGGCAGGTTTCACAAAATGGAGGGCTTAAGGGGGAGCAAGATCTGGACAAAAGGGGAGAGGGGTAATGGCACACTCATGGGTGGGAATGTGCTGGAGCAGTGCAGACCCTTGGTGAGAGGAAGAGGGAGGTGCTCTAGAAAGTTCTGGAAACCAAGCCCAGGGAGCTGGGCTGCCAGCATTGAAGGTGCAAGTAGCTTTCAGTGTGGATGCCAGTACTTGCTAGTTCCAAGTCATTTGCTTCATCCAGGAGACAGGCATTTCACAGGATTTTGACACCAAATACATATATATACACATACATATATATGTGTGTGTGTGTGTGGATATATATATATATAAAGTAAATGTATATTTATAGATATAAAATGTATATGTATTCAAGTATGTATATATATGCATGTATGTATATATATATATACACACACACACATAGTGTCTAGGAAGAGATGAGAGGTTATTTTCAAATTTCTGTGATCCTTAGATAGTCCTGTTCCTCTTGGTCCCCACAGCCCACTTGGTGCTAAAGATGGTGCAGGGGCGCCTGGTGGCTCAGTCGTTACACGTCCGTTTTTGGCTCAGGTCATGATCCCAGGGTACTGGGATCAAGCCCTGCGTCTGGCTCCCTGCTCAGTGGGGAGCCTGCTTTTCCCTCTCTCCCACTCGCCTGCTCATGCTGTCTGAAATAAATAAAAATTTTAAAATAATAATAATAATAATAATAATAATAAGAGGGGCACCTGGGTGGCTCAGTGGGTTGAGTCTCTGCCTTTGGCCCAGGTCATGGTCTCAGGGTCCTGGGATCGAGCCCGGCATTGGGCTCTCTGCTCAGAGGGGAGCCTGCTTCCCCCTCTCTTTCTGCCTGCCTCTGCCTACTTGTGATTTCTCTGTCAAATAAAAAAAAAAAATCTTTAAAAAAAAAAGAAGATGGCGCACTGTGGTGAGACTAACATGGCCTTTATGTCTCCTGGGGCTGGATTCAAATCCTGCCTCTGCTCCCAGCTCTGCGGGCAAGTCATTTCCTGTTGCCTCACCTGCTTCATGAGGACATTGAGAGTAAGTAACATTTGTTACACTCCACGGCTCCACATGTCTCAATTTTTTTTTTTTTTAAAGCATTAGGGACTTTTTTTTTCTTTTTTTAAAGATTTTATTTATTTATTTGACAGAGATTACAAATAGAGAGGCAGGCAGAGAGAGAGGAGGAAGCAGGCTCCCTGCGGAACAGAGAGCCCGATTCGAGGCTCGGTCCCAGGATCCTGAGATCATGACCTGAGCCAAAGGCAGAGGCTTTAACCCACTGAGCCACCCAGGTGCCCCTCTCAATTTATTTAATCACTTCCCCCATTTTACAACTGAGGAAATAAGGAAGGAAAAGGCTATGGGACTTGTCCGTTGTCCCAGGCTATAACTGAACCCAAGAGTTCTGATTCAAGCCTGTGTTCTCCACTGTGATGCTCTCTAAAGGGCACCTGGATGATTCCTCAGCAGATGCCTCCCACGGCCCCCCACCAGATACTCAGTGGAATCTGTGCCCCGCTTTGGAGACCAAGACAGTTATGTTAGTAAGAACCCTGCAGCCAGCCCTACAGCCAAACTCTTGCCCCCGTACAAGACCCAGGGACCACCAACACAGGCCACAGAACTCCTACCCAGAAAGCCAGGCACCATCTGATTTGGATGACTAAAGATCTTCTAACCACAGTCAAGGGATATCAATGTTTAGTGATAAAAATAACATCAGTCCGATTCACAACTACCCAAGGAAACTTCATGTTAAGGTCCATTGGGCATAGACGCCCAAGTCACAAAGAGAAGCGGTCACGTTCTTTATCTTTGGTTCCTTTAAAAAAGTCCAGTAGAGGCCTTTCCCCCTATTTACATGTTCAGGTTTCTGGAATCGATGGTGTGTCATCAGCAGCCAGCTTGTACTCCCCGCATGAGTTCACCCAGGAGCAGTGCTGGCAGGTTCCCATCGGGATGACTGAAGCCTTTCTCAGCGGGCTAAGAGTGGCAACTCCAGGAGGATGTATTTTTGTATGGCACAGTCACACACCAATATTAAACTCAGTACAGTCATGAGGAATTCGGCACGGGGGCTCTACATCAACATGCCCTCTGGGGGTTCCAAGTTCTCAGGACTGTCCATTTTTTATTTACAAGCAATTAAAACACCCAAATCTAGCACAGTGAGAGGCTGGTGGCCCTCCCCAAGCTTTGAAAAAACACTGGCATATGAAGAAGGCTCTTTTGTACCCAGTGGCTTCCGAGTACACCCGATCCTAACCCCAGTGGCTTCTAGGAACCCAATCTGAGAAGATACACCCAGCCTGGTCTGATGACTCAGAGAAGTATCAGATAAAGATGACCCCAAGACTCTCACAGAGCACATTCTCAACCCCAGGGACCTGGACCACACACAACACTTAGGTCAGCCTCGGGCATCACAAGGGACTGGTTTTCCTGTGTGCGTTTCCCCTTGCCGAGGCCTGAGGGTGGCTGGAGGCCAGGTGAGCAAGGATGCTGCTGGGGCGGCCTGAGCTGGGCCACTCCCAACAGTGACATTCCCATCCCCTGGGTGCACAGCCCCGAGTCTTCCCGGTTCACGCTGTGATCTGAGGATGAAACGTGACGGTCACTCTCACGAGCCGGACCCAGAGAGAGCTCGTGGATCCCAGAGCCGGCCTGTAAATGCAGCTGCCACGGACCGTTATTGAAGCCAATGAGACCCAGACTTGATGCTGCTGCTCCTCCAAACTTCAGAAATCACAAAAAAACATTTTGAGTTATATTACTTTATTTTCCTTTTTTTTAAATTTAACATTAAAGTCATCCAACATACAGATATTCCTAGGGCTTCTTGCACATTTTATTCTATCTAAAGTTAGCTATTTTAGCTATGAGATGAAGATAATCATCCCATTAAAAGGGCATTGTTTCTGGAAAATGGGTTCCATATTTGTGCGATGGGAAATCAACACCCCATCCACCAGCCAAAAACCTCCTTCGGTCCAGAGCCCCACGAAGACAGCTTACAACCACGGCTGACACGTGGTGCCCATGTACAGAAAGGGCCCCAACAACAAGCAGTGGGGTTAAACTTCTGAAACAAGCAACTTCCTCATTTGTACAGAATAAGGATACAGGAGAAAAGCATCATTTTCCTTTTAGCCTTTTAATTAGTGTGTTTGGCCTCCACCCAAGTTACTGTGTACCAAGCGCCTAAGAATAAACAAACTGATTTAAAGTCCCTGAAATGCATGCAACTTAAAATTCCCTGGCGCACACCAGCAGCTCCCAGCGCCGGGGTCTGCGGCGTGTGGCAGGGACTACGGGGCGGCTGTGTTTCCAGCTGTGTCTGTCGCGTCAGGGCTGCCTGGGTTTGCAGCTGCTGCTGCTGCTCTGGCTTCCGGCTGCCGGCTTTCTGTCTGCGGATCTTCTCCATTTCCGGCACTCTTCTTATTCTTGTCTGTTGCCATGGCACCCATCTCCATGATCTCCTGCAGTGGCCGATCCGTTTCAAGGGCGCTAGGCTGGAGTTCATAAACCTGGACTTGACCCGGGACATCTATTGCTTTCTGTTCAAGTTTCTCCAGGATGGTCTGAACCTTCCTGACACCATCTCTCCTGGCCTGACGGACGTCAGCTCGTCCTTCGGGGTCTACCGAATCCAGCGCCAGCAGCTCTTTGGTCAAATACTCTTCTATCATCAGGTACTTCTTGTCCGTCTTCTTGCCTTCGAAGTTGTCCACGGCCTGCTCCAGCCCTTGCACATTCTGTAAGATGGCCTCCACCTTCAGCACGCCCGGGTGTTTTGGGGGTGCCTCGGCTTCCGCTGGTTTGGGAGGTGTGGCTTCCGCGGGGGCAGGGCCCGGGGCTGCCCCCTCTTGGGCAGCCACATTCTTGGGGGGCGGGGGGACGGCAGGCGGGGTGGGGCTGGGAGGACAAGGAACCGAAGCCGCCGGAACCTTGACTTCCACCCTCTCCGAGGTGGGTGGGGGCTTCTGGGCGACAGGTGCCGAATCTGCCTCCTTGCGGATCACCTGAATTGGGACGTGTCCAGGAAGGAGATCTGGTCCAACTGGGCCTGGCTTGCTTTCAGGTTTGTTTTCAGGTTGGGGAACAGGTGAAGATTCTCGATGAGTCATGGGCTGCTGAAAAGAGGCAAGGACACAAAGATATTTTTAATACCCGGCTGAGAGTCCCAAGCGGTTGTCTGTAGCGAGTACTACTGACTAGAAAGAAAACTGGGGACTGGCTTTAACAGTAGCAGAGATTTTCGAAGTCAACCACATACAGTTACAGAATGAAAACATCCTGATCGTGTACGGGACCGAACCATTCATTTCCATTCGTCACCCTGGACAGTGCGTCTATGACGGCTCGCTGGACTTTTCTGTAGATGGTCTTCTTAGGGCAACAAAAACAAAACCAATAGTTTTCAAAAATGAACACTTGCTCACCAAAACCTCGCTGACTGCTGAGCTAGCTTAGCTCCAAGCAAAGTCCTGCATGACTCAGAATCTTGGCGAGGCAGCCGCGGGGGAGTAACTGCCACAACCTCTCCCTGCCGCCAGGGGGACCGTCTCTGTTCCGGGGAGGACAGTCCCACGTCCTGTTTCGGAAAAGGTGTAATCTGCTCTTTTTAAAAATCTACGACAGCCTTGTGGTTTCTGCCCAGACGGATGTATTTTTCTGAGAATAAGCACGATGCCCAAAATAGTTAGCTCTGGGAGGATGTCGCGGGGCGCCTCTGTGCCAACACTCGGCCATGTGTCCCCACGCTGACTCCTGGCTACACGGGCCGAGATGCTTTTTAAGTAACTACAAGCAGTAGTTTCTAGAATGAGCTGTACCTAAAACAAATATCTTGGCTCTCCCAGCATTTCAGTGAACATCTCACCCCCCCTTTCCTGCTTGAAGTGGAGTGGACAGACGACGCTGTTGGTTTCAGCAGCACAACCCGGTGACCTGACAGTTCTACACGTCCCGCGGTGCTCACCTGAGTAAGCACAGATGCCTTCGGTTCTCTTGATACTGACCGTATTTCCCTACACTTCACTTCATCCCTGTGACTCTGTGACTGGAAGTCTGTACCTCCTAATCCTCTTCATATTCTGCCAATCCCCCATGTACCTCCCCACTGGCAACCATCAGTTTATCCTCTGGATTTAAGGGTCTGCTTGGGGTTTTTTGGTTTACTCTTTTGTTTTTTCAGATTCCACGTATGAGTGAAATCATATGGTATTTCTCTTTTATCAACTATTCACTTCACCTGATGCTCTCTGAGTTGTTGCAAATGGCAAGATTTCATTCTTTTTCATGGCTGAGTTATATTCCAGTGTATATGCATTCCAGGTCTGCTTTATCCATTCATCTATCGATGGACACTCGGGCAGATTCCGTATCTTGGCTTTTGGGAATAATGTTGCAATACACACAGGGGTGCACATAGCTTTCCTAATTAGTGTTTTTGCCAAACCCCTTTAAAAATTTCACACATCCTCATTTCATCAACTGGGGAATAAGAGTTAGACTACATGATTTCCAAAATACTAAATTCCACTATGATGTTAAGTCAAATCTTTGCAAACCTTCAAAAAGAGATCTTTGAACAAACACTAAAAGGACGGGCACCACAAACAAGGTTAAGGAAGAAAAAAGACTAAATACTGTTTCACCGATTCTGGGATCTATATGGGAAAGACACGAGGGAAAGCATTTCTGGCTCTGCACGTGGACATGCTTTCCTGGGATTCCTGAGCCCAATTTAGGATCTGGCTGCTACTTAGCCATCTGAGTGCCAAGAACCCCTTTTTCCACCAGACCTCTTTTGCCAATGTGGATGTCCTCAACTCTAGCTCTTACCACTCAGGAACCAGCCACACACCCCACTCTGAGTTTTAAAATGATCTCTCGGTAAGAAAAATGACTTTAGAAACTCTTAAGCTTGCTCTACAGCTTGTATACTTTGAAAATGTCAAGGTCACAAAAGCAAAGAAGTCCGAAGAACTGTTCCAGACTGAAGGAGACTGAAGAGAAAGGATATCTAAATGCAGTGCTCATGATCCTAGATTAGATCCTGGAATGGGGAAACCGCTATCAAGGAGATTTGAAAGTGGACTGGGTATCAGATAACAATGTTGTAAGGATGTTAAGTTCCTTTTTTTTTTTTTTTTAAGATTTTATTTATTTATTTGTCAGAGACAGAGGGAGAGAAAGCGAGCGAGCACAGGCAGACAGAGTGGCAGGCAGAGGCAGAGGGAGCAGGCTCCCCGCCGAGCAAGGAGCCCGATGCGGGACTCGATCCCAGGATGCTGGGATCATGACCTGAGCCGAAGGCAGCCGCTCAACCAACTGAGCCACCCAGGTGTCCCGTAAGGATGTTAAGTTCCTGATTCTGATCATTGGACAGTGGTTATGAATGGGGTCTTTCTTAGGAAAATATTTCCTGAATTACTGATGGATAAAAGGGTACAATATCCACAATTAAAATGTCCAACAAAGAAACCACATGGGTGATATGCATTGAAATAAGAAATGGCAAAGCAAACAGAGCAAAATGTTAACAGTGAATGTGGATGAAGGGTATACTGGGTTTCTTGGTATGATTCTTATAACTCCTCTGTAAGGTTGAAATTATTTCCAAATAAAGAAGCTAAAAATAGAAACATAGGAGGATGTCATCACCATTTATAGTAAGATACCCCAAGTATTTGCCTACGAGGGGCTTTCCTTCTAAAAACTGTGGCAGAGAACCAATTCAGCTGCTCACGTTGGGGGGCCCAGAGCTGCTCAAGGCTCTGCTACGCTATAAGCTGTGAAAACGAATGACCTCCTCCTCCAGGATGTGCCCTACAAGTTGCCCCTGAAGGATGAATAGGTCTGTACCTGGGACTTCACCAGGCTGGAAGGTTTCCCAGCCAGCCAGCCGGCCAGCCAGCCCATCATCATTCAGGCAACGTGGTCCTTTACCCCCAAGGAGAGAGGTGTAAGACAGGTCCCTGTCGTTAAGCTCAGAGCTGAACAGGTAAGATGAACGCTTCTGGAATGCACAGAGTAACCCACACCCAGCCGTGAGGGCCTGTGACGGGATGCTGTGAGGAGGAGAAGGATTCACAGAAGAGGCAAGACTGGCTGGTCCCTCGGAGGGCAGGGAGAACCTGGGCTGTGACGGCATTTCAGGGAGCTGGGTCAGCATGAGCAAAGGCACAGAGGTGGGAAGAACAGAAAGGGCTCGCAGAGTGGAGAAGGGGTTTCTGTGAGGAAGGAGACAAGCTGCCTGGAACACTAGAGATGAGGCTGGGGCTGGGGTGTGGAAGGGGTCTGAAGGGCCCTGAAAAAATGTGGTGGGCACTAAGGTGCCTGGGTCCCCGGTGTGTGAGTGACACTCGACACGGGGCTGAGCTATTTGTCCCCAGGCAGCGGAGGTTCTGTCCTGAAGGCAGTTGCAATGACCCATGAGCAGAAGCTGCAGAAGTACTGAGCGTTCCCAGTGCCCGTCCTGCACTTCTGCGCATGACCAGCCAATCCCCAGATCTCACTTCCCCGAGTAACAAACGTGTGAACTAGTTAGGACCCGCGGAGGGCCCAGGGAGCCTGCACAGTGCCCCTCGGCCCCTAGAGAGCCGCTGCCGGAGCCAGGCTGCGGATACCGACTCCGTACCTGAGGCCTGTCGACCACGGTGTGCACACGGTGGGGCGATGGCGAGTGCACTGGTGTGCTGCTCCTGGCCGGAGAGCCCTCCCGGCTGGACGCACCCCGGACAGGGGACCGGAATGGGGATGCTGCTCGCATGGGCCGAGGCTCCCAGTCATCCCCTGGGACCCGGGGGTACATCGGCTGGTAGGTCTGGTATTCACCCTGCTGAGCTGGGTAGTGGGTCTTCTGGGCTTGGTGGAAGGAGGGCTGAGCCGCTGGCCGGGTGACATTCTGCTCGTGTATCACAGGGATGGGGATATAGCCCCGGGGGAGCTGATGACTGCCCAGGCTGCTTCTGCCGGAGGAGGAGGGCAGGCTGGCCGAGGAGGACGAGGACGAGCAGTCCGAAGCAGCTGGAGACTGGGATTGCTGCAAGACACAGAGAGAAGAGGCATGAGGGACCCTCTGTCCTGGTGCACCGACCAGGCCTCATTCATGTGCCAGCTCATGAGAGAGACAGGCCTTTTACCTGAAACCTTTCCTTCTCCAAAATGTACTGCTAGCACTCGGGGCTCTAGAGCCAAGGGGCATTCCAATTCTTGCCAGCTCAATAGCCTCTTTAAAATTAATTAATTAATTAGAGAGAGCACACAAGAGTGGAGTCAGGGAGCAGAGGGAGAGGCAGACACCCCACTGAGCAGGGAACCCCATGGTGGGGGCTTGATCCCAGCACCCCGAGATCATGACCTGAGCCAAAAGCAAACACTTAACCAAATGAGCCACCCAGGCGCCCCTCGATAGCCTTTTTTTTTTAAGATTTTATTTATTTATTTGACAGACAGAGATTACAAGTAGGCAGAGAGGCAGGCAGGGAGAGAGAGGAGGAAGCAGGCTCTCCGTGGAGCAGAGAGCCTGATGTGGGGCTCGATCCCAGGACCCTGGGATCATGACCTGAGCCGAAAGCAGAGGCTTTAACCCACTGAGCCACCCAGGTGCCCCTCTCGATAGCCTTTTGAGAATCTAAAGTATGGGAAAAAAATGCCCCGTTGTTCCCGAGCTGACCAGAAGATTCAGTAAGACCATCTGTGGCCATGCTTCAGCCCAGGGCCATGCACAGAAGCGCTCAATGTGCTGCTTGTGTTGTTGCTACTCCTGTTGTTGCCGATGTCACCTCTTTCTCTACCCCTTTCCTTGCAGCCTACAGGGGATACCACTGGGCACAGGGAGCAGCACATCCTGCATGGCCTGAAGCAGGCCAGCCCCTAGACCACCTAGAAAATCAGGTGGGTGTTTCCCCAGCTGGCTTCAAAGGACCCTATTCAGATTTCTCTGATTAATGTGTCACTTCTGATTTTTACAACAAAAATATTACAAATACAGATACTCCTCCAAGAGAGGAAAGAACAGAGCCAAAGGAGGCAAGGCTAACTCCGGGCACAGACGCAGAGCGAGAATCGCACTCACCAACACTGCCAGTGGACACAACCAGACAGTCTGCAGATGGGAAAACCAGAAGGGCTTACTGCTTAGGAATCCTACTGGGGTCCACGGCCCTCAAATCCCAGCTAAGAACTGGATTAAGAACTCTTTAGTTATTAGTGTACTGAAGCATGGGCTTCAGGCTTAAATAAAATCCTATTGCCGAACAGCTGACTTCCCAACTCTTTACTTTGGGTTTCCTTTTTTTTTTTAAAAGATTTTATTTATTTTTTATTTAGTTATTTGAGAGAGAGATAGATAGTGACAGAGACAGCAAGAGTCAGCACAAGCGGGGAGGAGAGGGAAAACCAGGCTCTCTGCTGAGCAGGGAGCCCGACATGGGGCTCAATCCCGGGACCCTGAGATCACAACCCGAGCTGAAGGCAGACGCTTAACTGACTGAGCCACCCAGGTGCCCCTTCGGGGTTCCTTCTAAACCAGGGGACACTGTGTGGGCAGGTGTGCCGCCTCGTTTTCCTATCAGCACAGCTCCAAGCAGTCGTTTGTGACACATAGAGCGGGAGGAGTTCGGAGCACCAGATCAGGAAGCGGGAGGCCAGGCTTCCAGTCCCAGAAATGCCGCCCCTCCACCTTCATGCATGTGGACCAAGCAGTTTATCCTATCACCCCTGTGAAACGCAGGGCACGCTGTGCGGGCGGTCACGCGGTCTCTGCCGGGTGACCTCTGCTGCAGGAGGGCCCAGACGCCTTCACGTTAGCAGGTGTCTGGCCCAGAGTCTGGGAGCAGCCCTGGAGCACACCGGCTCGCTCTCCTTACCTCAGGTCTGTGGGAGCCTGGGGGCTGGGCCGCCACAGCTGCTGCCACCGCCTGTCCACACTGTCTATCTGGCTGGGTGGCTTCTGCCACACCCCGCAGAGGTGACTGGGACCTCTGAGGAGCCTCTGTGGCCGCCTCGGTTCGGAATCGCTGTGTCCCTGGCTGGGGACAGACAAACGAAGGGCGTGGCTGCCGGCCCTCGGTGCCTTCATGGAGGACAGGAATGGCAATGTAGCCTGGTCGGAGCTGGGGGTACACGGCGTGGCCTTCCCGAGCGGGCAGCAGCCTGGGGCCCTCCTGGGAAGGGCCATTTGCAGAGGACGGTGCTTCCTGCAACACAGAAAGGAGAAACAGTCTGGTTAGGAACTGCGAAGAAAACACCCCAAAGAGGCAAAAACATGGTGCTAAGTGCCATCCTCCCCAGTGATCCTGGGCACCTCCCCCACCTCTGGCATCAGCCATGCCAGCTGAGCCCAGAGGGCGAGGCTGCTGGCAGGCACCCTCTGCGTCTGCCCGATATCCCCCCCACTACAAGGCTGGCGGACGGGCAGCAGTTTACGTGTTAGAGGCATCAAGAGAAAGCAGGCAAGCCACGGTGTCCATTAAGCACAGGGAGGTCCCAATTTCCAAAACTGGTCAGACAGGTTTCTTTTATGGGTGACAGTTGGCAGCAGTATGTAGGAGAGCCACTGACTGCCCCCAAATCAGAGATGCAGATCAGAAGGCGCGAGGATGAGTCAAGTCCAACTCACTAAATTATTGCCGGCTTCCCCGCTTCCTCAAAGGTCCTAGCGTTTCCTAACAACACAGGGTTGTGCTGGACCCAAACACAGGACACAGCCTTGCAGAGAGGCGGCAGTGGGGCAAGGCTGCCTACCCGGGGACATTTTCGGAACAAGCTGCAAGAAAGGGAGAGAAGAAGGCACACACAGGCAGCGCAGCAGGAGAACAAATTACGGAGGATGAATTATGCTGGTCCCATGATGCCAACAAAGGTTGCTCTGGAGGGGAGTGGCTGGGGTCCCTCTCGTGTCCTCTCATGAAGTTGTCCCTTCAGCCGCCTGGCTATTTTGGGACCCTTAAAGAAGGCCAAATTCCAGATGTACCACAGAGAAAGATCTTGTTTCAGACAACAAGTCCGGTCAGTCCCTCATGGGGCAATGTCATTTCTCACCAGGGGGTGAGCAACCAAAGTCGGGGACCCCCAAGGCTTCCAGTCTTGACCCTCCTAGAGGGTCCTTTGCAGAAGAGGACTCTGGAACTGTGCCACTCACACATAGCTGGCTAGGTCAACGATGAAGGAGAACGATCCTTCCTGAAGGACGTATCTCTCCGAACTGCAAACAAATGCCAAAGCCTGAGAATCTGGGAGCTTTCAGGGTCTGCTTCTCAGTGTTCCAGAACCAGTCACAAGTGAGGAAAGCTGATTTGCATTTTGAGGGATTGGTGATTGTATTTTTGCCTTGTTTCTGTGTTTGTGTGCCACAGGCAGCAGTGATGGGCCCTGGAATTTAGCTCTTTCAGATCCTGTCAACTGCTTCCCTCCTGCTGCGCCCCTGCCCTGGGCCTCCCTCGCACAGAAGAGGCAAGGGTGTCGCTGTGTCCTTGGGGACACCAGCAGACAGGCACTCTCAGATTAGAATACCCACGTGTTCGGGGTGGCGGCATTATTTTAGCCTGCTTAGCTCTCAGGTCACCCAAGAGCAGGCTGTGGGTTCAGGCCTCCCATTCAGAAGCCAGTTCCTGCTGGGAGATGGGCACCAGGAGGGAAGCAGCAAGAGGCACCGAGGACACCCAGTGCTACTCTGTGCCGACTCCTAACCCGCCATCTCAGCATGTGATCCCCTCGCTGGGGCATCCTTCCATCCAGCCTGAAGCAGGGTCCCGGAGAAGTCCTGGGCATCTTCTCTGCTTGCTGCCTGGGGGCTCACCATTCCCTCCCAGCCACATACAAAGGGCCTCGGCTATCCGTACAATCCTCAGGCAGGGCAGTTAGGAAGCCCTCATCTACCAACCTCCTGGTGACCATCTAGCTACCCAGATGCTGGGTACTGTGGGCTCACCAGACCAGCCACGCACAATCCCTGCCAACTAGGGGCTTACGAGACAGTTTGAGACAGCAGGAAACACACAGGAAGCAAAACCACCCGGAAAGCATGGGAGGCTCTGTCAATGGGGGACAGGCATGGGCTTTTCCAGCTAGGATAGGGCTGTCCTAGAAAGGATGCCGGTTGATTCTGACCTCTACTGGTTTTGTGATCTGGGATAATTCTCCTAACCTGAGAGCTTTCATTCCCTTATCTAGAAAATGGGGCTAGTGACACCCATCTGGCAGGACTGCTGGCAGGTTTTATTAGAGCACATGTAAGAAGGATGCCCAGAAGGCAGCAATTCCTGAGTTTCCCTCCCTGAAAAGACGCAAAATCGTGCTGCACAGACCGCAAAGTGTCAAAGGAATCAAAACCCAAGGACACAGCTAACTGAAGCAAGATTCACAGCAGGGGCCGCCTCGTAGGAAGTGGGAGTCCCTGGGAGGGTGCTGAACTTTCTGGGAGGACGGAAGTGTTCTTTTTCTGCAAGGCGGTGAACAGGCAGATACATAGGTACAAACCTATCAAAGCACACACTTCAGGAACCCCCACACCGCCCAGCCCCTGCTGCATTCCACCCGCATGATCCAATTTTAACAGGGGGAGGCTGCCAACCCCACCAGGCCCGCACAGCCGGCTGTTAGCTGTGCCTCCGGCTCAGCCCTTCCCAGGGCCTGGAAACCTTAGATGGACCTGGCTGAGGCTTGGCTCCTCCTGGGGGAAGCCCCTGGATCCAGAAGGCATGGCAGGCCTGCCAAGAGCTGCACATTTTATGCATCTCACTGAATAGATTCTGTACAGCTACAAGAGAAAAGGCCAGAGGGCAGGAAGGAGGGAGGAAGCAAGAATACTTCCTCCGGCCCAGAGGAGGTGATAGCGGGGGCCTGCCTCCTGGAGCCAGTATGCCACCTGGGTCTGGGAAGAAGTGCCTGGTCTTGATGGTTTGGTTGGTGGAGGAAAGCTGTGGTCCCCGGAGGAGGGCTGGGGAGTCCGAGCAGCAGAGGGAATGGGGACAGCACGTGAAGGTCAGTGCTGAGCTGACGAACGTAAGGCCACAGTGCAGAGGCCTCACATCCACGGTCCAAGGGCTGCTGACAACAAGAGAGGCCTCGGCAAGACAGAAGGAACCGAAAGGAGAAAGCCGGACACATGGGGAAAGGAGGGGAGGAGGCAGGGATGAGAGTAAGGAAGGGCGGGCAATGCAGGGGCTGATGGCATGGAAAGGGAAGGGTGACCAGGGAGGGGAGCAGGAGGAAGAAGAATGGGGAGGCCTCCGTGACTGGCAAGACAGCAGCAGCGAGGGGGAAGGGCCATGACCAAAACCGAGTCCTGAGCCTGGGGTTCCCGGGGCGATGGTGCGGACGGCTGCAAGGGTTACGGGCGGCTAGAGGCCCTGACATGCCGCACGCTGGCTTCTGCGCGAGTGGACCCATTTAATAAAGAACCCCATGTCTCTTCACGAGTCTCACACCTAAAAGAACGCTCCTGCCCCATTCTTTTTTTTTTTTTTTAAGATTTTATTTATTTATTTGTCATACAGAGTGAGCACAGGCAGACAGAGTGGCAGGCAGAGGCAGAGGGAGAAGCAGACTCCCCGCTGAGCAAGGAGCCCAATGCGGGACTCGATCCCAGGACGCTGGGATCATGACCTGAGCCAAAGGCAGCTGCTTAACCAACTGAGCCACCCAGGTGCCCCTCCCACCCCATTCTGATTGGGGTTTTGTTTAGAAAAACACTGCTGGGTTGCGCTCTCTGTAAGAGGCGGCCCGGGTCTGATTCTCAATGCTTGGCTCAAAATAAACTTTGCTTGACCTTCGCTTTGTATCAGTCTCGCTCCTTAAAACAAAACAAAACAAACAAAAAAAACCCCGAAAACTGCTGGGGGTAAGTAGAAAAACCACATCGGCTTTACAGAGTGCGAGACTGAGCACTTGTACAGGAATGAATAATCTAAACCAGCAACGAAGCTCCCACCTAGACGAAGCTCCGGAAGAGGAATGCTGAGCCCCTCCCCCGCGAGTCTATGCTGCTCCCGTTAGACTCCTCTCAGCAGCAGACCCTTCCATGCCGACTAACCAGAAAGCACCACCCGAAAGGGTTCAACGGCCCATTCTGTCTTCTAAGGTGCTTTTCATCACAATCTAACAAAAAAAGACATTTTTTTAAATGAGAAAAATGGGGCGCCTGGGTGACTCAGTCAGTTAAAGCGTCCGACTCTTGATCTCAGCTCAGGTCTTGATCTCAGGGTCATGAGTTCAAGCCCCTTGCCAGACTCTAATCTGGGTGTGGAGCCTACTTTAAAAAATTTAGTAAATAAAATGAAAAAAGTAAAAGAGACAAATGTAAAAGAGACAAAAGTTCATGATTCTTGCAGAACAGAAGAACACGCCTCCTCAATCCCCTAAGAAGTCCCAGCACATCTGGAAGCCTATTGGTTAAGGCCAGCACTCCCGAGGCAGGACCCATGACTTGCCCCCTTCTGACCTCAGTGGGGACCAGGGACCACTCCTGGTGTTGGGCCTGGGGGGCGGGGGTGGGAATCCCGTGACCAGGCGCTCCTCCCCGCAGTTTCTTTAGGTATAAAGACAGCACTCCAGGAACTACTTCCCAGGGCATCTCAGCTCATCGTTATCTTGGGGCAAAGACTTGGGGCAAAGACGTCAGGAATCCATATATACAAGATCTGATTAGGAAACAAGACTTTCACTGCTTATCTCACTACATTCATTTATAAAATGAACTGGTCCATTCTTCTCTCTTGCTTTGTACTACAGTAAAATCCTGAGAGGTATCTCAGGGCACTCAACAACTCCATGACATGGCAGGATAAAAAGCGGAGAGAAAATTACCCCAGATGAGCCAAAATGTGCCCTATTAAGTGCAAGGTATTATTATTAGAGAAGCCTGGGGTCAGACTCTGAGCTTGGGTGAGACCTTGGACGTAGGCAAGTCTTGCTTGCTTATGAGCACTCTTAAGAGCACCAGAGCTTTGCTGCTGGTTTTTAATAACAATGTGGGCACTAAGGGGGCAGCTAGGAGATGTGGAAAGACACGGCACTCAGTCCTAATCCTGGATCTGCCCCTAAAGATGTGTGTTACATAAGCAGCTCATAAACTCCTCTCTGGACCTCACTCTCCTTAGCTGTAAACTGAAGGCGAAGCCCAGATACTCCGTGAAGCCGTGGTTCTTAGACTCGAGGCGATATCAGGAGCACCCAGAAAATGCATAAACATGCAGACCCTAAGCCCAACCTGGACCGCACTGAGAAACACTGAAAAACACTGATCCACGTGAAGTTCTGTCCTGCTCTGGCATCTCCATGACGCTTATTCCAAGGTCCTCTAGAGCTCTAAAAATCTACATAGAGCTCAGAAACAAGGAAAAGCTGACGTCACAGAAATCTAAAAATGACCACTCTTAACCGTGTTCAGTTAAATCAAAATGGAAGTCACGGATTCAAGGTGTCCCAATGTTTCATGTCCCAAGTGAAGAGGTGGCCACTGACCCCCGGAAGGACTCCCTGTGCCTTTTTTTTTTTTTTTTGGTTAAAGACTTATTCAGTGAGAGAGAGCAAGCAAAGGCGGGAGGGGCAGAGGACGAGAGAGAGAGAGAGAGAGAGAGAGAGAGAGAGAGAGAGAGAAAATCTCAAGCAGACTCCCCACTGAGTGCAGAGCCCAACCTGGGGCTCAATCTCAGGACACTGAGCTCACACCTGAGCTGAAACTAAGAATCAGGTGCTTAACTGACTGTGCCACCCTGGCACCCCAGGACTCCCCCGTGCCTTGAAAGCGGGGCAAGAACACCAGCCCTTGGGCAGCTACCCCGGCATATGGCAACCACCGTGCCAAACACTGCCCTTTCACAGCCTTCGCGGCTTTGGGGACAGCCGGGGAGCAGGGTTTGCCTTGGCCTATCCACAATCGGCTCCCCTTCAGAGTGGCCTCTGAACCCTGAAAACAGCCCCCGTCAACCCCCAACCTCAACTCCATGGCAAAGCGCTCTCCAAAGTGTTCTCAGCACCTACAAGTCACAGCTCCCACCAGGGTGGGCTGAACGGAGGTTAACTTTCAGGGCTGCCCCGGAGCACTTCCGCCTCCACAGCCCTGGAGTCTCAAGTAGGACACACATCCTATAATTGGGTTTTGAGGCCAGAAGAGCTTTCACAACGGTCGGGTGTTGACTTTTCCTAATGACGCTTCAAAAACTTCTAAAACAAAGAAAACAAGATGGAGGAAAGCAGGAATCCTGCAGACCCCATGTATCCGTGGCCTGGATGGAAATTAGGTAGCTTGGCTCCCTTCCAGCAGGCAGGAAACAAAACAAAAGAAAAACTTCCTTCTAAAGCACACACAGTTGAGCTTCAACATCCTTCCAAGACTTTCTGTTCGGTAAGCTCGGGCCCTGGACGAGAATTAAGTATTCCTGCCAATCTGATGTGTCCCTCAGCCAAACTCAGTTTCCACCACACGGTGATGAAGGGTCTCTCCCTCCCAGCCTGGGCACGTAATGGACACCCGGCAAATTCCGACCCGCAGGCAAAATCCTTCTCCTCAGAAGCCGGTGTATGGTGCTGCTGGTAAGACAAGAGTCTGTGCTCACCACAATGTCTGGACGCAGCCCAGTGACAGGGCGGCTGGTGGCTGGACCTCACTGCCTGTTACCAGAGCACAGACTTTATCCTGGGGTCACAGAGACAGATGTCCCGATGCACTCCTACTGGGGAAAACTCTCTATAGGATGAAACTCAACGCCTCTTCTCTTTGCAGCTGTGTCCAAACAAGCAGGAATGAACCCACGTGAGCCCCGGGCTTCAAGCTGTCACCCTGAGCTCTAGTTCCCCCGCTGCTGCTCACCAGCTCTGTGCCCTCAGACAGGACTGCCAGCTACCGAGACTCAGTTTCTCCAGCTGTAAAAATCTCCACAGCTCCCAGGCATTTTTGCAAAATATAAGTGAAATGAGGCATAAGGAAGGCTGTGTAAACCGAGCCCGGCCCAAGCCCTACACAATCACGTTCCTTCATTCCACAAATGGTTACTGATAGACCCCCGGATCTTCTCGTTGGTTGAGCCTAGGGTATACAATGCCTAAAACCTCAGTGGTCTTGCCAGTCGGTAATAAGCCTATTAGAGTCAGAAGCCCCTTTATCCGAGAGTCTTAAGGACACGAATTAGCAAGGGTGCCATTTTCTCTGCTGGGAGCTGTATCTAATGCTTTACAATCTGGAATCAAACACAGCCAACGCTCTAGGGGCCGAGCCCTAAACTCCCATCCTGCTCCAAGAAGCCCCAGCCCAGCCACTCTGAAGAGACCCGCCCCGAGGACCAATCCACACTCAACTTGCACTCACCGTGGCTCCTTGCACTCCTGCCCCTGAGACCTAGTGAGAAAGCCTGGGCCAGGCTGGGGCAGGAGGATCTGTGCTGGACCAGAACCTCCCCGTGGCGTCTTGCCAACAATCTCAGTGTGTCCCCCCAGCAGGGTGTGCGGGCACCTTCCAGACCAGGCACCGCAGACCACGGCTGGCATTTCGGCATCAGCCTCCAGCTCCCTATTTCCCCCACCCTCTAGAGCCCTCCTCAACGATTCCATGCAGCAGGTGTGGCCCAAGGTCACACAGGCAGTTACCAGAGAGAACCCCAGTCACCCGATGCCCAGCTCCCGAACTCATGGCTTCAGGGAAATGAAAACCCTAGTTCCTCTTCAGAGAAAAGGAGCAGGGACACCTGCTCTAAGGATCTGAGATCAGGAATCACAGATGGAAAAATACCTGACATTTCCATATCAGGAAGCAAATGAAGTTACATAAAGAGGCTCCCTCATGGTTCTTCCATGGGTTTCTCAAGGACTGGTCTCATACGAAGGCGGGACGGCGACCAATCTCCAGGCTCTACCATCTGCTAGACACCAGCTCTGCGAGTGTCTGTTGGTGTCAGGATGCAGGGCTTCCCTAGATATCACCCCCCACACACACAAATCTCCAATTCACCAACCACAGTGAGGGCAAGGGCCCCTTTAACCAAGGGAAGCTTCCTTGAGGGGAATTCCTGGGGATGCTCCTCCCTACCCTACGCAGCTGTTCAAGGCATTCCTCTAACAACCACACTCCCCCAAGAGGGTGGTGGCAAGTAGCAAACCCCCCTCCTCCCTCCACCTGCAGTGACATTTCCACCCCCTTAGAGCTGGGTCCAGAACAACTGTGCAAATGGCCATCCCCTAGTTAACGTGACTCCGTTTCCCCACAACACCGACGTGGCACCTCACTCCTGCCTGGCAACTGCCCTGGGGTCTGTACAGAGATGTGGAGGGAGACACTCCCAGAAGGGAGTCAAGATTAAGGGTTAACACACCACCCCATGCAGGAGAGGCCAGGAAACAGTGTCTCCCGGCCTGTCTTGGCTGAGGGATGAGGGATGAACTTGGCTGAGGCTGTGCGCTGCCGGTTTGGTTGAGGCTCCAGAAGGCCCAGTAGCCTTCATCTGACCCCCACCCCCACCCCCGCTGTTGTGTCCCCGAATTAGGTGGGGCATGGGAACCCCAGGGAAGGGTGCTGAGGGCATCCAGACACTAGTCAAAAGACAGCCAGCTAAGGTAGTACGAGGGGGTAAGAGACTTGCTTCTGAGAAAAAAGACTTGAGGCCTACCTGGGAACCAAAAGACCCATGTCCAGACAGATCTGTCTGCCATGTGGTGACTCCCCCTCCTACTTCATAGCAGAGGCTGTGACTCTATCCACGGATTGAACACACATGTCCGGTTGGGCCCTGACTCGTCACTCTCCATGCACTATCCCCAATCCTCACAGTCCTGCTGGACAGGTAAGGTGGTGTTCCCATTTTACAGAAGGGGAGACTGAGGTTCAGAGAGGATGACTGATTCATCTGAGATGACCAGAACCCTGACGTCGAGGCTGGGGATGTGTTAACCCTTTCACTATTCCCTCCCCACCTATATAATCTGTCATAGTAATTGTGGCTAATGTCTTCAAATTCTTCATCTTCCCAGGGTAAACCGCAGCGGGGGAGAAAGCATTTAGTTTTGCCTGGTGCAGCTGGGCTGAGGCTCAAGACCTGGAACATTCAGTTCAAGTGTGCTCTGGGCCAGGGAGCCAGTGCTTGGTGCTGAGTCATTGCCTGGCTAAGGCAGGGCCTGCGAGAGGGCCGAGGGACGGCACTCCGCTCAATTCTGAGTCACCACAGCCCCTAGAACCCGGCGTGGGGCCTCCGGAGGGAGAAAACCCAGCTCTAGCTGGCCCGAGAGCTGGTCCCCTTCTTGACACTCAGGGTCTGTGGGATGAATCTGGAAGATTCAAAAAGTGATATGGCTGCCTTGTCTTCTGCACACATAAATTCTTTCTTAGCCTCCTGCTGTTTGGATTTAACTATTCACTCATCCAGCCAGGGTTCAAGAAGAATCTTTAAAATGACAGGGGGTGGAAATCTACAATTGGACCTTAATGAACACAGAGGACGTGATTTCAAAATAGGAAATGGCTGTTCTCCACCAGGATGCTCAGGAATTTTCGGTGGCAAGTCTCCCCTCAGTTGCTGAGGACACTGCTCTGTGCTGGGAGCTCTGGGGCAACCACTCCATTTACAGCACTTGACGGAAGCAGTGAGCAATCTGTAATTCTGGGCTTTTCTGAACGGACAGTGAATAAGAAGGCTCACTGTGCACCGTCTGGTCTTACTGCCAGCCACATGGGGAAAGAGAGAGACAGACTCCTTTGAGGCTGCTCTCTGTGCAGCTGGGCACTAGCGGCGTCTGGCTGCTGGAAGCTCCGGGCCTCTCCAGCTCATCTGCTCCAAGACGCTGTGTCACTGGTGGGGACAAAAAAGAGCTTCCCTAGACTCATAAGGATGACTTAGGAAATCAATACTCAAGTCCTTTGTGCAAAAGAGGCCATTTAGAAATGCAGTAAAAAGGAACCTGCCCCTGGGGGACCTTGGGGAGCCTAGGACAACACTTCAGTGCTTAAAAAACAACAGAAGGCTTCCAGCAACTTCTACTAACTCTGGGCTCCAGCCTGCACTTCAATTTTCAATAAGGGTGGCTTTCCTTTTACCAGCCTGTCCACTCTGGAGCCCGGCCCGGGTTTTACCCTTCTTCGTACAGAATCATTTACTGAGACTGGAGATCCTGCCAGGCACTGAGGGGCAGAAAGAGGACAGTCCCCCAAACCCCAACTCTCAGCCCATGGGGATTAGAGCCCGAAGCAAAGCAGGTAAGTGGCACCTTTTGGAAGAAAGATTCCAATCAAAGTAACATGGAGTCTGGAGGAGAGACAGCCCACTTCCAACTGGAGAGAGGTTCATGTCAGAAATGCAGCATGGAAAATGGCATGGAAGGAGACAGACCTGTCCTCCAGAGGCACTGAACACCATGACTTGCAGAGAGCAGGAGCTCAGGAACTTTCAGATAGAATGAATGAATGGAGACTTGGGCCCATGTCCTAAGTTCAGACACAGGCTCAGGAAACGAGTGGTCTGTAACCAACTGGGGCCGTGCCTGGGATGCTCCGAGCATAAAGGAGCTCTAAGAAGCAGCCAGGCCCACTGGGGGCAACATTATCCGTCACCCCTCCTGACCCCCCCTGCCCCAGGTGAGGGGAAAATCTCTGGCTACAACAGTCTTTCTGTGGTGCCACAGCCGACAGGCCTCGGATGCATCTAATAGTTTCCATCTTAGAGAGCTGGTCTGAGGATTTAAAGAAATAAGGTTTGTAAAGTACCCAACCAGCATTTGGCATAGGTATGTATGCACATGCATGTTATGTGTGTGTGTATGTGTGTGTGTGTGTATAGAGATAAACAAGAAAACAATAAGGTTCATTCTATCCTAAAGAAAAGCTTCTCAGGAAGCTTTTGCAAGCCTCCTGGCTTCCAAGGCCCGTGAAGAAATCTTCTCAGAAATGTGTGAAGTTTAGTAACACCAGACATCCATACAGTCACACCGGGCGGGCAGTGAGGAGCAAGGTCCACGTTTGCAAAGGGCAGGATCTGGGATTTAGCTTCAGAAGTCCAGCTGTGAGTTTGGGATTGGAGGCAGAAGAGGAGCCCGAGAGTCAAGACTCGGTTAACCAGCAATGGGGAGCTGTGAGGGGCTCAGGAATTTCACGATCAGGCCGAAAGAGGTTTCCTCAGTGCTCATCAGCACTAATGGGTCCTCAGAGGTTCCTTATAAGCAAGGCCTTTGTCTTCTGCTCCCAGTTTTCCTGTGTAAGATCTCTTAAATATTTAAGAGCAACATTAAAGCAGCAAAAATGCGAAGGAGAAAGGGTGGGTTTGGGTTATTCATGGTTTCCTATTTTTGACGATAAACACCAGACCATTTAAAAAGGTCAAGAGAAATTAATAAACATGTAGAGTGTCTTATATAAGGCGACTGTGTGTCATTCCAAAAATGGGGACAGGAGGACAGGGCTGATCAAGCCTCACGGGTGGTCTGAAGCTTTCCACCTCACAACCAGCCCCAAGAGCATCAAGCAGCTAAGCCCTCCTTGGCCCTGGCTAATGTCAAATGCCACCACAGCTCCCGGGTACCGGCTTTACCCTAGTAAAGGGCAAATCTACCCTACAAAACAGGGGTGAATTATGTTCAGTTCTTGCATAAGCCAAACACAGCCTGTTCTTGGTGGGTAAACTGAAGGTCTTGGATGAGCTGGCCATCCGAGGCCTCTGACCATGCTCTTCATCCTCCCCCCTAACAAATCCCTGTCTATCAGTTGCAAAGGAATTTGTTCCCCCATCATGCAACTTGCTAGAAAATATAAAGGAGAGAGAATGGCCACTCATCTGATCGTGCTTGGATTCTGCTAAGAGGCCCAAGAGCTTGCAATCGATCTGCAAAGAGCAGAATGATCTCATCTTTAAGAAAATTCAGGAGGCTCTGCTAAACCTGGAGCAGAAAATAAATGGGTCTCCCTACTTCAGTCGTAAGTCAAAACGTTTCCAATTTCCTCTGAAAGGACATTTCTCCATCTCTCTCCCAGGGCGCAAGTGTAATCGGTCAGATTTTCATGAGGAGCTTCTGGTGGGAGGGCAAAGCAGGAAAGAAATGCTCTGGCTCACTTCTCTCTGGGGTACAGGAGGGTCTCGGGACTGGTCCCCTAAGTCAGACTCAGGGCAATGCCACCCCCCTATTCACACTCGCACAAGCCAGGTACAAGGGGAGTTTGACGGAGAAGAACGATGGGGCCTCAGGCAAAGGATCTGCAGCTTAGATGTTAAGCAGGCACAGCCTGAGGGATTCCAGGGCGTATTTGCAGGAAGGTGGGCACTAAATTGCAATTCCCCTCCCCCTACAAAATGGGATCACCACTGGCTCCCAAATGCCAGTCTGGCAAAATCAGGATCATCAGAGAAACTTCTCTGACATCCAGATGTCTGGGCTCCACCCTGAGAAATTTGATTCAAACATGGGGGATGGGGAGGCAGGGAGGGAGGGGATGGCGCCGCTGACAATCCATGTTCTTAAAAGGCTTCCCAGGAGACTACTGGCCTTGGAGATCGGTACTGGTGACCTCCAAAATCTGCAAAGCTAGAACAGCCCTGCTCGTGGAGGGAGAAGTGTCTCCCTCTAGTGCCAGGAAGGTTTGTGAGAGAGTAGCACAGCACCCCAAAGCTGCTGGTCTTTGTTTAGTTGGGGGGATAACAGGGAGGTGCGGCTGCAATCTTCAGACTCCAAAGTGAGTGCCAACCTCTCTGCCAGGGAAGGGGCCTGGACCAGAATGAACTTGCCAGGAGATTAGTGGCAAACCCACGTGCTCAGAAAATCCACATCCAGGAAGACTGCAGGTGGGGAGGTCCAGTTGCTTGGAGTGGAGCTGGATAAAGCCCAAAGTCTTAACCTGTAGCCGCCCTGCCTCTTCAACAAAAGGCAAGACACTTGCTCTCACTTGCCCCCTCTGTAAAACTTGGGACAGAGTGTCACTCTAACTACCTCAGGGCATTGTGGGAGGACCAACTGGAAAACCACAGAGAACAAGACTCAGTGAAACAAACACCAAGTTCTAGTCACTTCCTTTCCCTGAAAGCCATTCCTTTACCAACAAGGTTAGACTGCAATCGCCCAGAGGCGGTCTTCCCACACTCCCCCCACCTCACCCCCCCCACCATTCCCCCACCCCCCCACCCCCCCACCCCCGCCAAAAAAGGGCTTCCTCTGTTTTTTCTGCTTAACAAATGGCGCTTTATTGACTGATGGCATCTCCTCTTGAAGATAAGGAGGCTCAGAGGGTCCTCTTAGCTCAGTTCCTCCAAAATAGCCCTTTGTTTCATGCCAGGGCCCTTTCTTGTTATGCATTAAGAAGCCAGTTTCTAATATAAAACAATATTGAAGGATTTTCCATTGTATTTCATTCGGAGGAAGATGCCATTCATGGAAGTGAAACTGAATTAGTCACCCAGATGTTCTGTGCATCTCAAAACACAGGTATGAAAGCCGTGAAGCCCAAAGAGCCAGTGAACTGAATGTCTATTCTCTCCTTAAATTCTGGCGCCATGTTGACAAACCTCCGGCGGCTAGCCTGGTAAAGAGAACTCATTTCTTGAGTTACCACATCCAGTCATCACCATCCAAGTAATCACAGCACAGAGGTCAGCCACGCAGCACGTGGTGGCTGGGAGGACACAAAGACAACCAAATATTCCAGCCGACACGGTTCACAGCTTCACAAAAGTTCTAGACACTTCTTCTGAGCAGAGACCCTGCCTCTTATCAGGACCTTCTGGTGGAGTTCTCCTTGCTATTAGCACTGGCTGAGTGACCCTTGGAAACATTCTTGAACTACCTGGGTTTCTTTCTCAGTAAAAGGAAGAGGATGAGCTAAAAAGATCTTCGTGGGCCTTTCAACTTCAAAACTCTGACTTAATTTTCAAATCCACTTTTCTGGCATCAGACATCTGATTTAGAAGCTGTTTTCTCTATTTGTCGAGAACAATAGTAACTCAACCTGTTTTTTTCCCCTTTAAAAAGGTTTATGAAACCACAGCCTAACCAATCCACTGGATGGGTACACAAAGATCTCAGCTTGCTGGGTGAGTCTTATTCTAAAAACAAAGTGTTGGCAATCTGGGTTTATGCTACACTTACAGTGGCTATGTTCAAACTTGACCTTCACTCACAACAAAGGGTGCTGGCAGATTCTGACAGTCCCTGTCTCTATATGAAGGAGGCCTTGAGAAATTACAGTTTTACACCACACCAAAAATCTACATCCATGCAGAATGCTGGAACAGGGCTGGTTTGAAATGCGCTTCAGTTTCACCCAGTTATGGGCTGAACAGACACAAAAAAAGTATATATAATTATGCCCATCCTGGCTAATTACATACTCTTGTACTAATTTTCAGATAAAAATATACAATTAATTTCTCATAAATGTAAGTTGCTGAATGTTCAACATCTCACTTTTGGGCACCAGGCTCTCAACAATATTTTTAATTTAAAAAATGCATACAAAGGAAAGTGGATGATACAAATATTTCTCCTAAAATAATGATTTATAATGTACTTTTAATTTTGTGAATTTTTAAATCTTCAAAACAACTAACCAGTTCTTTACGGCTTTTAAAAAAAATGTTGCCCATACAGCATAATAGGACCCTTTCTTTAAGTGTATTTCTTTCTTGCCAAGCTTTTTACTTTAAAATAGTTCAAATTTATAGAAAATCGGAAGTGTAGCACATTTAGCTGTAATCAGACTGATTCCAAATTTCTATTTCCAAACTTTCATGCTCTTAAGAGTTAAAGAGCAGGGGCGCCTGGGTGGCTCAGTGGGTTAAAGCCTCTGCCTTCGGCTCAGGTCATGATCCCAGGGTCCTGGGATCGACCCGCATGGACCCCGCCTCGCATCGGGCTCTCTGCTCAGCGGGGAGCCTGCTTCCCCCCCTCTCTCTCTGCCTGCCTCTCTGCCTACTTGTGACCTCTATCTGTCAAATAAATAAAATCTTAAAAAAAAAAAAGAAGAGTTAAAGAGCATATATCTTTGCATATACATAAATGAGGCATACTTCTGGTGCGTTCACAAAAGTACTGCTGTATTAGTTATTTGTGTATTAGAAACTAATCCTAGAATCTTAATACCATAACAAGGAAGGGAATGGATGCCATTAAAAAAAGAAAATTCTTTCATGCCAGTGTGAGGCAATGTCTTAAGCCAATGGTCAACCATGAGACAGTCTCATATCTTTAGAAATTGCCTGGGAGAAGAACAACTTATTTTCAACAAATTATACCGGATGTATTCTTACGGAAAACCGTTTCAAACAATAATATAATTTTAACCGCAGATACAAAAAGGGGGACAAATTATTTACATCAGCCCTTGAGTCACTCTGTGCCCGAGACAATAAAGTCAAGATGCCCCTCGACCAAGCTGAGGAACCTAAGGAGGCAAAAGTCCTTCGAGACCACCCCCCAAGCTTGCGAGTGGCCCCCCACGGCGTCCGCCCGAGCGCGGGCAGCAGTGAAACCCGGACCTCAGCCCGGGCGGGCAGGCGGCCGCAGGAGCCGCCGCTGGGCCTGGCCCGGGCCTCCGGAGCTGACCAGGCCGGCCGTCCCTCCGGGCCCCTGGGCCGCCCCAGCCACCCGACCCTCGGCCCCTCGGATTCGGCCGGCGGGACGGCACCTGGGGCCACCGCGCGGGTCGCACTTTCCGGGCCGACCCCCGGGAACCAAACGTGGCCCGGGGAGGGAGTCCCCTCCCCCCGAGGCCTCCCCCTCGCCCCGACGCGGGCCAAGGGCAGACCGCAGCGGGCGGCTCGTCGGGGCTCAGCAGGCGGACCCCGGGCGCGGGCGTCCCCCGGCAGGTGCGCCCAGGGTCCCCGCAGCCCCGCCCGGGGCAGCCGCCCCTGCCGCTCGCCGTCGAGGGGGGCCGCCGGCCAGGGCGCGGCGCAGGCTGGCTCACCTTGGGGCCCTCGGGTGGCACGCGCGGGTCGTTCCACGTCGTGGTGCGGCTGTTGTGGTCCACGAAGAAGGGCCAGCCGGTCTGCGGATCGATCTTGATTTCCCAGCCGGGGGGCAGGGGGTCACCGGCGCCGTTGCCGGACGCCATCTGCACCATGGGCGAGTGGGTGGCAGCGCTCATGCTGGGTCGGGGTCTGCCCGGAGGGGCGGCCGCCGGGGTGCCGGGTCGCGGGGAGCCGAGTCGTGGGGTGCCGGGCCTCCAGGCGCCGAGTCGCTCGCTGGCCGCGGCCGGATCGAGAGCGGGGCGCGCCGCCGACGTGTCCGGGAAGCCGGCGCCGGGCACCTTTATGAATTAAAGGAGGGGGTGACGTGGCCCGAGAGGGGTGGAAGTGTCTGGAAATAGCCTCCTCGCTGCCAACCGGGAAGGAGATAAAGGGAGGTAGCAACTGGCCGGCTAGAAACTTCTGGTCCTATCCAGAGAAGTTGGCGGCGAGCGGGCTGGATGCGGAGCTCCGCCCTGAGTCATCGGCTATAATCCGGGCGGGGCGGGGCGGGGGCGGGGCCTCGGCCGGCCGCCCCTCCCCCACCCCTTCCCTTCCTCCGCCGCCCAGCGGCCCAGGCGGGTGTTCCCGGGCGGAGACTGGTTGGCGGGGCGGGTAGCCTGCAGGGCGTCGTCGGTGAGCGCTGGGCGGGTTTCGGTTTTCAGACTCCCTCCCTCTGCGTGGAGCCGAGTGGGTGTTCCCTGGACTGGGACTGCGCGCAGGGTGCCTGCTGCCGCTCCTTCCTATAAAAACAAAGTCACGGTGAGCCTTTAAAGTCGTGGGTTTTAAACTAGAGTCTCGCACACCCCCCTTTGCCCCCTTATACACTGATAACTTGGGGACACTGGCGTCCCTCAAGTACGTTTTAATCACTTTTTTTCAAGGGCGTGAGGAGCTCCGGAATGTTGATCTGACACCATAACAAAGCCGGGGAGAAAATGCAAGTACAAATAGAAATTCACCTGCCTTCTTAGGAGGCCTAAAAAAAGATTGCGTCAGCCGTGCTTTTCTGCATCTCAAATATACAAACTATCATTGCATTGAACAACTCTAAAGACAAATCACCTTCTTTTGGGTTTGGATCTTTTTTATGGTAGTGATGGTTTCTTGGCTATCTTAAATCTTGACCTTCATTTGGGAGGTGGGGCCAAGTCTAACCATGAAAAATTCTTTGGTTGATTCAGTGGTGGTTGTGCTTGTAACCTAAACCAAGCAGTTCCCAAGAAGAACATGTGCCCCCAGAGGGAGAATTTGGAGGAGGTTCCATTTCAGATTTCTTAGGCAGACAGACTCACTCCCTTCCCCAGAAATATTCTGGAAAGTTGCTTTCATTAAAAAGAAAACCACAGGTCCAAAATGGTGTTACTTGGGCCAGGCCAAGTCACCAAACCAGGGTTTAATACCTAACCTAATTTCAGTTTCCACCTCCCCCAGAAATATGTCTAAACCCGTCAATCAGGAATTTTCTGATAAGCACAAAGAGGTAATCTGTCGCTTGAGCCTTCTGTATCCCCCAAAGGAAGATGAGGTTATTTGCAAAGTAAGAACCCCTGCCCTTCCTCATAAGGGAAGATGATCTTGCCTGAAACAATCCTTTTCTTCTTCTGCTTCTTCTTCCTCCTCCTCCTTTGTTGCCCCACTCTCCTTCTTATAAAAACCTTCCATTTTGTACAACTCTTCAGAGCATCTGTTTGCTAGATGGGATGTTGCTTGGTTCATGAATCTTTTAATAAAGCCAATTAGATCTCCAATTTACTCGGTTGAGTTTTGTTTTTTAACACTTGGAACTAATATTGGACCTAATTTCTCAACTCAAATTCAGAGACTATCCTGGAACCTTTCTTCCTGCCTCAAGTCACTCCTTTTGGAACAAATGCGAGAATGGCCTCCTGATCATTCATTTCCAGTGGAATGTTTCTCATTTGCATGGGTGTGCTTGTCAGCTCTGAAACCCAAAAACTCAGTTTTATGAAAATGCACAGGTAACCACACATTAGATGAGTAACCACACATTAGACATATATAATCCAAATGCCAGTATACCAATTTACCATTAGAAATATTCCTACTGGGGCGCCTGGGTGGCTCAGTGGGTTAAAGCCTCTGCCTTTGGCTCAGGTCATGATCCTGGGGTCCTGGGATCGAGCCCCGTGTCGGGCTCTCTGCTTGGCAGGGAGCCTGCTTCCCTCCTCTCTCTCTGCCTGCTTCTCTGCCCGCTTGTGATCTGTCAAATAAACAAATAAAACAATCTTTTTTAAAAAAAAAAAAAAGGACCCCCTCAAGAAGCCCAGCTTGCCGACTTCTGTCTCACAATCTCCTTCGAGGAACCCAACCTAGAACAATCCTCTCAGCAGCCCTCTGGGAGGGTATTACTATGACCCCTCCCTTTACAGATGAAGCAGTTAAGGTTTAGACATGCTACCTAACCTGCTCAGTGTCACAGAGCTCATGATCTGTGCAGGTGGGATTCGAATGTAGGCGACTGATTCTAGAGCCCATGCTGTTAACCAGCCCATGCCTGGTTAATGGCTTCGTCCCCCTAGTCACTAAGGAAAAATTTTAGAAGGCTGCAATTCAGGAACAAAGTTTTGTGCACATAATTTGTCTCAAGGCTGAGGAAACAGGAGCAGCCCCAGGCTGCTGTGGCCCATCACGGCAGGCCCCCTGATGTGGGGATGTGGCCAGATGACTCACAGCACAGGTCAGACTGTGGACTCTTGCCCAGCTCTGATGGCGGAGTTCCAAATCCAAGTGTCACCCAGAAGATTTCGGTGTCTGAAAAATCTAATCAATTTCTAATGGAACACATGAGCTGGCATAAGAGAACAGCCAGTTCTCCCAGATCCGTGCAAAACGTTGGTCATCCCTAGTCATTTTTATTTGTCCCGGGGATGCTATCAGAGAACGACACATGCAGCCATGCACAACTTTACCAGCCAACCCCTCCCAACATGACCCTTCCACTCTGGGCAGCCTCAACCAGGAAACCAAGGCCACCTGGTTGGGATCTCTGGCCTCTCCTCAATGTCCTGACAGTCCAGTGCGT
This sequence comes from Mellivora capensis, assembly GCA_004024625.1. Lineage (NCBI taxonomy): Eukaryota > Metazoa > Chordata > Mammalia > Carnivora > Mustelidae > Mellivora > Mellivora capensis. Next base: position 542,281 of record PISX010000007.1, on the reverse strand, counting down.
CAGGGAAGAGAAGCCCCAGGCAGGAGGTGTTAGAGCAGAGAGGGGAATGGGAGATATCTAGTTGTGCTATCAAGACCTCGATGATAAGCTCTAGAAATATACCCTGGTGGAGGCGGAGGGGGAAAAAACCAAGACAGTTGGCCCTTAAACATCATGGGTTTGAACAGCATGGGTCTATGTATTCATGGATTTTTTTCAATAGGCACAGTACAGTACTGTATATGTATTTTCTCTTCCTTATGATCTGCACATTTTTCTTTTCTCTAGCTTACTTTATTATAAGACTACCACGTACAACACATGTAACACAGAATATGCATTAATGGACTGTGTATGTTGTCTGTAAGGCTTCTGGTCAACAGTAGACTATTAGTAGTTAAATTTGGGGGGATCAAGAGGTATAGACAGATTTCCAACTGTGCGTGGGGGGTTTGGTGCTCCTGACCCCCATGTTGCTCAAGAGTCAACTGTATGGCTTAGCCGTAGAATTTCAGATTGTAGCACTAACTTCACATCTGTTTGTTATTAAGAATTAAAGTCTGCCCACTGAAGTCCAACTGCTCCCTGCTCTCTGAGCCCCTATGATGGGGACATTCTGTACCAGGAATCTGGGCCTTTAATCGTAAACTATCCTGTTTTGCTCTTTATCTACATATCCCCCTGAAAGGATTGCAGGAGCCATGGAAATGGGGACTCTAGCATTAAAAGCTACATTTGTTCTAATTTAATTTAATTTTTTAAAAATATTTTTTTAATGGATTTATTTGACAGAGACAGAAACAGTGAGAGAGGGAACACAAGCAGGGGGAGTGGGAGAGGGAGAAGCAGGCTTCCTGCTGAGCAGAGAGCCGGATGCGGGGTTCGATCCCAGGACCCTGGGATCATGACCTGAGCTGAAGGCAGATGCTTAACGACTGAGCCACCCAGGTGCCCCCCCCAAATTTTATTTTTATTTTTTTAAAAGATTTTATTTATTTATTTATTTATTTGACAGACGGAAATCACAGAGAAGCAGGCAGAGAGAGAGGAGGAAGCAGGCTCCCTGCTGAGCAGAGAGCCGGATGGGGGGCTCGATCCCAGGACCCTGAGATCATGACCTGAGCCGAAGGCAGAGGCTTTAACCCACTGAGCCACCCAGGCGCCCCCCAAAATTTTATTTTTAAAGTAATTTCTATACCCAACGTGGGTCTTGAGTTTACAACCCCATGATCAGGAGCTGCATGCTCCACTGACTGAGCCAGCTAGGCGCCCCAAAAACTAAATTTTTAAAATATCAGGTGCTGTGGTAAGCGGGTCAGGAGCTGATCTTGTTTATTTTGCCCAGTAAACCTAGGAGGCATTAAGCCCATTGCACAGATGAGGAAACAGACTCAGAGATGTTGAGTAACTGGCCCAAATTCACATGGCTGACCAGTAGGAAGAACCAGGATTTGAAACCAAGTTTGTCTGATTCCAAGGCCTGTGCTTGACTGTAAGGTTAAACACTCTTTCATCTTCTGCTGCTTCTCCATTCTCAGTGAGTCCCAGCCAGCTGGGATACTGTTCCCTCCCAAAAAATCCATATCCATATCCACCAGGAACCTCAGAATGTGGTCTTACTTTGTAGGTGGAATCAAGCTAAAAATGAGGTCATCCTGGGGTTTCCTGGGTGTCTCAGTCTGTTAAGCATCTGCCTTCAGCTCAGATCATGATCCTAGGGTCCTGGGATCGAGCCCCACATCAGGCTCCCTGCTCAGCAGGGACTGCTTCTCCCCTTGCCCCTCCTCCCTGCTTTGCTCTCTCTTCCTCACACACACACTCTCTCTCAAATAAATAAATAAAATCTTTTTAAAAAATAAAAATAAAGTTAAGATGAGGTCATATTGGATTAGGCAGGCGGTAATCCAGTGACCAGTATCCTTATAAGAGGAAATTTCGACATAGAGACACACACAGGGAGAAGCCTTGGAGAGGCTAGAGCAGAGATTGGAGTGACGTAGCTCTAAGCCAAGGGCTGCCAGCAAACACCAGATTGTCTATATCTGTCTATACGGATATAGACAGATATAGACAGAGATGGAAGAGAAAGGTCCTCCCCTCGAGTCTTCCAGAGGGAGCCTAGTCCTGCCAAGCCTCCATTTCTAGCTTCTAGCCTCTGGGACTGTGAGACAATGAATTTCTGTTGTTTTAAGCCACCCGCTCTGGGGCAGGTACTTAAGGCCACACTATGAAACACATTCAGCGGCCACACCATCCATCTCTGTCACCTCCTCAGAGGTAGCTCCTGTGATCCATAGCAAGAAGCTCCCTTTGGAGCATGAGCAACACACGATTTGACTGATACCTCATCGAGCACAGCTGTGCCAGGAGGCGGCCTTTCCCAGCTGCTCCTCTCCCCACCAGACAAAAATCAACCCTCTTCCTGTTTGAGGAACTATAAATTCCCCAGAAAAGTACTGACCCCCAACTCATTTGAAGTGAACCTCTTATATTTGTTTTTATTTTTATTTACTTACGTATTTATTTTTACGTTTTAATGCCGGTATGGTTAACACGCAGCGTTGTGTTAGTTTCAGGTGTGTAATGCAGTGACTCAACAGCTGTGCATGTCACTCAGCGCTCAACGAGGTAAGGGTCTTCTTCCTCCCCTTTCTCCATTCCCCCCCCCCCCCCCCCCCCCCCCCCCCCCCCCCCCCCGCTGGTAACCACCTGTTTGCTCTCTACGGTTAAGAGGCTGTTTTTAGTTTGTCTCTCTTTGTGCCTTGTTCGCTTGTTTCTTAAATTCCACTTGTGAATGAATCATATGGTATTTGTCTTTCTCTGACTGACTTATTTCAATCAGCATCATACCCTCTAATCCATCCATGTCATTGCAAATGGCAAGATTTCATCCTTTTTTATGGCTGAATGGCTAATATTCCACCTTGTATTATACCCCTTTTTCTTCATCGATTCATCAATCGATGGACACTTGGTCCGCTTCCAGAATTTGGCTATTGTAAATAATGCTGGAATAAACATAGGGGTGCATCTATCTTTTCAAATTTGTCTTTTTACATTCTCTGAATAAATGCCCCATAGTAAAATTGTTGAATCATATGATAGTCCTATTTTTAGTTTTTTGAGGAAACTCCATACTTCTTTTTTTTTAAATTTTTTAAAGATTTATTTATTTGTCAGAGAGGGAGAGCGAGCACAGGCAGACAGAGTGGCAGGCAGAGGCAGAGGGAGAAGCAGGCTCCCCGCCGAGCAAGGAGCCCGATGTGGGACTCGATTCCAAGATGCTGGGATCATGACTTGAGCTGAAGGCAGCCGCTTAACCAACTGAGCCACCCAGGCATCCCTCCATACTGCTTTCCATAGTGGATACATTACTTTGCATCCCCTCCCACAGTGCACGAGGGTTCCTTTTTCTCCACATCCTTGCCAACACTTGTTGTTTCTTGTGTTTTTTATTTTAGTCATTCTGACAGGTGTGAGTTGATATCTCATTGTGGTTTTGATTTGCCTTTCCCTGATAATCAGTGATGTTGAGCATCTTTTCATGTGTCGGTGGGCCATCTGTATGTCTTCTTTGGAAAAATATCTGTTCGTGTTTTCTGCCCATTTTTAAAATGGATCATTTGTTTTTGTTCTTTTTGTTTTTTTGTTTTTGTTTTTGTTTGTTTTGTTTTGCTGTTGAAATGGATAAGTTCTTTCTGTATTTTGGATACTAACCTTTGATCAGATATGTGATTTGCAAATATTTTCTCCCATTCCATATGTTGTCTTTTAATTTTGTTGCTTGTTTCCTTTGCTGTGCAGAAGCTTATATAAGTCTTTAAATGATGTGTTTTCCTTCCACCAGTCAAAACTCTCCAAATTTTAGGGTCAGATTTCAGCCATGTCCCCCTGACAAAGAATAAAGGAATTGATAGTTTGTCAAGCCAAAAATTGATAAATAGTGATGGAACTGTAAGAAGACAGAGAAAGGATGTCTAGTTCTCCATTTAATCATCCACTCCAGCAAACATCTGAGGGCCAGTCTTTAGGAATATAATGATGAATAAATGTAGGCTTGGCTCCTTTTCTGGATGGGGCAGTTAAATGATATTACAGTTAAATGATTACAGATAAACAGTTAAATGATATTATAACGTGGTAAATGACGTTGCAGTAATAAAATATTCTCAGAACCCAAAAGATGGAGCAATTGATCCAGTCCTGTGAATCTGAGAAGGTTTCAGGGAGGAAAGAACATTTGTGTTAAAAAAAAAAAAAGTGTTTTAAGTTCGTAATATATGTGCATGATACAGAACATAAAAGGCGCCAAAGGATACTGTATTCATTTGCTAAGTCTTTGTAACAAAGTAGCACAAATGGGATGGTTTAGAACAATGGAAATCTGTTGTCTCATAGTTGTGGAAATCAGAAATGCAAGCTCAAGGTATCTTTAGGGTTTGTACCTTCTAAGTACTGCAAGGAAAAAACTGTTCCATGCTCCTCTCCTGGCTTCTAGTGGTTTGCTGAGAATCACTTCAATCTCTGCCTTCTTCTTCACACAGTGTCGTCCCTGTGCACCTATATGTGTCCCAATTTCCCCTTTGTATAAAGATACATGTCATATTGGATTATGGACTACTCCTATATGACCTCAATTTAACTAACTTCATCAGCAAAGCCCCTTTTTCCAAATAAGGAAATTCTGAGATACTGAAGGTTAGGACTGATGCAGGCATTTTATGGGTCATAATTCAATCACAGGTACTCAGGTACTCCGTGAAAAACAAACTTCCTTCCTTCTGATGTTTCCATGACTCCCAGGTTCCTGCTCTGGAAGCAACCAGCGTTCCCAGGTTATTGGACATTCTTGCAGGGGTCTTCCATGCATTTACCAACATATATGCGCACATGTGTTCCCACTCACAAATGCACACCATGCACTGGAACCCTTGTTACTCTTTTCACTTAACACAAACCCTGCAAAATTTTCCATATCAGTCTCTACAGACCTTCCTATTCCTTTAAGCGTCTGTATAATGGTCAATTTATTTAACCGGTCTCCTATTAATAGACATTTAGATAGTCCCTGGTCTTCTATTAAAAACAATGCCATGGGGCGCCTGGGTGGCTCAGTGGGTTAAAGCCTCTGCCTTCGGCTCAGGTCATGATCCCAGAGTCCTGGGATCGAGCCCCACATCGGGCTGTCTGCTCCGCGGGGAGCCTGCTTCCTCCTCTCTCTCTGCCTGCCTCTCTGCCTACTTGTAATCTCTGTCAAATAAATAAATAAATAAATAAAATTGAAACCTAGTAAGTTTTTTAAAAAATTAAAAAATTAAAAAATAAAAACAATGCCACAATGTATATTCTTGGGCACACGTCATTTTGCATGAACGTACAAATTTATTAATACCTGGATGTGGAAGTGCTTGGTCATCAGACCAGTGCATTTTAAAATTTGAGATCTTTTGCCAAATTGCTCTCCATGGAGGTCAGAGAAGGTCAGCCTTGCACCAGACCCACAATCTTACCAGACTGGATTACCTAACATTCTGATCTTGGCTGGGCTGTTATATTCTCCTTGGACTTTTAATTTGCATGTCTGTTATTGTAAATGTAACTGAGCATCTTCTCATGTGTTTCAGAGACATTGAGAACGTCTTTTCTTTGAACAGTCTGTACCTATCTTTTGCCCATTTTTCTAGTGGGACTGAGGAGGAATGAGAAGGATTGTTACAGACACAGAAGGAATTTTAGATGAGCACCAGATAACTGCAAGTACATGAAGATGAGGGCTGGCATTTAAATATGGCTTAAGGACCTCCCCCCCCCCCAGTTATTTGAGATGTCTGGCCCAGGCCTCCCTCCTCTTCCAGTCTAAGCAGCGGCCTGCTCAGAAAACAAGGGGAAGACCAGAAATTAGATTCTGGGTTTAGAATTAAACATTTGAGCTTGAGGGATGCCTGGGTGGCTCAGTCAGTTGAGCGGCCTACTCTTGGATTTGGTTCAGGTCATGATCTCAGGGTTGTGAGATCGAGCCCCATGTTGGGCTCCCTGCTCAGTGGGGAGTCTGCTTGTCTCCCTCTCCCACTTCCCCCACTAGTGCATGCTCTCAAATCTTAAAAAAAAAATTGAGCTTGAACTGGAAAAGCATTAACCCCTCTTCTGAGCCTGCTTAATCCCAAGGGGGCTGATCTGAGCTTGGTTTGTGGTGGGGGGTGCAGGCTTGCTGCATAGAGTTAGTAACGGGGTTGGGAAAAAGAGGAAGCTTGAAACAGGTACGTACATCATAAAAATATAGTCAGAGACCAGGGTCGGAAATTTCTTCCTAGGCCACAACGTGCTTTGGTGGTTTCCTCTTATCTTTCCTTCACTTGCTAGGGCTGTGCTGCATTCAAACCCAAAACCAAACAGGCACTTCTATCTAATTCTATTATAGTCCTGGGAGGTGTGACTGAGTATGGCTGAAGAGTCCTTTTCAGAGCAGAGAAAGGATCGGGTTATGCCTTTGGGATCTCTGCCACCCTGTGGTTTGTAGTCTGGGACTAAGCAGATGTTGGCCACATATCCTCTGTTGTTTCCAGAAGATGCACAAGGTTGCATCTAGAGGGTCTATCAAGTTTCACTGTTCTATCCTTCCACTCTTTGGGGAGTTATGGAATGCTTCCTGACAATAACCTCTGAAGTAGGCTCCTTGGGAGGATTCAGACAGGTAAAAGCTCACCTGTGCCTTCCAAGATGGTGGACTCTATTAGGGAAATAACACTACTCTGATGGCTAATTTTATGTGTCAACTTGGCCATGGGGCCCAGATATTTGGTCAAACATTAATCTAGATGTTTCTATAAAGATGTTTTCTGGGTGAAATTAAGGTTTCATCAGTGAACTCTGAGTAAAGCAGACTACCCTCTACAATGTGGGTGGGCCTCATCCAATCAGTTGAAGGCCTTTAGAGAACAAAGACGGATGGCCCCCAAGCAAGGAGTTCTGCCAGCAGACTGCCTTGGGACTGGGCCTGCAACTCTTCCTTGCATCCCCAGACTACTGGTGTACCCTGTAGATTTTGGGCTTGCACCTCCACAATCCTGTGAACCCATTCTTTAGACTAAATCTCTCAACACACATACATGTGTTTCTATCCATATAGATAGATAGATATAGATACAGATTTAGACACGGGCATATATACACACATATGCATATTCATACACACACATGCTTCTATACAACACTTTGTTGGTCTGTTTCTCAGGAGAACTGCAACTAATACAACTACTAGTGACAGTATTCTAAAGAGGGTAAGTGATTTAGCATGGGTTGGGAGAGCTGCTGAAGGGAGGGAGAAGTGAGGGCCCCTGCAGTCAAGGATGCCTTGAGCAGGGACTGGAGATGTGAGCAAGATTCTAAAGCAAGTTCAAGTCTGAATAGGTAGAAAAAGGAGGAAGGACCTATGGGAGGGAGTATAGCAAGAACAAATGTGTGGACCTAGGGCCAAGCAGGGGACCAATCCTGGAGACGCAGATGCTCCCGGCACCAGGTGCCTTCCCCATGGCGGCTGTCACAGCGACAACTGGGCACCTGTTAGTGGGAGTGTGTGTTTCATGCCTGTCTCCCTCTTAGGCCATAAACTGGTGTTTCCCCATGCCCACCTAAATCCGTTAACACAAGCCAATGTCGAGGAAATACTTGTGGAATGAATGAATTCACTTTGTACTCCTATTGAATAATAATCCATGGCAGGATTAATTCCCTACCTTGTTCCAAAAGCGGACAAGAAATTGGTAACGACGGTTGTAAGAATCACTTTTTTTCCCAATGTGGAAATCATTTGGTTTCTTTCCATTTCAAAACACATACTCATAAACAATTCAGACAATGCCAAAAACCAGAAAATGGGACATCCGTAGTCTTGTTGCCCAGAGACAAGATGGGAAGGAAATAACATCAGGTAACACCGCTTACTATAAAATGTGGCACATAGTTCTCACTGCGTCCTTATCAGATCTTTCCTTGGTCTTGAATCAGGACTGTCCTATTAACTGACCACCTAATATTACGTGTTACAGACTGAATAGGAAGGGAACATAATCAGCCACAGGTCACCCCGCCTTCTCTGAGTGTCTGGGTGATCAGAGAAAGTTCTGTAGCTTTTCCCGACTTTGGTGTTTCTGTGCCACTTCTTGGCTGCTGGACACAAGCTCTCTTGCTGACTCTGTGCTTGAATACTTGTTTTCCTTCTCCTTTCCAAGACTGTGGCAAACAAACCTCTGAGAGCATTTCTGTGAACCCGCCTCCATTTTCTAGAAAATGAGTTGTGAAATTGGAAGAGCCCTTATTCTTTCTTTCCTTCGATCCCTCTGGGAGCTCAGCTTCCTTAGTTTAATGAATTTCTTTCTTTCTTTCTTTTTTTGTTGTTGTTATTTGTGTTTAAAGATCCCATTCTTGTACTGGGCAGCAGCTGTTCACCCTGACAGGGCAAGCTGGTTTAGTTTTATCACTTCTCACTATCAAAAAGAAGCCTATTCTTGGGAATCTGAGAGGAGTAATTAGCACTATTCCCTTTACTGTTTGCATTTTTTTAATGTGAGTAATTCTTAAGTACATGTATTTGTACATCCTTGTTTAGAAACATGTTTTAAATTTTAAGTCTTGTGTAAATGAATTTGCACCCAACAAGCCTTAACCTGGTCTTTCTCTGCATACTTTAGGGTTGTTCTTATAGGGCATAGGACAGAGGTTAACCCACTTGTACAGGAAAAACCTGTTTTGATTTGCCAGAATCCCTCTGTGCCCTGGAGTAATTTTACTCAAATCCAATGGGTCACCCATGAAGCTATGCCATACAGTTGATTGATGGCCTAGAAGCCAAGACGGTCTCGGGAACTGGTGAGGAAGGCCCTCTGGGAAGGCCTGGTGGCCCCGTGGGGGTCCATACAGTACTGTAGGGGCTCAGCTCTTGGCTCGTAAAGGTGCGCTTGAAAGTTGAAAAAAGCATTTGTTAGTTTATGGCAGCCATGGAGCAAATAGCAGGCAGGTCCTAGGGCAAGGGAAGCCAGACTGTGCGTCTGCTGGATCCTGTCACCAGTCTCATGTGGTAGAGGAGGCCAGCGAGTAGGTTTCTTGCTAATATAAATAAATAAAAGTTTCTTGTTAATATAAAATATAATATAAAGGGTTTCTTATTAATGTACATATAAAAATATGTAATATAACATATATGTATATACATATATATACATGGGGCAGAACTAGGTTTTATGGCCAAAAATTTTTTAAATGTATTGTTTTCTCTCTAATTACAAGAGCAATTTATATACACTCTATAAACATCAGAAAATACAGAAGTCACAGAAGGAAATAAAAATCTCACAAATGGGGGCACCTGGGAGGCTCAGTCAGTTAAGCTTCCAACTCTTGATTTCGGCTCAGGTCAGGATCTCAGGGTAATGGGATCGAATCCCACATTGGGCTCTGCACTCAGTGTGGAGTCTGTTTGGGATTCTCTCCCTCTCCCTCTCCCCCTCCCGCCCCTGCTCAAACTCACACACACTCTCTCTTTCTCGCTCAGAAAAAAAGGGGGGGGGGTGCTTGGTGGCTCAGTTGGTTAAGTGTCTGCCTTCAGCTCAGGTCACCATCCCAGAGTAAGGGGATCCCGCTCCGAATGGGGCTCCATGCTTAGTAGGGAGCCTACTTCTCCCCCTCCCTCTGCCTGCTGCTCCCCCCGCTTGTGCTCTCTGTCAAATAAATAAATAATATCTTAAGGGAAAAAAAAGGAAAAAAATTCTCACGAATGGGTGGGAACATTTTAGGAGACAGAATTAAGGTTGAAATGGGGAAGAACTCGCTAACAATTAGGAGTGAGCTCACAATCACTGGAAGTATTAACAAAGGCTGGGAGGGGGTTGTGGCGCAGGAGGATGACCAGCCTTTAATAGTGCCTTCCTGCTCTGATCTGCTGTCCTCAGCCTGCCAGGTTCCCAACAGCATGTCCCATTGCCCTTGCCCCTCCCACCCCGGCAGAGCAAGGGAGGGCAAAGTGCAGCAGGGCTCTGCAGAGTGGCACCTGGAGACCTGGGCTGGGTCCTGAGGATGGAAGACCACATCTGTTTAATTTATCCGTTCAACCATTCACAATTCCTTAAATATTTACTGAGTGGCTGCTGTAGGGCAGGCATTACGTCAAGCTCTGGGGATTGTTTCGTGAACCACACAAACTCCAGACCAAGTTCCTACACAGGCATTAAAACAATACAAATAATTTCATCACAACTGTTAGCACCAAGAAGGAACAGCTCTCCTTGTCCAGAAGAAGGGGAAGGGGTCTCTGAGGAAGCCAGCAGAGAGCTGCCCTTGGCTGGGTGAGTAGGAGTGAGTTAGCTGAGCGACAAGGGTGTGGGTGTGGGGGGCATGGGCCAGGGGGGAAGGCCTGCACTGGGGAAACTTCATGATGTGAGATGAGGCCTGTGTGGTGGCAGCCCTGGGGAGCAGGGCTCTGGCTGCTGAAGGAGGCTGGGCCTGATCATGAAGGGCCAGGGAGGCCTCTCTAGGGCTATGTGACCTTATTCCAAGGGCAAAGGGAATTTTAAGCAAAGCAGTGACATGATCAGATCAGTAGTTTTTAGGAAATCACTGGGCTGCTGTGTGGAGAATGTCTTATAGGAAGACAAGATTGAAGGCCAGGAGACTAGTTGAGAGGCTAACGGACATTGAGTAAGAGAGGTTGTAGAATGGGGATAACGGTAATGAAAATTAGGTCTGGTTGAATGTGCGACCAAGCACCCCTGCACGATCATTCAATCCTCGCAAACCCCTGTCAAGTAGGTATCATTATTATTATTTTACAGATAACACTAAGACTCAGAGAGGTTAAGAAACTTGCCCTAGGTCACCCAGCCAGGATTTGGACTTCGGCACTCTGGGTCCAGAGCCTGCTGCATAATTATTATCTATACTGGAGAAAAGTGGATAGATTCAAAGTTGGGAATAATAAGCCACAGAGCTTGGTGATTGGAGGCTCTCTTCCATGATCGTAGCCAGATGATCGGTGCCGTTTGTTATGGCCAGAACAGCTAAGTGCAAGTGACAACTTGTTACAGTTGCAGCTTAATGGGAGACGAGTTGCAGATGAATTAATTTGCACTAGAATGATAACAGCGGCAAACACATGAAGCTTTCTATGTGCCGGGCACTCCCGACCTTCTGTGAGGATAATTCACTTAAGCCTCACAAGAACACTGAAAAGAAGGTATTAGTGTCCTCATCCCTGATGGGGGCTGTCTGAAGGCTTATGAACCCCTCATAATGCCCATGTTGATATCCTGACCCCCAAAGGTGATGGTAACAGTAGATGGGGCCTTTGGGATGTGATATAAATTCATAAGGGTGCCTTATAAAAAAGGCTCCAGAGAAATCCCCAGCCCTCTTCCAGCGAGAATGCACTGGCCGTGAACCGGGAAGAGGGCCTCCGCCAGAATGAGACCACATAGGCACTTTGGTCTTAGACTTCTGGCCTCCAGAACCATGAGCAATACATTTCTGTTGATCATAGGCTACCCGGTGTGCTATTTTGTTACAACAGCTTGAACAGACTAAGACAATCCCTATTTCACAAATGAGAAACAGAGGTGCAGAGAGGCCAAGGTCACACAGTAGAAAGTGTCAGAGCTAGGATATAAACCCAGGCAGGCTGGCTGCAAGGGGCAGGGGCTTAGCCACAAGCCATGCAGTTTCCAGGAGCTTCTGTAATAGAATGCCCCCCACCCCCGACCCAAGGGACCCAAGGCTGGGCTTCACCAATGCAACACATTTCTCTGGGTGAAAGTCCAGGAGCTCGCTTTTGCTTCTGAACATGGTCTGTGAGACATAAAATCGGCCCTAGGACATTGAAATAGTAAAATCTGGAACTCACGTACCTGCAGTGGGCTCACTTGGTATGATTCTCGAATCTGCTGTAAGCTGCTTCTTGCCAGGGCCTGAACTGCTCCAAGGGATTTCTTCTCCAGACATTATTTTCTGAATTGGTTGGGAGGTTGTTTGCAGGAGGATGAGGAATTATTTGATGAGGAGCCCACTGGGAGACTTCTCGGGCTTCTGATGAAATCTTTTCATTATGCAGATGTGGCCTTCTTGGTGCTGAATAAAGCCTTGCTTAATTTGGATGCCTGTGGAATTATATTTGGAGGGATTGCTATTACAGGGAGCTAGTCATTAGGGGGAGAAGCCATTAGTTCTTCAGAAGCACAGGGGTCTTTTTTTTTTTTAAAGATTTTATTTATTTATTTGACAGAGAGAGAGAGAGAGAGATCACAAGTAGATAGAGAGACAGGCAGAGAGAGAGGGGAAGCAGGCTCCCTGCTGAGCAGAGAGCCTCATACGGGACTCGATCCCAGAACCCTGAGATCATGACCCGAGCCGAAGGCAGAGGCTTAATCCACTGAGCCACCCAGGCGTCCCCACAGGGGTCTTTTTTAATGGAGACTACCGCTTTCCTCAAGTCCTACACAGCTCCTCGTGAACTAGACCCTGGAGGGGATGATGCTTGCATGTTTCTACAGATCTTCATAGGAAGCCTTAGACCTGACCCCCCTCTAGGGTTGCTGTTGGCGGCGGGGGGTGAGGGGGGCAAGACACCCACAGTCCTCATTCTGTCACAGTGTCACCGACCTCGCCAGCTTTTCTCCCATCCACCCTGCCTTCCAGTCCCATTACAGAGTCCCACCTTCCCCCAAATCATTTCTGTGGTTCCTTCCTGCTGGAAATGCCATCCTTGCTTTTTTTCATCTGGATCCTCTCCATCTCACCCTTCAGGACCCTGGCAGGGGTCTTCTTAAGGCGTCTTCCCCAAGGGAATGCTTCTCCAAGGGTGGCCCATCTTTTGGCTTCGGCTCAGGTCTCGATCTCAAGGGTTAGATCGAGCCCAGCCTCAGGCTCTGGGCTCAGTGGGGAGTCTCCTTGAGATTCTCTCCCTCTGCCCTTCCCCCGACTTGGGCTTTTTCTCTTTCTCTCTAAAATAAGTAAATAAATCTTAAAAAAAAAAAAAAAAAAAAAAAAAACCCCCCCCCCCCCCCCCCCCCGTCCTGCTCCAGGGAACTTCCAGTATTGTCTTACTATAAACAAATTATAATTATTTGGTTATGGGCATCTTAAATAGAGAGGTGAGGGATCAACTTCTTTGTCCACAATTTTCTTCCTTCTCCCCACCTGTGGCCCCCTCTGTCTGGCACTGTGCCTGGTGAGCCACAGCCATGCTGAGCAGACATACTTCCTGAGCTCTGTCCCATCTCTCCCCACCCCCCACTAGGACATCTTAGTGAGACTGTCATGACCACTGTGCTAAAGTGTCCATGTTTTGGACTGCGTGAACCTTGACTCCCCTAAACATCTGGGCTAGGGTGGATCCCCAGAAGCTAACTCGCAGGCTGTCAGGGAACCCGTGATGATTTGGGGAAAAGAGGAACTGACCTAGCAGGCTCTCCTTTTAGGAATGGAGAGTGAGAAATATGGAAGGGACTGACGGAAGATAGGAAGGATGTAGCTGGGTGACATGAAGGGGGGACAACAAGAAGACAGAGATGTCTGCCACTCAAGTACCCAGAAATGGCTTGGCTCCAGGATACTTTTTAGCTCTTACCTCTAAGAGGCCTGCTGTGGCCACTGTTCGTGATTTCAAAGCCCCAGGTCCACTTCCTGGAGCCAGCTTCCAAGATGGCCCCCAGTCAGCGCCTCCTGGTTTGCCGTATTCAGTCCCCTCCCCCATGGCATGAGGCGGGCCCGTGTGACCAATAGGGTACTATAGAAGAGAGGGTGTGTGACTTCTAAGACAGAACGTAAAAGACCTGGTAGACTCTGCCTTGGTCTCTTGAATTTGCTCCTGCTGGGGGAAACCAGTTGCCATGTTTGAAGACACTCGGACAGCCTTGTAGAGAGGCCCATGTGGGGAGCAGCGGAGCCCCCAGCCAGGACCCGCACCGCTTGGAGAGTGAGTCACCTGCGAAGTGACTCCTCTCACCCCAGCCAAGCCTTCCAATGACTGCAGACCTGGCTGACATCTTTACAGTGGGAAACACTGAGCCAAAACCATCCAGCTAAATTGTTCCCAAATTCCTAATGCACAGAAACTGTGTGAAACCATAAATGTTTGCTCTTGTTTTGAGCCATTAAATTTTGGGGAAATAGGCAATAATAGACAGCTAATATACCTTTTTGCTTCTTTACAAGAAAATTTCCTTGTGTTGGCTTGTGTGCGAATACTATTTACTCACGGCTGCCTTGTGTGGGTTGGTGGGTTCCCATCCTCATCCGAGGGGCAGTTTATGCCCTGGGATTAGCATCCACTCCACTAGAAGCATAGAAGTCTCTCTCTTTATCTTTCTCTCCCTCTCTGTATTACATATACCAATAACTCATTACCTATTTTTTAAATGGTTTTATTTATTTATTTATTTGACACAGAGAGAGAGGTCACAAGTAGGCAGAGAGGCAGGCAGAGAGCGGGGGGGGGGGGGGGGGGGGGGGGGGGGCGGAAGCAGGCTCCCTCCTGAGCAGAGAGCCCGATGTGGGGCTCGATCCCAGGACCCTGAGATCATGACCTGAGCCGAAGGCAGAGGCTTAACCCACTGAGCCACCCAGGCACCCCTCATTACCTATTTTTGATGTGTTACAGTTTTCAAAGAACTTTTTGTACACATCTCATTTGAACCTCTTAGCAATTGACGTGGCTATGCAATTCTTCATTGCAAGTATACTTACCACTTACAGATTGACTTTACATTGAGAACTTTCGCAGTAATACATGGAGAAAGCCCTTTTTGCAATTCTTTCATATATGTATAGGATCAGTAGGTTTGCTTACTCAATAAATGTTTACTGACTCCCTACTATGTGTAAGGAGTAGGAGTTGGAAGACATAGAAAAGAAGCAGAAGGGGCATCTGGGTGGCTCAGTGGGTTAAAGCCTCTGCCTTCAGCTCAGGTCATGGTCTCAGGGTCCTGGGATCGAGCCCCACATTGGACTCTCTGCTTGGCAGGGAGCCTGCTTCCTCCCTCTCTCTCTGCCTGCCTCTCTGCCTACTTGTGATCTCTGTCTAATAAATAAATAAAATCTTAAAAAAAAAGAAAAGAAGCAGAAATTAATTTGTTTTCAGGGAATTTATAATCTGATAGCAGTATTACAATGTGTACATAAGTAACTAAAATACACAGAAACTTCTAAAGCCCCAAACAGCTGGCTTTGTCCTGGGGGTTGCAGTAAACGTTTACATGGAGAATCTTTCCCTACTAGGATGTGAAATCCCTGAGGGCAAGGGTTTATCCTTAACTCTCACACCTAGAACAGTACTTGGCACACCGTAAATATTTATTTAGCAAATCTCACTGAATCCTCACAATCTTATATAAAAAAAAAAAAGGCAGAGGAGCAGAGTGGTTACTCCATAGGTTCTAGAATAAGTCTCCTGCATTTGGATCCTGGCTCCATTAGTTGTAGGGAAGTGATCTTAGAGAAGTTAGTGACCCTCTCTAGGACTGGGTTTCCTGCTGTGGAAGTGGGAATAATAGTACCTAGTTACAGTACCTAATAATATCTCAGAGTTATCCTGAGGACCATATGAAATAATTTCATGCAAAACACTTGGAACCGTGCCTGACACACGAGAAACACTGAAATCCCCATTTTACAGACAAAAACATGGAGGCTTAGAGATGCTTAGCAAGCCACGCCCATGCTTTTAACTGTATCACCTTTATTTCCAAAAAAGGTGGTAAAGGAAGGCAGACCAAGGTCTGTGTCAGAACATTTTCTTGCAAAGATAAGGAAGAGTTGGTTCCTGTCTAAAGATGAGGATCAAATTAATGGAGACATGCCCTGAAACAGTCTATTCTAAAACAAGGGTAATTGGATTCTGGCCACGGGTTGCTTTTGCTGCTTCCCCTCTCAGGGAGCGGAGCCCCGCTGGGGTGAGGGAGAGGAATCCTCGGGGCAGCCATTTCTGCACGGCTCACCGGGCAGTTTATAGCAACCTTTAGACACACCATGGATAGCAGGATTACTAATCACGCTGTCTGCTGATGTAAACTCTATTTGGATACAACAATGTTTTTAAATAATCTCAAATACAATTACCACCCTGAGGATGGGGTGGTTGAACGACTACAGAAATATCATTTAGCTACTTCATTAACTAATTACAGTGCTCCGTCAACAGTGACACAAGGCAGGGGCTGTGGGGATGAGTCACACGGCTGAGCTCAGGGGCCACAGGGGGGTTCCACGGTCTCTCTGGCACCAGCCTCTGGAGGCATTCCTGATTGGCAAAGAGGGCCTCCTCCCATCCTTGCTGTCTCCTTAGCGTTCGTGGGAGCTTGGGAGGCCCAGAAATCTCTCCAGGCCAGAGTGACCCACGGGGCTTCAACAAGCCCTACTCCCTTCCCTCATTGCTTGCTGCACTTACACCCAAAGACGGACTCTCAGAGGGCTTGGACTGGGCAGGCAGGTGGCTGGTCACTCATTGAGTTGATGAATCTGTCGTCTACGTTGTCTCGAGTGTTGTGTGCAAGAATGTTCGCTAGGGGCCAACAGGGCACCTGCTTCTCCATTGCCTGGGGAGCCCCTGCTGATCCGCCGGCTGGAGGAACTTGAATTCTCACTACACAGGGGAGGGGCGGCCAGCCGGACGCGGGGCTGGCGGCGCTGCGGCCGTAGGGGCTTTTAAAAATTGTTTCAAGTTGTGAAAGTGTTTGCCAAGCACCCCTTTGGACAAATCACCCTCTGAAACTTAGTTTCCTCAACTGTAAGTGGGGATAAAATTGGTCCCTGTCTCAGAGCGTTGTTGGATCACGTGACAGAGAGAACGTGAAGTTTCTAGCATAACGTTTGTCATGTCATCATTTGGCCACATGCACAGTCTTGCTGATGACACCCCACGACGGAGAGCAGACTCTGATCTCTGCTCCCTTCTCCTAGGGCGCACCTCCCGTCACCATTCAGCCCTCTCGACGTCGGCCAGAGGACCAACTCTTCACAATTCTCCTTCCGCACTTTGAGAATCAGTAACAGCTGCACACTGAGTCCTGAACAACAACATCCCCCCAGCAGCTCCAGGTTCAAACTGGCAGACCACTCCTCCCTTGATTTGTTGTGAATAAACATTCTTTAAGAGAAGTATAATGGAGGCTGGCTGGCGGCACTGACCCTATTTTTCTCTTCTCCTCCTAAGTGAATGCCAGACATTTCTGGGGCCAAAGACAGGATTAACGTTTCTCAGCCTAGTAAACACACCCATCTGGACTCAGCACAGGGAACATTAGCGCTCCAACCATTTCCTGTAATCAGCTTGAACGATCCAGGCCACAAGCTTGGAAATTAAATTCTAGAAGTGATTTTTCCATCCCGGAAGCTATTTCAATTACAGCTTCTTGCAGATGCACCTTGGATAAGCGGCAAACATACCAGCCCTGGCATTATGTAATGAATCTGCCCAGCAGGAAGCTTGCCCTGACACTGCAGAGAGGCCGCCTGGAGGCTGAGAGCACCTCTGTTGGACGGGGGCTCCGTACCCGCTCCCAGGCCATGCCGGGCCTCCGGCAAGACCCTGAACAGCCTGGTCCCCAGTGTGAGACTTGCAGTCCAAAGTGGGAGCCACATTTCAACGTCAGAGGCTAGGAACCCTGTGATGGGCAGTAAACCCTAGCGGTGGGAAAGCACTAGCCCGGCTTGAGGTAGAGGCTGTGCTCTCCAAGCTCAACGTCCAGTCAGTGGTGTGAAAGCGGGTGGAAGAGCAAGCCAAGACCCAGAAGGCGAAAACAGGGTGTAGGGATGTCTGTGTGGCTCGGTCAATTGGACGCCTGCATTCTGCTCAGGTTGCAATCTGAGAGTCCCTGGATCGAGTCCCACATTGGGCCCCTTGCTCACTGGGCAGCCTGCTTCTCCCTCTACCTGCCGTTCCCCCTGCTTGTGCTCTCTCTCTCTGACAAAAAAATAAACCTTTTTAAAAATAAAAATAAATTAATAAATAAAATAGCATGTGTGTGTGTGTGTGTGCACGTGCGCTCGTGCGCTTGCGTGTGCACGTGACTCCAGGCAGCCCCCCCTATTCAAGTGCAAGGAGACTGGCGAGGTCTACCTACCTTTGCCCATCACCATTGTTTTTAGCATTAGAAAGTCCTTTAGGACCTGCCCCAGGACCTTGTCTTCAAGACGTCAGATTTCTGGAGCAGAGATTCAGAGCCTGATGGGCCCTTCTGAGAATCTCATTCTCTCAGAGACTGGACAGTGGAGTTTCTGAGCACCATCTCCAGCATGCGGTGGGGTGAAGTATTGGAATTCGGGTTTGGTGGGCAGCAGAATGGGGCAGTTTGGGAGGTCGTCAGGCAGGTGGCAACAGGGCGATCTGAGAGCAGATGCTACTTTAGTCACTTTGCTCCAGTGTGGGGACTCAGGGACAGACAGACTGGCTCATGAGGCAGGAGACTTGCACCTTTTTTTTTTTTTTTTTTTTTTTGGTATCCTACACAACTTGGGGGAAGGCGCTTAGGAAGGGAGGGGTGAACATAGGAGACCTGGCTGCCAGCAGCTCACCCATGGGAACCCCAGTGTGGGAGTTAGACAGACCCACCTTCAAGTCCCAACCTTGCACTTTCCTGTGGGACTCAAATTATTGAATTGCACCAAGTGCCAGATTCTTTGCTGTTAAAGTGGGGATAACGGAGCTCTGGGTTGTGATGGGTGTGGAATGAAGTGTGAGTGGGAGGCATCGTAGGGGGTGTTTAATAATAATGGGTTCTGGGGCGCCTGGGTGGCTCAGGTCATGATCCCAGGGTCCTGGGATCGAGCCCTGCATCGGGCCCTCTGCTGTTCGGAGAGCCTGCTTCCTCCTCTCTCTCTGCCTGCATCTCTGTCTGTTAAATAATAAATAAAATCTTTAAAAATAATAATAATAATAATGGGTTCTACCCAGGTAGTGCTGGATGAAAGGTTGCAGCTGGTGGCTAATGTTGAATTATTTAGGCTACTTGGGGGACAGTGCTGCCCTTCAGTCCGGAGGCCTCCCTTAATGTCACCATGGTGACCAGCGGGATCAGCTCATCCAAAATCAGAAGGGCCTCCCCCTGCCTTTCCTGGGCTCCTGCTTCTACAGAATTCTGCGGATGATTCCAGCAGCTCCACACCACCTTCTCCCTACGAGCCTGCCAGAAAAAGGGCACAAGCTAGAAGCAACACAATTTGGGTTTTTATTTATTATGGTATTTTATGTATTATGCTGGCACAATAGAACCTGTTGGGCCTGAGTGTTTTCACTGCCTCTCTTGGTCTCAAAATTCAAGAGGGAAAGATTTTGAATGATTCCTGAGTTTGTTTTTTATGATGGAAAACTAATCATGCAAATTTAAGGTTAAAAAAAAACCCCTCAAATAATATAGGATGCTGAAGTTAAGTTACTTTACTTCTCCTGACCCAGTTTCCTCATCTGTAAAGGAGGGATAATAGTTAAGTCCCTGCTCTCAGGGTCATCGTGGGGACTAAATGCAGGCATATGGGAAATGCCTGGTGCCATGGCTGGCTCAGGGCAAGCACCTGACATACATTAATGATTATTCCACCACTGTTCTACTTCCAGCGATGGCTTAGGGTCTCCCTCTGGAAATAGCCTATGCTTGCAAGAAAATATATTTACATATTCATGCACACGGAAATATGATATTTACTGTTCTGCGACTTGCTGTTTTCACTTAATAATCTTGGGCATGCTTCCATATTAACGTGTATAGATTTCCCACATTCTTTTTAAATAACCAGGTAACGTTTCACTGAATGGGTGTACCATTATTTCTATGACCAAAGGAGAAACATTTCAATTATAGAATTATAAACATTTATACAATTTAAACAATTATAGTATTTGTTTGGAAGTTTTATTTGAAAATACACACAGAAAACCATTTGAATAATCAAAACTTTTCAACATTTACAGGTTGTTTTTTTTTTTAAGAATTTTTATATATTTAATTGACAGAGAGCACAAGCAGGCAGAGTAGCAGGGAGAGGCAGAAGGAGAAGCAGGCTCTCTGCTGAGCAAGGAGCCAGATGTGGGGCTCCATCCCAGGACCCTGGGATCACGACCCGAGCCGAAGATAGTCGCCCAACCAACCAAGCCACCCAGGCACCCTAAAACTTACAGGTCTTATAAACTTGGCCCACATTGTGTGACAACAGTGCTGCTGAGTGACAAAATGGAGCGTCTCATTGAGAGCACCGTGGACCAGCCTGGACATGCCTAATGGGGCAGGTTAAAAACAGTGTAAGTTACTCTATTTCTTCCAGATTAATTTGGAACAGAAGAGAACATGAAAGGAGGTGTAATAGTTGTTTGTTCAAGCTTTTAACTACAATGTAAAAGGACCAGTGGTTTTACTATTATTTTTCCATTTGGCTTCCTGGCACCTCAAATTCAATCAGTGTCTTGCTGTTCAGAGGTATCTTGAAGTGTGCCAAGTCTTAATTGAAGTGGAAGTGCCTGAAACCAGAGTTAATACCATGAGCAACAGGGAGTCAAATTTATGGAGGTAAACTGTTGCTAGCTCTGCATTTCAACTACTTTTGGCTCCTGGGGTCAATTTACATTTTCAGAGTAGCCTGGATGGTTGGGAACTGAGCTGGACTGGGCCAGAGGTGCAGATCTTGTGATCCTGTTGGGCTTTGGGTTGCCTTGGAGTGTAAGCATTCTGCTAAAAGGTCCAGGGAACCCAGCTGGACAGCAACCAGCGTGTGAAACCCACTGACGACACCAGCGTGGTGCTGGGGGCTAGAGATACTATGGGCAAAAGACGAGTTGGGTCCTTGTCCTATCAGATTCTAGGTAGGGAGACAGACATAAATAAGCAAGCAAACAAAACAAAGAGAGCTTATGATTGCCACCAAGAGGGAAACAAATAGGGTTGAAACAGTAACTAGGGGAATCCACTTCCCATCAGAGGTGAGGGAGGGGAGATATGGGCTGGGATTTGATAGATGCCAAGGGCCTGGCACCAGGAAGAGCTGGGAAAGACCATTCTCAGCAAAAAGGAAGAACAAGGGCAAAGGCCCCGGGGTGGAAAAGAGCTGGGAAAAGTCCAGATGACTAGATCATGGTGAGGAAGAGAAAGAGAAGAAACTCTACCAGTGGGCTCCGTCGTCTTGCAAGATCTCACAGACCACAGCCAAGAGTTTGGATTTCATTCTCAATGCTGCAGAAGCTGTTAAGCCAAATGGTGATGTAGTCTGATTCCTGTCTTTTCAAAAAGATCATTTGACTGCGACGTGGAGAATGCACTGAAATGGAGGTCGGCGGGGGAGGTGGAGGCCACTTGCCACGCAGGAGGGGACGTTGGTGGAGGCAGTGGCTACAGCAGTGGAAGAACAGCTTGGTTCTAAATCCCCCCCACCCCAAGCAGGTCAGAGCCCACTGTAGGCTCTGGCAGACAAAGGTTCTCCAAGGGTTCCCATCAGCTAGTTCACCAAATATCTCTCGAGGGCATGCCCAGCACAGGGGTTAAGACTGATGCTGTCTCAAGGAGTAGACCAACCCCCCGCCCCCTGACAAATTAAATTGTAAGATGCCAGGCCTCAGGCCCTGGTGACCATGAGCACTAGAGACAGGTGTGTCAGGGAAGATTTTTCCCACACCACAGACACCTGCCTTCAGGACCTTTGACAACAATGTGAACTATATCCTGTCTATGCCACCTTTCTTTTTTCTGGCTCAGAAATCCGACTGATCCCATCTCCCACACCAACAACTATCCAGACCCCTTTTGCCCACTGTAGCTACCCCTACACATGTCTGAGTTTAACGTGGTGTTGTAACCTAAATGGCTTTTTAACGTTTGGTGTATGGGGGAGACAGATTTAAGGTCTGGTGGCCTTGCCAGACCCCCTCGGGCTGCGGGTGAATAGGAAGGCCACATTACAGGCTTGGAATGCTGCATGAATTCAGAGAAGGCAAACCTCGGGGCAAGACCTCTTGAGAGAGGGGCCAGGGGCTGAGCTCATTTGGAAGCTGGATCTTGGAATGCCTGATGGGGAGCCATCCTACAGTTTAGCAAGGTGTGGCTTTTCTCTCTGGTTGCTTTTAAGACCTTCTCCTTGTCTTTGACATTCAGCAATTTCACTACATTGTGTTGGGATGTAGATTTCCTTTTATTTGTCGTACATGGAATATATTGCCATTTTGATTGTTAAGGGCTGAATTGTGTCCCTTCCACAAAAAACATAGTTGAAGTCCTCAGCCCCAGTACCTTAGAATGTGACTGGCTTTGAAGAGAGGATTTTTAAAGAGGCGATTAAGTTATATGAGGTCATTAGGGTGGGCCGTGATATCGTTAGGAGAGAGGAGATTAGTACAGAGGTACACACAGGGAAAGACCACGTGGAAACACAGGGAAAAAGCTATCTGCAAGCCAAGGAGAGAGGTTCAGAAGAAACCAATCCTGCCAATACCTTGGTCTCATACTTAGAGCCTCCAGAATTGTGAGAAGATAAATTTCCTTAGTTTGTTTTACCTACTACATCACGTTTTAAAGTGGCATTTTGGCTAGGGGAGGTCAAGAATGCCCAAATTCAATCTTTGGCTTAATACTTCTACCTAGCCCTAGTTCCCAAACTAGAGGCAGCTTGAAGGCCATAGGATCTGTGATTGCTCGCTATAAGCCCCGGTGCAGGGAGAGGAGGTACGGGGGTGGGGGGCTGGCCCCCTGCTGCCCCCTTTTCCCTACCTTGGTTGGGCTGTGAGAGCTGCTTACAAGCTTTGAGGTCTACTATTTATTTACCACCCCAGAGCTCAGACTGGAGTCTCAGGTTTTGCTGCTGTGCTGGGAGAAAGAGCTGGTTTCACAGAGACCCATTATCATCAGGGAGAGTGCTTCCAGAGAGCAGGCGTGAGAAGACCTCTAGAGCAAGGGCAGGGCTCGTGCAGCTCTGGGAGCTGAGGGAGCAGGGAGGAGAAGCAGGACAGCCAGAAGCTCTCCCGGGAGGGAGAAGTCCATTCCTTTATTCTTCCTGTTACTACTGTACAGGAAGGGACTCAGGAAAGAACCACATGGAGATAGAGACAAGGTCTTTTTTACTCAGTTACTCTGTCACTGGGAAATGTGGTCGACCCCAGAGAAACTCCTCTTAACCTTGGAGTAGAATCCAGCACAAGGTGGGAGGAGGACAGGAAGGGACTTTGAACTCCTTCTCTCGGAGGACCCTCCTTTTCACACAGGGCAGCTCCAGTCCCATATTTTGACAATTGAAATGGACACATTTACATTGTTCTTGCGGCTCTAACAACTGTTTTTGTGGGTCTAACAACTGTTACATTGCTTGTTTTCCCTTTCCCTCAAGGAGCCTACAGTCTCCAATGATGAGGCGCTCCTCCAAATCTTGTGACCCTGATGGGAATTGTTAGCTTTTTTCCCCTCTGGGTCAGCCAGCCTCTGGCTGAGTCCTAGGGACAGAGCTCCCTCTGCTGGGAGCTGGAGCCTTCTGGATCTTGAACAAAAGCCCTTCTTGCAGTGACATCAACTTCAAATAATTGTCCTCATTATCACCTAGAAAAACCCATTTATGGTACAGTACAGTTATCTATTGCTGTAGATTAATAGTGTTACTGTGAAGTATATCAAGGGCTGCGGAGTCAGCCTGGGGCCCTTGTGAGCAGTGACCTTTGGCGTATTTCTTAATTTCTCCAAACCTCAGTTTTCTCATCTGTAGAATGGATATAATAGCACTTGTGTCAATTGGGGTCCAGTCAGGAAAACAGAAATTACGCTGTGCGTTCATACAGAGAACACAGGGAAATTATGAAGCGTGTGTCGGAGGCTGAGAGAACAGATCGGGCGTTTTGAGGTCACAGAGAGGAGCTGTGGGAAGCAGCCACCATCCCCATGGTGGAGGGAAGAGGCTGGGATGACCAGAACTGCTTCAGGTCCCTGTTATTGCTCAAGAAACTTCCCCAAAGCTTAGAGACTTACCGCTCTCGGGGTTGGCTGGTTGGCTAGGCAGTTCTGCTGGTCTCACCTAGACTCATTTCTGCTGCAGTCCTTCACTGGAAGGTAGGTTGGGACGTGGGAGGGGTAGGCTGCTCCCCGCAGTCCGACAGTCCAGAGAGAAGGCATCTCAGAACACAGATGCTCCTCCGGCCTCTGATTCCTGTCTGCTCCCATTGGCCAAAGCAGATCGCCTGATCTAGCCCTGTCCCGCCTAAGGGGACCATTCCAGGGCCTGGATATCAGGAGGCAGGATCCATGGGGGGGGGAGGGGTCACCGGTGTAATAATCCATCACAGGAACCGAACCCACAAATTTAGAGGAAGGGGCTCCCAGCCACGTACTACCTCAGGATCTTGGAGGAGAGGCCTCCTGGAGCGGGGCACAGACTTGTGGAGTGCAGGCCTCCACCCTCCTTATGTCCCACCGTACCTCCTGCCTCTCCCCCCACTTCCCCCCGCCCCCCACTTCCCCCCCCGCCCATGCCCCCTGGCTGTGCCGGGATTGAGGAAAGAAGTTGGAAACTGGAACCATCCGCCTCTCCAGGGGAAGCAGTAAACAGATTTAAGAAGGGATGAGTCTCGGGACGCCTGGGTGGCTCAGTGGGTTAAGCAGCTGCCTTCGGCTCAGGTCATGATCCCAGCGTCCTGGGATCGAGTCCCACATTGGGCTCCTTGCTCGGCAGGGAGCCTGCTTCTCCCTCTGCCTCTGCCTGCCACTCTGTCTGCCTGTGCTCTCTTGCTCGCTCTCTGACAAATAAATAAATAAAATCTTAAAAAAAAAAAAAAGAAGGGACGAGTCTCTTCCTTCACCTTCCAAACTTCCTCTGACAAAGGAGACTTGTAGCTTTCGGACTCCCAGCCTGGCGTCCCGGAGCGCAGGGTAGGATGGTGGGAGCTGAGACTTGGAATGCTTCACAGTTTTGTTTTGTTTTTTTTTAAAGATTTTTTTTTTTTTAAAGATTTTATTTATTTAACAGACAGATCACAAGTAGGCAGAGAGGCAGGCAGAGAGAGAGAGAGAGGAAGGGAAGCAGGCTCCCTGCCGAGCAGCGAGCTAGATTCCAGGCTCGATGCGGGCTTGATCCCAGCACCCTGGGATCAAGACCCCAGTAGCCACTTAACTGACTGAGCCGCCCAGCCAGCCCTACGATTTTATTTTTAAGTGATCTCTACACCCAACATGGGGCTCAAACCCACAACCCTGAGATCAAGAGTAGTGCGCTCCACGGGCTGAGCCAGCCAGGCACCTATATTGTTAGCTCTTTTTAAATCTTTCCTAAGCACGATGGCGCTGAACTCTCACTTACTAGATACCTCACCATGGCATAACATCTGGAGGTAACTGAGGCTTTATTCTATGCTGACATCTTCTCACTGCCCTGTAGCCCTCATCCATTAAGACAGTAACATTTCTCATCTCACCGGGGAGAATGTCAGGGTCCGGCACAGAAGGCCTAGAAGGTCCTAGAAATTCACAGGGCTTCTGAGTGGATTTTTCAAACATTTAACTAAAACAGTGGCCTTGAAAGCCACCACCTTTCCATCACAAGATCTGGGTTTATTCAGAGAGTAAAGGTTTCTTGAGGTCTCAGAGACCTGGGGCCTAGTGAGCTCAGAGCACAGAGCTCATACCAAAGGTGCAGAGAGGAAAGCAAGGTAGGAGATCCCATCCGGAAGGAGAGAACAGTGACCAACTAGCAGAAAGAATCATCAGAGGGGCTTGACTGGATCTGGTGTGTTGGGCCAGAGAGAGAGTGCCACACTCTGGTCCTTCCAGGACTTCCATGGGTAGACATAAATTGCTGGGAGAGTACCAAAAAAGAGGGGAAGGAGCTGTGCATTCTGTCTCAAAGAGCCATGTCCAGGCTTGTCGATATCCAGCAGGGCATGGATAACGCACCAAAAGTAGAGAGTTGAAAAGAATTGAATCAGGATCTATTTCCAAGTGTGGGCAGGACTTAGTAACGGCAATGAGAAATCGGTACAGTATTCTGCTACTAATAATAGCTGGGAGCTATTAACTACCACTTGTAGGCCTGACAGAGCAAGAGGAAGGACCAGTTCCTAGAACCTGTGAGCTGTGTGTTGACGGCTGCCAGACAAGTTCTGATGTGGGGCCTACACCATTGCAGTGGCCCAGCAGGTGGGAAGCTTGGGGAATAAATGAGATTCTCTTTCTCTTTTCCCTTTCCTGCCAGTACAAGGGGTTGCCAGATTACATAAGAAATACTTCTGCTAGAAAGAAAAATTAAATTGCTTATCTAAAATTCAAATTTAACAGGGGGTTCCTGTATTTTATCTGGCAAGCCTAGCTGGTATCCCCTTTGGCTAAACCCAGACAGAAGCCAGAGCCCAGGACATCCTATTGATGCAGCCCCAAAGGTCCCTTTAGGTTTTATCCTACAGGCAATGAAAGTAACTAAAGATTTTCAGGAAAAGGACAAATATTTTATTAAATCATTCTTTAATATTTGTAGCGACACCGTACATGATAACATAAAGTGCATTATTATAGGAAGAATGAATGAATTGCAGTGGGCACACAAGGAAATATTGCACAGCAGCGAAAAATCAGCTATAGCCACATACAACAACATGGGTTTTTTGTTGTTTTCATCAGTTTCTATTTATTGATTTTTTGGTATAGATTTCTTAAATAACAATATTTAAATTAAAAGTCAAAGCATATTAACTTTATGCAGGGTGCCTATCTTAATTAAGTTTAATGACAGCATGTTTAAGATGACTACTGTATTTTCTTTATGACAGCATGTTTAAGATGACTACTATAGGGACGCCTGGGTGGCTCAGTTGGTTAAGCGGCTGCTTTCGGCTCAGGTCATGATCCCAGCGTCCTGGGATCGAGTCCCGCATTGGGCTCCTTGCTCAGCGGGGAGCCTGCTTCTCCCTCTGCCTCTGCCTGCCACTCTGCCTGCCTGTGCTCGCTCGTTCTCTCTCCCTCTCTCTCTGACAAATAAATTAAAAAAAAAAAAAAAGATGACTACTATATTGTACACCTGAAGCTAATATAGCACTGTGTTAACTATGCTGGAATTAAAATTTTAAACATAATAAGTAAAAGATAGCTACTATATTGCAGAATTATTCTTAATCCCTATGTACCATTAATACATTTAAGTTGGCAATTTTGTGTCACCACACAGTTTCTTTTCAGTAGAGTAATTTTCTTTTTTAAAAGATTTTATTTATTTGAGAGAGAGAATGAGAGAAAGCACGAGAGGTGAGAAGGTCAGAGGGAGAAGCAGACTCCCCTCGGAGCTGAGAGCCTGATGCAGGACTCCAGGATCATGACCTGAGCCAAAAGCAGTTGCTTAACCGAGCCACCCAGGAGCCCTAGAATAATTTTTTTTTTTTTTTTACCTGACTGCCTCCTGTTCATTTTTTAGCACATTTTTATGAAGGTATAATTTAGTCCTGTAACTATCACAAAATCCAGTTATAGAACAATTCAATCACACCTCAAAATCTCCCTATACCCTTTTGGGGTCAACTCCTTCACCAGCCCTTCTCAGCCTGTGGAAATCACTGATGTGCTTCCCATTCCTACAGCTTTGCCCTTTTCAGAATTTCATACAAATGGAGTCACACAGCATGTAGCCTTTTGAACCGGGTCTATTTCATTTAACGTGATGCAGGAGGTTCATTCCTATTGTTGCCTGCCTAGCTAATTCCTCTTCCTAAGCGTTTTTCCATTGCATGATGTGCCAGTTTGTGTATCCATTCCGAAGTTTAAGGACACTTGGGATGTGTATTGGTCAGGGCTCTCCAGAGAAATAAATTCCATAGGATGCATATACACAAATATACATATATAAGCATACATACGTCTATATCTATCTGTATTCTATCACCTGTATCAGCCCTGTCTCTATCTAGCACAAGAAAGAATTCATTTTAAGGAAGGTGATTGGAGGGAAGGAATGCTGGTTAAGTCCAAAATCTGTAGGGTTGACCAGCAGGCTGGAAACTCAGGCAGGAGTTCTATGTTATAGCTTCAAGGTAGAAGTGCTTCTTTAGGAAACCTGTTTTTGCTCTTAAGGCCTTCAACTGATTTGAGGAGGCCCACCCACATTATTGAGAGTAACCATTATGTAGAGCCAATGGACTATAAGTGTTAATCACAATGGCAAATACCCCCACGGCAACATCTGGGCTAATGTTGGACCAGACAGCTGGGTACCATAGTCTAGTCAAGTTGACCCATAAAATTAACTATCACAGGATATTTCTCGTTTTGGTGAACGTGAATAAAGCTGCTCTGAACATTTCCATATGGGTTTTGTGTGGATACAAGTTTTCATTTCAACTGGGTAACTAACTCGGAGTAGGATACCTAGCACTTTTGCATTTCCATCAACAACATGTGAGAGTTCTAGCTGCCACTTGGAATTGTCAGATCTTTTTTAAAATTTTAGCCAAGGTAATAAGTATGAAGGAGTGAAAAAAGCAAGAGTACATATGGCCTTACATACTTTTCCATAGTTATAAGAAGGAAAACTAAATGAGATACACACACACATATACATGCATTATAATTCTAATTTAGAAAATAATGGTAAACTCCAACTTAAGGATAGGACTTCCGTCTGTGAGGAGAAGGTAGAGGAATAAGAAATAAAAGAATCCTATAAGTCCATGTTATTATTAATGTCATGGTTCCCAGGTTAGCTGACAAGATCATGGTTGTTTATTATTTCTCTTTTTTTTTTTTCAGACAAGGAGAGAGAGCACATCAGCACCTGAGCATGGTGGAGGGAGGGGCAGAGGGAGAGGGAGAGAGAGAATCTTAAGCAGGCTCCATGCCACGTGGAGCCCAATGCAGGGCTCGTTCTCATAACCCTGAGACCACGACCTGAGTTGAAATCGAGAGTCGGATACTTCACTAAGTCACCTAGGTGCCCCCCACTGTTCATTACTTCATTAAAACATGAATTTAAAAAGGGCCACACGTGGACAAATGATGACAATGCGTTGAAAACCAAGAATTGGTTCTGTTTACTTGAAGTCCCATTTAAAAAAAAAAAAAAAAAGATTAGGGGGAAAATGGGTAGTGTATTAGAAGCAGGAGAGAGTAATGGCACGAAGGACCAGGAAGGAAAGCTATTTCTATAATCAGTGGAAATTATAGACCAAAGGCTTGGTGTGGGGTGTAGGGGGGATGTAAATGACAAATCAGAGGGGAAATAGAATGGACAGGGACTGTGGGATCAAAGGAATATAGGGAGTAAGAGAGTAAAGTACATGGTCAATGTTTCTGGCTTGCAGGAATGATGTCATTCACCAAGACAAAGATGCCAGAATGGAATTTTGAGGAGGGTGAAGAGCCCATGAAATTATTCAGAATTCAAGCAGGGAGCTTAGGAAATGGAGAGAGAGACTTGGGAATAATTTGTATGTAAAAGCCAAATGTGTTACATGTGTTATTTCATTGACTTTTTACAGCAGTCCTGTGCGCTATTTTATACATATTTGACAGAGGAGAAACAGAGGCACCAAAGGAACATTGAATGGAGTTAGGGGCCCTGTAGAGATCAGAAATGGTAAGTCTGTAATGGTGACCACTGACAAGGTTACCCACGTTTTCTCTGGCAATCCTTGACAGCCAGTGAAAAGGAGCAAATAGAAGCAGCTAAGGTTAGGGATTTGGGGTGAAGGACAAGGGGGTGAGGAATGAGGGCAGTCTCCTGATGACTGTGTTAAGTAGGACCCTGGGCTTGCCAACTCTGAGACCAGAGTCCAAGGAAGACATGGGGGGAGCACATCGAGACCTCTGGAGAACTATCAGACTCCCGGTCCTCAAAGTCAACAGACCACAGATTTGAGGACTTCTTCCTTTTCATGTAGGTCATAGGCTTGCGATTTTTCTAAATTGATTCTAGATGATTTTATACACTGCAGCCTCTGATAACAGTAGGGGCTGAGATTGCTCTGGGCTCTACTTATTTATTTATTTATTTATTTGACAGAGAGAGCGAGAGAGAGTGCACAAGCAGGGGAAGTGGTAGACAGAGGGAAAGGCAGAAGCAGGCTCCCTGCTTGGCTTGATCTCAGTACCCTAGGATCATGACCTGAGCCAAAGGCATCGGATGCTCAACCAATTAAGCCCCCCAGGCAGCCCCACACAACTCTCTTTTTAAGGAGCTGGTAAATGTCTTATTTTCTGTTCATTGGGTTTTCTGTGTACTTATTATTAATGTATCCCCAAATACTCCCTCACTTTGTTCTCCTTCCAATAAGATCAAACAAATTAGGTGTTCCTCACATTTCATATTCTTTTTTAAAAAAATATTTTATTTATTTATTTATTTGACAAAGATCACAAGTAGGCAGAGAGGCAGGCAGAGAGAGAGGGGGGGAAGCAGGCTCCCCGCTGAGCAGAGAGCCCGATGCGGGACTCGATCCCAGGACCCAGAGACCATGACCCGAGCCGAAGGCAGAGGCTTAACCCACTGAGCCACCCAGGCGCCCCACATTTCATATTCTTGAAGAAATCTCTGAGCCTTTGAAGCGATTGTGGTAAAATAAAACTCACCATTTGAACCATTTTTAAGTGTACAGTTTAGCGGCATGAAATGCATTCACATCATGGTGCAACCATCGTCGCCATCTGTCTCCAGAACTTTTTCATCGTCCAACACTGAAACTCTACCCATTAAACGGTAAACAGAAACTTCCATTTCCCTTTTCCCCACCCTGGAAACCACCATGTTACTCTCTATCCTTCTGAATGTAAATGGAATCATACAATATTTGTCCTTTGTGACTGGCTTATTCTACTTAGGATGACATCTTTGAGGTTCCTCCATGTTGCAGCGTGTGTCAAAATTCCTTCCTTTTGGGGGCGCGTCTGCCTTTAGCTCAGGTCATGATCCTGGAGTCCGGGGGCGGGTGGGGGGGGGCGGCGCGTGTGTGTGTGTGTGTGTGTGTGTGTGTGTCAAGTCCCACATCCAGCTCCCTGCTCAGCAGGGAGTCCACTTCTCCCTCTTCCTCTGCTCCTCCCTGCCTCTCTCTCAAAAAAAAAAAAAAAAAAAAAAAAAAATCTTAAAAAAAAAACAAACCGTATTAAGGCCAAATAAGGTTCCAGATACCACATTTAGTTTATCCAACCATCCATCCCATACTTTTTTACACAACAGCACCTACACTGCTCAACATTCCCATCAACAGAGCACAAGGGTTCTCTACATTGCTGTCAATTCTTTTTATTTTCTATTTTTGTTTTCTGACAGTAGCCATTCCAAGCTGTTTCAGATAGCTTTTCCTTTTGATTATTCTATATCAATTTTGTTTTGTTTTGGATAGTTCCTCCTCCTCTGACTTGACTGGTTAGTGTCTTCCCATGCTCTCAGCCCTCATTATCTTCTCTACCCTCCCCAGGTGATGCTTTCTCCCATACTGAGACGTCCGGATGACAATGACTCCTGAAGACTGATTCCTCCCAAAGCCAGTCTGGGCCTCTGCATGAGCTCCTGATGTCTATATCCATGTGTAGATCAAGCAGCTTTAAATATGTGCCCCATCAGCAGATGCAAAACCAAACTTAACTTTCCCTGAAACCTGTTCTTCCTCTTGTACTTCCTGACTCAGTGAAGGGCTCCACAATGTGCGCAGACTGCCAAGCCATTAACATGGGAATTCTCTCCGTTTTCCCTCTCTCCCACCCTTCTGCCTCCTGCGTATCTTATATCCATAACCTTCTGTCTTATTGTTACTGTCGAAATTCACTCAATCTATACCCCCTTATGTCTTGCCTGGACTATGGAAATTATGTCCCTGGAGCTCTCTCAGCCTGAAATCTCACATCCCTATAATGATCCACACATCTGCTTGAGTTCTTCTGCTATAGTACGGATCTGATCTGACTCCTCTGCTTAAAAGCTCTGAATACACATGGAGTTAAGGACACGTCTAAAGACGTGACTAACGCCACCGGGATTAGAACTTATCCTTTTGGCTAAGATCAAGTGTAGAACTTATTAGGAGGATCTATTTTTGTCATGGCACTAAGAGAGCCCAGAAACAAACCTGGGCAGACAGGAAACTCTGGCCATGAAGGTGCCCAGCTGAGACGGCCCTGCAAGAGAAGCTGCTGCAAGAAGTGTAGTCGGTGGATGGCCTCCAGGTCTCCTCCGGGACGGAAGACAGCAGCTTCACCCCCGCGCAGCATTCACGCAGGCGCCATCCTGGCATCTCCCAGGGCTTTCGGCCTGTCACCGAGATGGCGGAATTACTGGGGCTGGGCCATTTCTGTTCCACACGGAGTTTTTCTAAGGGGCACTCTCTGCCCTGGGGCACCTCGATGGCCTAGCCAAGACTTTGAGTCACACAATGTCTGAGGCAATTGCTAGCCAATCCTTCCTTCTCTCCTTTGACAAGTCTCCAACCTCTGTTGTGGGAGTCCTGGCCTACTCCAGTTCTCCTCTCCTTCCATCCTTCACAGATTTCCCTTGGGGCATCTCTTGCACATCAAATCCCATTTCGGTGTCTTCTTAGAGGACCCAAACTGCACAATGACAGAGGGAGCATATCCCATCAACTGGGGGCAGGGGAGAGCTGTTTAGTAATTGCAGTTAAAAAATAATGCTTGGGGGTGGGGGGATGGGTGAGTTCAGTGATGGGTATTAGGAGGGCACCAATTGCAGGAAGCACTGGGTGTTCTACACAATCAATCCATTATGGAACACTGCACCAAAAACAAATGATGTACTGTATGGTGACTAACATATATACATACATACATAAAATGGTTATCTGGGCATCTGGGTGGCTCAGTCAGTTAAGAATCTGCCTTCTGGGCGCCTGGGTGGCTCAGTGGGTTAAAGCCTCTGCCTTCGGCTCAGGTCATGATCCCAGGGTCCTGGGATCGAACCCTGCATCGGGCTCTCTGCTCAGCAGGGAGCCTGCTTCCTCCTCTCTCTCTGCCTGCCTCTCTGCCTACTTGTGATCTCTGTCGTTCAAATAAATAAATAAAATCTTAAAAAAAAAAGAATCTGCCTTCTGCTCACAGAAATATTTGGAAAAATATTAGACATTATCTTTTAAAATTGAATATTCACGTATCCTGTGACCCAACAATTCTACTTTAGGTACAAACCCAAACAGACCAAAGAAAGCTACCTATGTAGTAGGAGATACACAAAAGTATGTTCATGGCAGCACCATTCGAAATCGTAAAAACCCAAAAGTAATCCAAATATCCATCAATGAGAAATCAGACAAAGTGTGGTTTATTCACACACTGGAAATCACACAATAGTGAAAATGAATAAGCCAGATACATAAAATATGGCTGCAACTTAAATTAGGCGAGAAAAATTTCAAAAGGATACAGAAGCAGTTTTTCCTTTATAAGAGACTTTATTTTTTTTTAAAGATTTTATTAATTTAGGGGCGCCTGGGTGGCTCAGTGGGTTAAAGCCTCTGCCTTCGGCTCAGGTCATGATCCCAGCGTCCTGGGATGGAGCCCCGCATTGGGTCTCTCTGCTCAGCAGGGAGCCTGCTTCCCTTCCTCTCTCTCTGCCTGCCTCTCTGCCTACTCGTGATCTCTGTCTATCAAATAAATAAATAAAATCTTAAAAAAATTTTTTATTAATTTATTAGAGAGACAGAGAGAGCACAAGCAGGGGAGAGGGGCAGAGGGCAGGAGGAGAAGCCGACTCCCTGCTGAGCAGGAAGCCTGACATGGGGCTCAATCCTAGCACCCTGGGATCATGACCTGAGCCAAAGGTAGATGCTTAACTGAAGGACACCCAGGTGTCCCCAGACTTTATTTTTTTAGAGCAGTTTTAGGTTTATGGAAAAACTGTGCCCAAAGTAACAAAGTTCCAATACACCCTCTCCCCACCACAGCATACAGTTTCTGTAATATTACCATCTTGCTTTTATGTGGTATGTTTGTTGCAAGTAACGAACCAATACTGAAACATTACTATTTACTAAAGTCCCCACACTTTACATTAGGATTCACTCTTTGGGTTGCACAGTTCTGTGGGATCCACCAAACAGTATCGGCCAGAATAGTCACACCGCAGTAAAAACGCTTTGTGCACCACCCATTCCTCTTCCTCTGCCCCTGACAACCATAATCTTTTTAGTCTCCACAATTACACCTTTTCCAGAAAGGCACATAATTGGAATCATACAGTATGTGGCCCTTTCAGACTGGCTTCTTTCACTTAGCAATATGCATTTAAGATTCTTCCATAGGCTTTTTGGCTTGATAGCTTTTTTTTTCTTTCACTGAATAATATTCCTTTGTCTGAATATATCACAGTTTATCCATTCACTAATCGCAAGACAGCTTAGTTGCTTCCAACTTTTTGCAATTATGAATAAAACTGCTGTAAATATTCACACACAGGTTTTTGTGTGGACTTAATTTTTCAACTTATTTGGGTAAATACCTGGGATCTAGGTTTAGCTTTGTAAAAAAAAAACAAAACCTGCCAAAATGTCTTCAAAGGTGGTTGTACCATTTTGCACCCCCACCAGCAATGAATGAGAGTGCCTACTGCTCTGCATTCTTGCCAGCATTTGGTGCTGTCAGTGTTCTGGAGTTCAGCTATTCTTTTGGTGGGGGGTGGGGACAGGGGAGTTTAGCTATTCTAATAGGTGTGTAGTGGGGATATTCTTTTTCTTTGGGGGGCATACTCTTTTTTAATTATATTTAAAACAAATAAAATATGTTGTATACACACACAGTCTCTCTCTCTCTGTATATAGTTGTATTCCGTATAAATACATACATGGAATAAAAAATTATAAAAAGGAGAACAAGAAATGGTGAAGATTGGTGATTATTTTCACCCCATGAGAGGAGAGGCAAGAGGATCACTTAGTGTGGGGGTGGGGGAGGCAAACTACACATTTGGTTGTAAATTGTTGTCACTATAACTTTTTTTAGGGTGGAGAGTTCATTGCTATTATTACTCTAAAAGCAACTAAATTAATAAAGGTGGGTTGTGTGTGGTTGGCTGAAAAATGGCCTAGCAAAGTTGCCTAAATCCTAATCCTAATCCTCAGAATCAGTAAATGTGTTCCAGGGGAGAAAACGGGCTTTGCTGATGTGATTAAAGGTGCTGAGTTGGGGAGATTATCCTGGGCCCAGTGTAATCACAAAGGGTCCTCGCAGGTGAGAGAGGGAGGCAGGAAGATCAGTCAGAAAGAGGTAGGAGCAGAGTTCAGAGAGGAAAGAAGTTGCTATGCCGTTTCTGAAGATGGTGGATAAGGCCAAAAAATAAAGAATGCTGGCAGCCTCTAAAAGCTGGAAAAGGCAAGGAACCCATTCCTTCCCTAGACTTCAGAAAGAACCAGTCCTGGCAAGACCTTGATGTTAGGCTCGTGAAACCGATCTTGGACTTCTGACCTCCAGAATTCTAAGATAATAATTCCTATTATTTTAAGGCTCTAAGTTTGTCACAGCAGTAATAGGAAACTAATACAGTGGGCCAGGCAAGGATCAGGGATTAGGTGGATTATGATAAATCCAGTTCTATACATAGGTCCAATAAAAGCAAAAAAACCCAAACACTCTTGAATAACTCCTCACTGCTTCAAAGCCAAAGCTCAACTCCTCAGCCTGATACAAATCCTTCACAACACAATTCTTTAAGCCCACCTCTCTCAGCTCTCAAGATCCCTACACCATGCCTTCCCCTCTTCTCCCTCCCCAAATAGCTATATACGTTAACCCTGGATCCTGGTCTCTGCGCGCTTTGCTATTCCCACTCTTTTTTTTTTTTTTTTTAATTTTTTAAATATATTTTTAAAATTTATCTGTCAGAGAGAGAGGGAGAGAGCGAGAGCGGGCAAGCACAGGCAGAGGCAGAGGGAGAAGCAGGCTCCCTGCCGAGCAAGGAGCCCGATGTGGGACTCGATCCCAGGACGCTGGGATCATGACCTGAGCCAAAGGCAGCCGCTTAACCAACTGAGCCACCCAGGTGTCCCCCAACTGACTCTTAAGTTAGGAGTGCAACTTCCTTGCCATGGAGTCTATGAAGCTTTCCAGGTTCAAATCCCCCTCAACCTCAGTAAATGTTGGCAAAGCCAACTCTTAAGGCACTGTTTAACTGGGACCTTTAAGGCTGGGCAACAAGCTGAGAAATCTTTATGACCGCCTTTCACTAGGAGCGGGTACAAATTCAGTAATATTCTCCTAAAGATGGTGGGGAGAGGGGACGTAAATTGACCATGAACGGTTTTGGGAAAACAAAAACAAAAACAAAAACATTCTACAGGGACGCCTGGGTGGCTCAGTGGGTTAAAGCCTCTGCCTTCCGCTCAGGTCATGATCTCGGGGTCCTGGGATCGAGTCCCACGAGCCTGCTTCCCTCTCTCTCTCTGCCTGCCTCTCTGCCTACTTGTGATCTTTCTGTCAAATAAATTAAATAACATCTTAAAAAAAACAAAAAACAAAAAAAAATTCTACAAGGGCTCCTGGGTGGCTCAGTGGGTTAAAGCCTCTGCCTTCGGCTCAGGTCATGGTCCCAGGGTCCTGGGATCGAGCCCTGCATCGGGCTCTCTGCTCAGCAGGGAGCCTGCTTCCCTTCCTCTCTCTCTGCCTACCTGTGATCTCGGTCTGTCAAATAAATAAAAAAAAATATTTTTAAAAAAAAATTCTACAGGCCTACAGCAGTTTGAAAATGGCTCCCTCCTCTCAAACAAGACTTCATTTCCCAACTACATGATGGGTAACTGCAAACACAACCATAAGTCTGCGCACGTCTCTGCCCAAAGATTTTTTTTTCCACTCCAAGAATTAAATAAGGGGTCTGAGGGCATTATCACTGCACCTTACATGGACTCGATGAGTCATTTTAACGGAGAAGCGCTCTACTTACCACCTAATCCGACGAGATGACGGATGGGGGGACGCCTTTGAAACTTATAAAGCAATCTACAAACAGCCTGCCTAGGCCAGGAATACCTATTTGCGGGAAAACACGCCCAAAAGACACGGCCGGACCTTAGGGAGCCCGAGGGGACCCAGAGAGCGCAGTCCCCAGCTCAGCCCCGACCCGACGTCCACCACAGCCCCTCCAGCACGTCGCGCGGGTCGGCGGTTGATGACCACCGGTCGGCTGTTTTGATGGATAGAGGACGGCTAGAAAGGCCGGCAGACTCGGACACCACGCGGAGCCAAAGCACGGATTCAGACGCAGTTAAAGAAACCGCTCTCAGGCTGGACGAAGGCGGAGCCATAGCACAAGCTGCGCCTACTGAAGAGCCCTAAAATGCTGGGAGCAGTGCTAGGACAGCCCCCAGCGCGAGGCACTCTGGGACTTGTAGTTTACTTCCCGGCAAGCGTTTTTCCTCATTCCCGTCTCCCCGCCTTAACGTCGCTTTTATTGTCTCCCTCTTATAGCACGCCGACTTCCTGGTCGCCGCACGTCCTCACGTATAGGACTACACTACCCAGAAGTCTTTTCTTCGCGATCCGGCACGCCGCGGGCACCGGCCGTCTCCTCTGGACTACAGTTCCCAGAAATCCTCTGGAGAAGTGTTTCCCTGTCTCATTTCCAGGACCACAATTCCCAGAACCTTCAGCTGCACGGCGGTTCCCTTTTCACTCGATCTCTTCTTGAGCTGGCTGGGCTTCAGCCGGCCTCAGGCACTCAGCGACGACGTGATTCGTCGGGACTGGGCACAGGGTTTCTTTGGCGGCCTGTCCCCCCCTCCACCCCACTCAGTTATTCCCTTTACAGGCCGTCGCGGCTGGCCTGAGCGGTGACCTGGCGGGCCGCGCCTGCGCTCTGCCCCGTTTCCTGCCTGGCTGGTGGCGGTGGCCATTTTGTTCATCCTCCTCCTCCTCCTGCTCCTCCTGGTTGGAGCGCAGTGTCCGGAGCGGGCTGGGGGGAGAGAGCCCGAAAGCAGGGTTCGGTGGCTTTTCCTCTGTCCCCAGCCAGTGCCCGGAGCCCCCCTCCCCTTCCTCCCCACCCCCTCCCCTCCCCAACCCTGCCCTCCCCCTTGTCCCGGGATCGCTCCGTCGCACCCACCATGATGGAAGACGACGGGCAGCCCCGGACTCTGTGAGTACCCGAGACGGGGGCTGCCAGGCGCCGAGAGGCCCAGGCACCGCGGGACGCTGAGGGAGGGAGCAGGAGAGTGGGGCCGAAGCTGGGACTTACGGCGGCTCCCTGGCCGGGGTGGCGCGGACGCGAAGTGCATTCCTCTTCTGTCCCCTTTTCCTTGGGAAGGAAGCCCTCCCTTCCCCCAAACAGTCACTTCCTGGGGTCTGGGGTTTGCTTCGACCTTTTCCTCTCGCGCCCTTCTTTGCACACCTCTCCTAGGCCGGGTTTCTGCACGGCTGTGGCTGTCAGGCCCGGGAGAGCTCCTGCTCCCCCTCTGCTGTGGGGGCCCTGGACTGGGCCGGGAGCTGCCGGTCCCCACGGGGGCAGGGCCTGGGTGGGGGTGGGACCGGGGGGTGGGACCGCAGCCTCGTGCCCCGCGGGCCCCGAGGAATTAGCGCTCTCGCCCTGCAAGTCCCCAGCTCCATCGCTCCCGGCTCTTCTCCCAAGCTAAGCTCTCCGAGGAAACTGGACACTCTGACTCCACTCAACCCCCTTCTCTCTTTCTGCCCCACGTGCCCCCAACCACGCTGTCAGAGATACTCGCCCAGCGCCCGCTACTTTTGAAGTGCAAAAGGGATGCCTCTTGCCGCGGGAGCATCTTTCCCTTCTTGGAAGTTTACTTTGAGCACTACCTACGCTAAACTGACAACCAGTTGTTAAACTGCTTTTGCTCTTTTGGTGTTACCTCCTCCTAATCTGTTTGCGCTTTGAGACCTTCAGAATTGGATGAAGTGATGTCTAGCCACTATTCGATTTGTGTCTTCTGAGCTCTTTTCTTTTATCTTGCTTTTTTCTTTTCTTTTATCTTGCTTTTTTTGTTTGTTTTGTTTTGTTTTTACCTGAAGCCTGATCTAATGAATGAATTTCATCTTCCAACCGCTTATTCGAGTTTTCCTTTCTTTCCTAATGAAGAGTGATGACTCAGCATTTGCATTCCTTTCCGGATAGTGTGGCACTCCTTTCTTTTTCCTGCATTTAAAAAAAAAAAAAAAAATCTGTGTAATTTCTAATCAAATGTTGGCTACCTTCGGTTTTCCTAGCCTCTGGAAGCTCAGCACACCTACCTGGAGTACCAGGAGTCAGATCGCTGCTTTGTTTTCTCTTGCCTCTGACTGGTATTGATATGATCATAGTCCACTTGCCTCTGCTCTCTGTTGGGGAAATTACTTTGGGGGAATAGAAGGTGGGTGGGTACTCAGAAAGTTTGACTAGGTTCTCATCTCTTCTGCCAAAGAAAGTCCATTCGGTAAAGAAGATAGATACCTATTTACAGTGGTTTGGTTTTTTTGTTTCATTTTGGGGAGGGCTTGGGGTGGGCTTACACTCTTTTATTCCTATTTTTCTGTCTCAACTAAAGTAATTGCCATTCTGTTTTGAGAATTTGAGGCCAATTTAAGCACATCAAATGCTTCAGCGAAAAGTCTGTTCCGGAGAACATTTATGTTTTTATTTTGTGCTGTCTCCCATTGCTAACTTTTTTCCCCAGAAAAGAGAGAATTGGGATAATTTGAAATTTGTCCTTTAAGATCTGTTGAAGCCAGGGCTGGGTAGTTAGCCATGTGTGCTTCGATGGAAGCATCTGGGAAAGTTGAATTTAGTGCTAGCTAGCATATATTTAACAAAGAAAAGTTACATTGTATCTCAACACCTGAAATGTCATCATTGCATCATAATAGCTACTGAATAATTGGTAAATTCTCATGGTACCTTTCTCATTAACTGTATCTGTCTGTTCCTTAAGAAGAGAAATTCCTGGTTTTGTCGGGCTAAATAATATGCCATTTCACTACTTTTAATTCCTATAACTATCTTTGCATTTGCCTTATCTTCATCTCCATCAGATCTTGGACTCTTCTTAAGTAGACTAATGAGCTAACTTTGTCGCTTATTTCTTAACCTCTACTTTCTCCAATCTCCTGTTCTTTCTCTGAAACACACTTAAGTCGTCTACGTTTACAATTGTCTAAGAATGTGACGTGCCTACATGTGAGTAAAGAAACATCTTGAGCTTAGTTGTACCTGTATGTCAGTACATTTTTACTATTCTGTCTTCCTTTTTCCTTCTCCCACTCTTCTCTATGGGAAGGGTTTTTTTTTAGACAAGGACTGCTACATCTTCCTAGGTCTTAACCCTGCAGCACTTAGTTCACTGCCTGGAACACGAGGTACTCAAATATTTTACAATGATTATACTTCTTTTCATTGAATTAGTATTAAGTTTTTTTTTGTTTTTGTTTTTGTTTTTTAGTCCTGATTAATGTAAAATTATGAACTGACATGACCGTGTCATACGTGGTGTGGTCTGTTGATTTGTATATATATATTTTAAAACCTTCAAATGTAGAATTTTGAGGTAAAAGCAAATGTTTCAGAATTGGGATTTCTTGGTCAGATTTTAATAAAAATAATGCACAGTATAGTTTTTTCTAAGCTTTCATTTTACATAATTCCCCTCAAAGGGTTCTCTTAGGTGTAAGTAACATGACAAAAACTTTGAACGTGAACTTTAGAGGTTAACATCTAGTAGGGTTTTATTTTGTTGGTTTATGGAGATCCTTTTATTTTACATTGTGATCTGTGGGTTAGGTTTTCACGTGACCAGTATGTTTTAAAAGAATGTACTCTTAACAAAGCTTATCTTAAACTGTTTCCTTAAAATGCCTGTGTGTTACTAGTGAGGTTTTTTTCCTGCAGACACACACAAGCTAAGACATATGGTTCTATCATCAGAAAACAATATGGTGTTTATAGCCTAGGTAGGTCTTTAAATATTCATTACCTACAGTATTACTAATTTATTTGATGGTATTTAAAGTGGTATAGAATTGCTTTGATATTGAGCCTAAAGTTTATTTATCCTTTAAAGGTCTGTTTTCTGATGTTCTTTGTTCTTATTTGACATTTATTTGGGGGTAATATGTATTCGATAACTTGTGATCTAAAAAAACAAACGAGATCATGCTGTGTAATCTGGTGTTAGAAGTAAACTGCCTGATACCGACCTTGTGGGACTCACATTTCGGACTTGTGGGTAGCTTTTGAGTGCACAGATTTGATGCATGGTATATCTGAATCTATAACAACATTACATTACAGTGGTGTTCTATTGTAGTTTAATTAACTTCATTTATCTGATGCCTCAAAATGAGTAGGAATTGTGGATCTGGGATTACACCATGGTATGCAGTGCCATCCTTTAAGGCTGTTCTTTCTTTCTGATAGAGGCTGTCAAAAGGAAGAAATAAAGCAGTGATTTAGAATATAATCTGAACATCTGAGGGCAATAACAGAAGAAACTGTTAGATCCCGTTATAAAATTGATGAGCTGTATGATGGATTTCGCTGTATTATGGCTGTAATTAAGCACCTCGGCCAACTTAGGCCTATTCTGTTTCTTTAAAATGTGTGTGTGTGTCGATATCCCTTATGTAGGTGGTCAGTTCGCTTGTACTCACCCTGTACCTTTCCTCCACCTTGCCTCCTTCCTAAAATGAAATACTGACAAATTGATCAGTTCACTAGAGGCCCATTGAAGGATATTGTTATAAAATCTCTTCTTACATAGGAACTTGTCAAGAACAAAAGCAAAAATGTTACTTTCATGGAAATTTAGCTATAGTGTCTTGTGTAAAAGTGTATGAATTAATTTCAACCTTGATAGGGCTACTCTTTTCAGAGTGAGAGCACATTCAGTGTTGAAAAAGCTTGGTTAGCCTTCTGAAAGGCATGATGTTCTTAACTTAAAATTCTGCGCAGTTGGACATAGGAAGTAGTTTGGCAATGTGAACTTTTGCCTACTGTGAAACTGCCAAGTTTCTAGTCTCAAATTGGATTTTAACCCTTATGTTAGGGATAAAAGCATGATTTTCCATTTTTAATGCTTTAATTCCTACAGTTCCTGTTCATAGAAGACAAAATAGACCTAAGGTATGCCTTTTCTTTTTTTTCTTGAGTAAAAAAATTTTTTTAGAATTTCCTAAGTGTTTACTCTTTGAATTGATCTCTTAATAGAAGAATTTGAGCCATCTATCTTTTTCTATTATTTTGTATGTTCTTCAAGTACAAATTTTATACTTAAATACTTGGAACTTTAGAATATATTGACTGCTTCACAAGGGAAAGAGTGAAGTGTGGAAACTATAATTTAGAAAGAGAAAATATACTTCAGTGTACTGCCAAGAGATGATATTCTTTCCAGGTCAGGTGTTGAATGTCTGCCTTAAATATTTTTGTTAGTATTTATTTTGGGACATAATTTTATGGTAATGTAAGGTACTTAAGCTGTGTCATACAGTATTTTAAAAGCTATAAGGAGTTTCTCTGTTGAATATTATGAAGGATGAAGGTATATGCAAATGAGTGAACTACAGAACTTGAGTAAAGGAAAAGGCAGTCAGATTTGGGTAAAATTTAGGTGAAATTAATATGGTGAATTACATCCCTTTTAGTCTGGTAAATTAAGATGCTCTACATGTTGTTATGGAAGACCTTTTTTATATTAGTTTTGGAATTTAGTTTGCTGCTTTACCACTGAACTTTTAGAGGAGATATTTGAAAAATAGGAAACTTTAACCTGGATTTTTATATTTCATGACATTCTAAACTTAGATTATCATTTTGCTCTTTGGCGTCAGTGCTTGAAATATAAATTAGTATATCGAAACATGCCTGTAGAAATTCTTCAAAATTTGTAGCTTACTCCGAAAA
Source organism: Mellivora capensis (assembly GCA_004024625.1). Taxonomy (NCBI): domain Eukaryota; kingdom Metazoa; phylum Chordata; class Mammalia; order Carnivora; family Mustelidae; genus Mellivora; species Mellivora capensis. The sequence continues at coordinate 499,522 of PISX010000007.1, read as the reverse complement.
GGTTGACTTGAAATAAAAATCCTGTTAAACTGTAAGAGCTTTAATTGTGCCTGTTAGGTATGGAAAGTAACTAATGCCCATGTAGCTTTTTTCTGAACAAATCAATATTTAAGCAGTAATGCAAATTTAAAACTATTTAATTTACTTAAATTTCATTATATAAAAGTGGTGATCTATTTTAACTTTGTTATTAGTGACAATATGTGAAAATCAGTTTTATCCATTCCTCTTTTTTTCTCTTAAAAATGAACTAGCACTTTAGGCTAAATGAATATAACATTTAGGAGACCAAGGTCACTTATTCATTTATTTTATAGATAGTTCTACCTTGTACAAAAAGAAATTATTCCCTGGATACAGGCTCACAAATCCCTCTGAGTTAAAAAGGGACAGACAGTTGTCTGGCAAGCTTATGATCCTATAACCTTTTGCTACTGCTGGAAAAAGTGTGTCATTCCATGGCCTACCAATGGGTCTGCTCTACTTTAATTATAAGAAAAAGATGGCATAGTAGACCTAAAGCTGTTTGTCACTGGTTTAGTGGTTAAGTAACATCGGACTTGTGGTTCAGTTTTAGTATGATATAGATATTAGTACCCATTGTAGTGAAATTCTTACCTGAACTGGGAAATTGCTACTCATTCTTAATCAGATAATTTTTTTTATGCTTTACCTTTCTTGGTTTATTTTTCCCTTTCAGAATGTTCCAGCTTAAAGCAGTTATGTGTTTAATATGGTAACCATAGACGCAAGGCTTATTTTGGGCTCAGTCCTCAGTTTCCAGATGTTATATATTATCATTAGGAAAATAAAACTTAAATCTTTTTAATTTCCAGGAGAAGCTATGTTAAATTTTATAAATATTGTTTAGGTCATTAGGTTATTCACAACAAATGTGAGTTTTAGGATTTATACACCGAGTACCAGAAAGACTTAAAAGTTCAATTTATTAAGCTAAATTAATATTAAATCCATGTGACAAGAGAAACCAGGTGGTCATTTCTGGGTGGTGGTATTTTTTTTCTGAGTTTATCTGTATTCTGAATTTCTTAATACAGGGTACGTATATTCAATATGTAATTTTTTAAAAATCCCAGATTTTTAAATAGTTATAGTGAAAAGTATACCTACATGTCTTAAATTTCCTCTGAATTTCTGAAGAAATCTTTATATTTGTTTATTTAATCTATGTAACGATGTATTTTGTTGCTCTCATATATTTTAAGACTAGGAAATTTTATCATTTTGCCCTGCTTTCCTAAAACAAAACAATGAAGATATGTCATCGATAAATCTCATTTAGCAAGACAAAACAAAACCTTCTAATCTCTGTGTTTTTTGCTAACTTTACTCTAATTCTGGTCTTTGTTTACGTAATTGCTTTTATTGGGGGTCTAAGATAAACTCACCTTATGCCTAATGCCTCTTTATTGATCAGGTGTTATAATTAATCAGTATGTTTGGTGATATTTGTGTGTGTGTGTGTGTGAGAGAGAGAGAGAGAGACGTATACACATTATTTTGAATTGTGTTTTACATCCAGAAATTGTAGTTATGTGGAGACTGGTTTAAATTTTTTATTATTTTTATCCTAATAAATAAGATGAGAGTGATATGTAGGATACAGAATAATAATGCTTTGGGGGTATGCAAGGTCACATTGATTTCTTTAGAAAATGTTTGAAGTGATACTTTAGTGGCCTAATTTAGTACCTTAGAACACTTGGACTGCTTTCCTAAATGAGGGTTAATCTTACTTGCATAGGACTAGACGTAATTGGAAAAAATTTTATTGAAGACAGAGGAAGTTAAAATGAAATAAAAGGTATTAAGTGATAATGCATTAGAGCCAGAGCTGAAGGGAAATTGCTGATAATGTATTCTTTTTTTTCTTGAACAGATACGTAGGTAACCTCTCCAGAGATGTGACAGAAGTCCTTATCCTTCAGTTATTCAGTCAGATTGGACCCTGTAAAAGCTGTAAAATGATAACAGAGGTAAGATCTCCCAGTTCCATGTGCTGACAGCGTGATGTTTAACATTGTGACATCCATGAGTTGATGAGTATCATTTTAAAATGTCATTTTAAGCTTCAAGTTATTCTGATGGAGAGATTCATGTTTGTTGTGTTGACTTACTGCTTCGATCTGGCAGATAAACGAGGTTTAGAATGGAGTTTTATTTGAAAGGACAAAGTTTGTGTGCTGTTACTCTCACATGGTCATTCTTCAGAGTATCGTTACGTTCAAGTGATTCTGCTTGTAAATAATTGTTAACACTTATCTCAGAGTGCTGAGAAGCTAGAAAATGTTTCGTACAATTCCAGTAAGAATGTTCCTGCTTCAGGTGATACACATTTAAAGTTTCGGAAGCGGTGTAGTAAAAGAACGGCAGGTTCTTACGTGCACAGTGTAGCGCCGTGCCCCTCGTGTGTCTCTAGTGAGTACTAAAGACAGCAGCTTTACACAGACTGGACTTAAACTGTTAGGGCGATCATTTTATTTTCCTTTTTGCAAAGAAAACTTCCTTTTTATACTCTCCTGGTTAAGATTGCGGAGCCTAACACGCCCAAAGACGTGTTTCAGTTTGTTCTCTTCTTCCTTTCCCTTGATTCTCCCGCACACTTCTTAGACTGTTTACTGTCTACCAGCTGTTCCGGTAAGTGCTAGAGATTCGCTGCTGAACAAGACAGTTCTTAGCACCGTACAATTTTACAACCTGATGAAGGAGACAGAGGAGTTAACAGGCACTAATGACAGAGGATGAGAAATGCCGTGGAAGCAGGCCGTACCAAGTGCTGTGGGAGCACTGGGGTCCAGTACAGTCTTGGGTCCGGGAGGCTTTATCGGAGGAGTCAGTGCTAGGCTGAAACTGAAGGATGGCCGTGGAATCTGAGGAAGAAGGGATTCTGTGGGAGAGAAGAATGTTGGTCCAGTCTGGTGCTCATGAGAGTAAGTGGGCAGGTAGAAACCATAGCGTGGTTGGTGTTCTGAATGGATTAGTCATAAAAGGTGCCAGGAGATGAGGCAAGAGTGTTCAGCAGGGGCCGGAAGCTATGCTAAGGAGTTCGTGTTATATCCTGGGAGGGGAACTATGAAAAACCTGTAAAGCAAATTGGCCTTTTGATTTTCTTTCCTAAGTAATAATCATCCTTATTCTGTTCCAGTACCTCTTCTTTCCTTCCTGTCTTTGATTACTCATTCATTCGTTCTTTCATTCATCAAAAATTTACTTTGTGCTCAGAGCTCTGGGGATATAGTGGAGAGCAAAAGGGAGGAGACTCCCATGAGTTTTACATACTATTGAGAATATTGTTAATAAACAAGTGAACAAGATAATTGCAGATAGGGATAAGAGCTATGGAGAGAATAAATCAGTTCTGTGATGGGGGATTGGAGGGTTGGTGTTTATGTAGGCTAGGTGGTGAAAGAAGATGTCACCTCTTTGATCTGAGACAGGAATAACAAGATGGTGCCATCTATGTTAAGAGTTGGAGGCAGAGGGAATGGCAGACACAAAGGTTGTGAATTGGTAATGAGGTTGGTGAATTTATGGAACCAAAGACCAGGATGGCTGGAGCCTGGGGAGTGGAGGCAAGTGGTGGAAAATAAGTGTAAAGAGGCAGGCAGGCAGAGTTCAGAATCACCTAGGGAAGTGTGGGCCATGACACACAGATTGGATTTTATTTTGGTTGTGGTGGAGTTTTAAGTGGAGTAATATACTCATTTGCATTTTTAAGATTATATGGAGACTGTCATGGAGAATGGGTTGAAGGGGGCAGGAATGGAAGGAGGGAAAGCAGTTGGGTTTAATTTACTAGTCTAGGTAAGAGATGGTGGGGGCTTGTTTTTTAGATTAGTAGGTGTAGAGATAGAAATAGATAAGTTTGAAATATAATTTAGAGGTGGAATCAGTAGGACTGGATTGGCTGGGGGCCATAAGGGAAAGGAGGACATTAGGAAAGACATCTTGAAAGAGTCTTGTTTGTAGTTGTGTGGATGCTGATACTATTTACTTGCTCAAATGGGCATGACCAAGGGAGGTGTAGGATGGATGGGGAGAATGGTGGGAATCAGGAGTTCTATTTTGGCAGTGTTAAACTGAAGGTGTCCATTAGGTATCTGAAGGAACATTATATGTGAGTAGTTGGATAAACTGGGAGACCAGTGGGGATGATACCAGCTTGCGGTGGTATTTAAATTATGAGACTAGAATAAGATCTAGTTCCTTGATCTAAAGAGAGTGCTGATAGATATAAGGTGGTCTAGGTCTAAGCCCTGGAGCACTTCAACACTTAGGGTGATGTTTAGAGTTTGAATAAAGGGGGAAGAGCTGCCTTTGAGAAAACCAGAAAACGAAGAGGCTGTGTGGAATCTAAAATGGAATCTTTAAAGGAGGAGGAGTCATTAGCTGTTTTGAGTTTTGCTTCAGAGTCAAGGTGAGGACAGAAAAAGGATCTCAGAGGTGGCAGAGGGGTCACTGGTGAGTTTAACACAAATTTTCAGTGGCCTGGTTGGGTAGGAAGCCAGCCGGAGTAGGTTTAGGAGAGAATGGGATGTGAGAAAGTGGAAGGAGTTCTCTAGAAAATTTTTGAGAAACATTTGATAAATATTTATTTTAATAGTATTCTTTTTAAAACTTGTGTGCACAATCAGCCATTTGTGGGGAGGATTTGAAATGAATTAATTCATCCATATTCTACAATTCCTACATTCAAACTTGTATATAGCTGCAAAATCTCATATTTCTCTGTCTTGACATTTTATGTCATCCAACAAAAATTGGTGACAGTACTTATTAAGGTAAGGACTTGGTTGCTTTTTAGAGTGTCCCTTGGCATAAATGGGAAGCTTCCCAAGAGCGTGAACTCTAGTACAAACTATCTAGGTGTTTATTTTCCTTTCCATAAATTCCACTTCGGTATATGAAAAATGCTTTTTTTCCTTAGCTTTGTGATTTTTTACTTTAAATATTGTTTATCTTAGATTCTAGCTTTCTCTATATACTATTATGTCATCAGTTTTTAGGCTAAAAAATTCTCTGGCAGTTGGGTTGGGACAAAAATCAGTGGCGTCTTAAATGAGATGCAGTGTGATGTGAATGTGTGTGTGCATGTGTACATTCACATGTTCATACATTGAATGGGGTTAGGCTGTTACTGTTAGGTAAACTTGAAGCCTTTTGTTACTATGGATCTACATTGGATCTCTGTATGTCTTGACGTAATTACCATTGTTTTCTGTAGAGACCATCAGGGCAGAAGAGATAGATGTAAAATGAAAAATTGACTAGCATAGTTTAGGTTGCTGTTTACCTTTAAATCCTTTCTACAAATGAACATTATTGGTAAATGTTAACTCTTTAACAAGAGGAATTTAAGTGCATGTTTTTCTTTGGAATCTTTTCTCCATTTCCTTTCTCTACCTCTGAAGAATAGAATTCACATGGCTACAGTAGGATTTTTGTATGAGAGCCCATAGTTTTCTTGTCAGTATTAATGATCACACTTTTTTTCCCTCAAGGAAATGCCTTCTGGTTGCTTCGCCACTATTGTTTTAGACGTCTTATTTTGGATTTTTCTTCTAAAACTTTCCTGGAATGAAAAACAGTGGTTGTTGAAAAGATCTTTATTTTATCTGGTATTTTGTACCCCTTGTAAGTGCCAACTAGAATTCCACATTTTAAAATAGTATTTTTGTTTTGTTTTGTTTTGTTTTAGGGCATTTTACACTGAACAGTGATGTGTTTAGCCTTATGCAAAAAAATGTATTTGTACGGTTTTGTAGCTATTTGACACAGGTTGCAGTTACATAAAATTTATTTCCATTTTGGTTATTAGATTATAAAGTTGCTATAACTTCGGTTGTACTTTCTAATTGTCTTTATAAATGTCTATTGCCAAGTCCTCTCAAGTGTAATATTGTTAAAATATATTTAATAAAGATTTCTTATATTTTTTTGTGACATAAAATTGTAGCATTGTCCTGGAATATTTATTCAAAAGTTCGTTTCTTAATTACTAGCATATTTTTCTGGTCTTTGAAGACTAAATTCAAAGTATATAGAATCTCCTGTTCATTAGGATAGTTTGGTAGTTCATTTCAGTAGCTGGTTAAACATTTAAAATTTTTCTGTTTTTATTCTCATTCCTTATCCAGAAAAGGAATATGTAATCTCATCTCCTCCTATGCAGTACTCACCCTAGTTTCAATCATAAGTAAAGTTTGTAAACTTGGTTCATTTCTGTGTTTTCTTTTATCATGGGATATAGTTTATGAAGGATTATGAGGCGTAAATAGAATTCATCCTTTTGAAAATAATGTTGGGAGAGAGAAGAGCAGTGGTAAGGAGTGGTCCTTAAGGTTTTGTTTGGTCTAATATAAATTTCTGTTTTACATTTAACATATTTCACCAGAATTCCGGTTTTTGGTTTTTTTTTTGCTTTAATACTGATAGTCATGATTCTATACTGCTTTGATGGTTCTGCTTGAGTACAACAGTATTCTGAGGTGCAAAGTCAGGTGTAGCTGTAAATCTTATTTTGATAAGTGTTAGGCTTTCATAAGCTTATGCAATCTCACCTTGTACATTCCTAGCTGTCAGTAATGTTTTTTCCTGGATTTTCTTCTCAGCAACCCGATAGCAGAAGGGTCAACTCTTCTGTTGGATTTTCTGTTTTGCAGCATACAAGCAATGACCCATATTGCTTTGTGGAATTTTATGAACACAGAGATGCAGCTGCTGCATTAGCTGCTATGAATGGGAGAAAAATTTTGGGAAAGGTAAGATAATAGAATGATGGCACTTCATGAGTATATATTTTTGCATGTCAGATTAGCGTGTGTGTGTGTGTGTGTGTGTGTGTGTGTGTGTGTGTTGGCTTGTGTTCTTTTTAGCAAGTTTTAAACAAATATTTGGCTGTGCCGAGTGGTGGTTTTGTTTTATTCAGCCAAGTGTTTTTACAAAAATTACCCTGTTTGATAAATGATGTAATAAGTGGTAAGTGTTATGGTTCATAATGACATGCCTAATAATTGTATTAAATATAATCTTTATTTTTAGGAGGTCAAAGTAAACTGGGCAACAACACCAAGTAGCCAGAAAAAAGATACTTCCAGTAAGTACTCCTGCTGCATTTTACTGTGGAAGAGTTCTGAAATTATCCTGGCAGCACTACCAGCTTAAATAGGGTTTTTCTTCCCTTAGTGTTGCCTGAAAAAGGCTTATTAGTAGCTGGCTCTTTAAGTATTTGATTACCAAATGCTTTGATTTCAGATCACTTCCATGTGTTTGTTGGGGATTTGAGTCCAGAAATTACAACAGAAGATATCAAATCAGCATTTGCCCCCTTTGGTAAAATATCGTAAGTATCATACTCAATACTATACTCAGTAGTGATAGGCAAAATTGTATATGATTAACATGTACTGGAATTAAGATTTTCTTTCCCTAGTTAGTGTGATTTTTTTGTTTGTTGGTTTGTTTTGTTTTTTTGATTAGTAGATGTTGTTGAAAATGTTAATGTCATTTCAATGTTCTGGGGTCTTGTTTTCATCTAATCCTGTGTATGATATGTTAAAAATTTTTTAAGTGATTCTGTTTGTTATCTTTGAAGCAGATGTTTGGGTGGTAAAGCTTATTATAAAGTCCAACTTCCTGTCAGATGTTTTCAAAATTTGGTGGTTAACTAAAAGTGAATGTGATGTATACTGTGTATTAAACTTTTATAGGAAGAGTTTATAAATTGGGAAAAGTAGGTAAATCCTTGGGTATATTGTGGTTAAATTGGAAATGTACATGTTTAATTGTAATGATAAATGTGTTTTGATATTTTAGCTGAAAAGTAGTCTATTATAATACTAAAATGTTTTGTTGTCTGAGCCATAAATGTGGGTTTAATTAGTAGGTGTTTTTTTTGTTATTGGTATTTGATTCTGGTAGTTAGGGCCCAAATGTGGTTTGATTTTTAACAAAGGTTATGCTCAAATCTCATTGTATGTTATGTAATCAAATATATTGGGAAATTGAAAGTGGTTTTATAAGTTCTATAAAATGTCTGTTACGATGTATCTTTCTGATTAAAATCCGTATATTTTATGTACTTCCTGTAGATTTAAATGAAACGCTGTAGTACTACTTAAAGGAGTATGTTTCACCTAAGAACAACAATATTCTTCTGTATATAATTTGTTGTTCTGTAGATTTATTTGAAAGAAAGATTTAATTCTTAATTTTCTATTTTGATATTTGCTTTGCTTTTTAATCTTTAAATGTGGTAAGTAGTACTGTTTTAAAAATCAGTATAAAAAATAATACAGGTTGCTGTTTTTCGATCTTTATTTATACCTGAGACCTGCAGTTTTTCTAAAGTCCAAGTCACAATTAAAAGTAATAGCATTCTGGTTATTTTGCAGAATTGCTCATAAGAATGGACAGGATCTTGAAGGCTAACTGCAAGGAACTGTGCACACTGGAACTCAGTTGTAGATTTTTTTCTCATTTCTATTTATTCTTATTATACATTATTTATATATACATATTTTAGTATTTACATTTTAACATTCTATATTCAGTGGAGTTCTATATTTCCAATCATCTTAACTTACTCACTAAAATTTCTGTGTAAATTTGTTGTTTTCGTACTGGTGTGCTTAGCATTGTTGTTAGTTTTTTATTCTCCTTTCTTAAATTTCTGAAAATGTCAATTTTTCAAAATTTACAGCTGCCCAAACTCCAAAATGATGGTAGAGAATTGACCAAGAAAAATAAAGAAATCTGTTAACAGGCCATGTATGCCTTTTTAATTCCTATTTTTACCTCTTTTTCAATTTTTTAATATTTCATATATTTTGTATCACTAGGCAGAAGACATTTAACTATTTAGAGATTGCATGGTAAAGTAGTTAGCATTGTTACAGTAATTTATAGACCAGTAAACCTTAGAGGACACTAGCCAATAGAATATTAGAAAAGGAAACTATTGTTCCTATTAATCTTCAGATTTGAGCATTTAGTTTAGAAAGTGCAGGCTATTTGATTAGGTTGCATGTTTATTACATGTTTTTGTCCTACTGCTTTTTTCTAACAGGTAAAGAAGCGTTAGGGAGAGTTCAGGAATGGCAGTAGTTAATTAGGGCTAACTGGAATTTTATTTTAAAAAATGCTCACAATACAGTGTGTGTGGTTCCTTTTAGTTTTTATTTTGAGGATGACTCTTACTTCCCTCATTTAGCTGTGCTTCTTTTCACAGGGATGCCCGAGTAGTTAAAGACATGGCAACGGGAAAATCCAAAGGCTATGGTTTTGTATCTTTTTATAACAAACTGGTATGTTCTTTCAACTCAATATAAATTTAATCCAAAATTTAGTCGTTAATTGGAATCTTGACTATTCTTAGATATTGCCTGTAACATCTTTTACGTAATTCTGTGTGTTTTAATAGTAGAGTGTAATTGTTTTCTTGGAAATAAATAGCTGGAAAAAGACAGGCTGGTTGTAAGAAAGTGTATCACGGTTACATTTATGCATTGGTGAAGGTAAGTTGTGTTGGAAGTCAAACTCGAGATTAGAACATATGAACTCATCTCAGAATTTGGAGGGAAGTTAAATAATATTTAGCCTGAACCATGAAAATCTCAGTTTTAACTTTTAAATGATCATCCATACTTTTATAGCTAGGATATTAATGAGTACAGCAAAGTATATAAATGAAAATTAAAATAATTCATCATGATTTTTGCATATATTTTTAAAGAAAGAGGTACCAAGATGTCTTAAGCATCTGTATTAACTGTAAGATCCGATAATAAAGTGGGCTTTGATGGTAGCATTTTTTTTTTAAGATTTTATTTATTTATTTGACAGACCGAGATCATAAGTAGGCAGAGAGGCAGGCAGGGGTGGGGGGAAGCAGGCTCCCTGCTGAGCAGAGAGTCCGATGTGGGGCTCGATCCCAGGACCCTGGGATCATGACCTGAGCTGAAGGCAGAGGCATTAACCCACTGAGCCACCCAGGTGCCCTGATGGTAGCATTTTAGACCAGTTTTAGCAACTTAAATTACCTACATTTTATTGAAGTGGCAAGATAAAGGCTAGGAGCTGTATTCTTTCTTTGCTTAAATTCATTGCAAATTCCGATTAGTTGTGATAAACTCATTTTTACTGGCAGCGTTCTAAATCCTAATGCAGAGTCTTCTGTCTTAAAATGAATTCTTAATCTTGTGTCACAGTCATAATCCATTGCTACAAGAATGTCAATTTTGGGGTAGGTGATTTAGACCGTAGTATTGGGAGGTTCTGTATATTCTTCAGTAAAAGTTACACCTCAATCAGCCATCAAATTAAGATATTTGTGGCAGCCTTACTTTCCCTCTCTTTGGTAATGAGTGGGGTTATAATTTTTTCTTGCATACTTGACTTAAATGATCAATTTCCCTTGATGCTTAAATGTTGTACTAGTATTTTGAAGTCTGTGAATAAAAATAGTTTTGATGTATCACTGGAGTTGATACCAAGGGATAGTTAATATCATTTTTTGTGATATTAGTTCAGTTTTGTTTGAATTCATTCCCTGTGCTGGTAAGATTTGGATCCAGGGGTGCCATTATGTTATTTCATTTATTGGTCTTATATGCTACAATTTTCTTTTCTGTGTTTGTAATTGCTCTTTCTCTTTTTTTATCTGTAGGATGCAGAAAATGCAATTGTGCATATGGGAGGGCAGTGGTTGGGTGGTCGTCAGATCAGAACTAACTGGGCCACACGTAAACCACCTGCACCTAAAAGTACACAAGAAAGTAAGATACGTCTACTGAATTTTGTTAAAATTATGGCTATGTCACAAAATCATGAAGTAATGTAGTCTTGATTTCTTGAAATTTAAATTTTATTAGCATTGTAAGGCTCAGTTCATCTTGAATTTAATTGTCTAATAATAATTGGGCTTTGATAATTAATGTAGTTGGGGCTGTGAACCACCTGATTCTATAGATCAGATCAAGAAAAAAATTCTATTTTCTCCCTCAATGAGGTGTATCTTTGTACATAGTAATCAGTTTTATACGACTGTACAATCATCAACATTTTTGTTTTCTTTCTGTATATAGATAACACTAAGCAGTTGAGATTTGAAGATGTAGTAAACCAGTCAAGTCCAAAAAATTGTACTGTGTACTGTGGAGGAATTGCCTCTGGGTTAACAGGTACAGTGTGTGGTCTTCTCCTGCCCTTCTCCGAGGAGCTTTATCCCTCTTAGTGTCCGTGTCATGAGCCTTAAGTATTCTATTCATGTGTTTTTGTTTCTCAGATCAGCTTATGAGACAGACTTTCTCACCATTTGGACAAATTATGGAAATAAGAGTTTTTCCAGAGAAAGGCTATTCATTTGTCAGGTAAAATTCTGTCTACAGGTTGCTCTACTATTTGACCCGTTCCTTTCAGTTACATTATTTGATCCCCTTGAGTATCTGTCTTCGTTGTTTTAGCAGTTCTTTGCAATATAGAATTTAAGCCTACCTGCATAATGTACTTTAGGAAAACACCAAGTTGACAGTTATAAACTAATGAGTTTCTATTATTTATTGTGTAAGTTCTTTAAAAAAAAAAAAAAGAGAGAGACAAAACCCCTCATATCTTCCCCTTCTAGATTTTCAACCCATGAAAGCGCGGCCCATGCCATTGTTTCGGTGAATGGCACTACAATTGAAGGACATGTTGTTAAATGCTATTGGGGTAAAGAATCTCCTGATATGACTAAAAACTTCCAGCAGGTAATTCGATTTTTCACAGCACTTTTTAAGGTTTCCATCTTACATATCTACATAAAAGCTTTTGAAACTCTGTAAAATAAACAGAAAATAAAGCATATAGCTGCTTTCAGTTTATTTTTATTAATGCTTTTTCGAAAGTGATTATTTTGCGGTATTAACTGAATCTTAATACTTTCTTTCCACAGGTGTCACCACCCCAATAAACTTAGACAATGATAAATAACAGAGTCCTATTCACATAAGGGTGCTTACTTAGTTTTTCTCTTCCTTGTCTCCCACTTTCTTCAAATACTGTGTTTCTTACTTATTCCCTAAAATGGTGATTTGTTTTTTCCTAGGTCGACTATAGTCAGTGGGGGCAGTGGAGCCAGGTTTATGGAAACCCACAACAGTATGGACAGTATATGGCAAATGGGTGGCAAGTACCACCTTACGGAGTATACGGGCAACCATGGAACCAGCAAGGATTTGGAGTAGAGTAAGTTGTCTGGGTTTTTCCAGTGTGGAAACCGATACAGTATTGACAAAAGAAATCAAAAGTGTGTTTTCCTAGGGGGAAATCTATTTAAAGTAAATTCATCAGGCTATTTGACATGGTGTTATAGAAACCTTATGAAAAGTGATTTATAGTGCTAAAAATTTGCTTTTTATTACCTAGGTGAAAGGTGAGGTTGCGGTAACATTTGATGTTTTCTACTATCTCTATAAGCTGTTGGTAGAATTTCATTTACATTTCTAATCTATTTTATCTCATTCATTTTTGCATGGAAAAGGTCTTTGTCTAGATATGTTTAGAAATTTAATGATTTGTGTCTGCTGGCTTGTGGGAGAAGTCTACAAGATTTATGTGGTACAAAGTAGCTTGTGTTTTTTTCCTTTGTTCATAGAGCGGGTTGGCCCTTTTCACGTTTCTCCCCAGGCCAGCCCAGATCTTTATTTTTACTGGTTCCTTCTTCCTTCTCTTTCCAACATGAATTTTGTGATTTTTTAAATTTCTTATATTGATGTACCATGTGTGCAATATATGATAGGTAGGTGATTTGTCATTTTTTTAAAAATCAGTTTTGAGATGTTCTTCAGAGAAGTCATTGTGTTAAGTTGTGATTATGTTAACCAAAAATTTAAGAGTACTGTTGGGATACGTATTGTACATGTGTGGATGCGTGTCATTTATTTCTCTGCTCTTTGTTGTGGATGTGTTGATTTCTTGTTGTCTATTCTATGATGGGGCTCTGCTTGTTTTTGTATAAATGGGTGGATAATATTTTCTTCGTGTTTGCTCAAGATTTTTTTTTTTCCCCCCAAGTCAATCACCTTCTGCTGCTTGGATGGGTGGATTTGGTGCTCAGCCTCCCCAAGGACAAGCTCCTCCCCCTGTAATACCTCCTCCTAACCAAGCTGGATATGGTATGGCAAGCTACCAAACACAGTGAGCTGGGACTCTAAACAAAATTGTAATTCATGATAGCTTCAGTTTCCTGTGACACTCTGAAGACATGAAAGTAGACATCGGAAAATGAAAATATTTATTTTAAAAATTGAAATGTTTGGAACCTTTAGCACAGCTTTGCTTTGGTGAAGGACACATGTCTTCTAGTTCTGCCTTTTTAAGTTTTGTTCATGATGGATATGAACATGATTTTTCTTTGTGTACAAAAACTAAAATAAAGTCAATAAAGACAATTCTGACTACAAATTTTGATATAATAGGAGAAATGGGTAATACATTTTGATTCTTAGATACTATTCCATTTTTATCTTGCTGTTCAGTATTTTAACTCACTGTGTTTTTAAAAGAGCAAAAAAAGGGAGGATCGTGGAAAACTGGGAATCACATATAAGTTCATCCTGAACCTTGACACTCCCCTCCCTTCCCCTGAGGTGGACCACATTTGAAGTCAGCAGAAAAAAGTGTGATATTGAGAAGAAATTGCATGATTTTGGAGTCGCTTTGGAGGAAATACTTTATGCCTAAAGAAACTGAAGCCAGACTGATAAAGGAATTTTACAAACTAAATAAGGAACAGCATTATCTGAGTTACTTGAGCGAATGTTGGTGGTCCACATTAAGACATGTTTTTAAACCTTCGAAAAGTGTTGATTATTAAAACTGTAGTAAATTACATTTCATTTTTGGGGGGAAATTCCAAGTATGGTGTTTGTATTAAAGTCAGACAGTCATACTTGTGCTTTTACATAAAGTTTAAATGATATACATTGTAAATATTGAATAACTACAGTGTTTAAAAAGCATGCTTCACCATAGAAGTAGCAGCAATGTAATTATTTGAAGTAACACTTAACACACTCCACTGCATTGAATGCCGTGGATTGATAAGAATGTTTAAGACTGACACTTCCAAGGTTGGCTACTATGTAAAATTAAAATTATACAAATTACTATACAGAAAAAGCCTTAATTTTAATTTCATACAAATCTTTGATGGATTAGTACATTTTAAAATGTCATTGGAAATCAGATTTCTTTTTTTTTTTTTTTTTTTCTTTACATCACTTGGTATGTAAATACCTTGATTAAAACCTTGTAAACCTATTCCGGGGTTCCTATAAGTTGTATAGTACAAGTGTTTAAAAAAAAAAAAAAACTTGGGGTGTTTTTTAAAATTAGATATATTTTGCCCGAGAATTTTTTTAACAAGATTGCTAAAACATCTTATTTAGACATTTTGATGTACCAATTTATAATTGGATATTCAGCTTAAGTAGTACACAGAGTTGTGACTTTTATTTTTATTTAACTTTTCTTCTTGTGGGTAGTGTGCAGGGGATGACGAGCCTGATCAGAGGCTGAGTTGTACGTGTGCAGAGTTTGTAAATGAACCAATTGGGTAGAAGTAGAAGACGGAAGTTTGCTTCAGAGGTACTTTTCAGGCTATGTGGATAAAATCTGCCTCAAATTTCTATCCTAACAAGAATGTACAAGATAAAATCCTATGTATTCGAATTCTGACAGCTAGAGGGTGCAAATGTTTAGGGCAGTGTATCTGAAACGTTGCTTTGAGGCCTGGGCACCAAAATGAGAAACCCTTACCAGAATAAGATGCAATTAATACCCACAAAGCACTATTTTTTAAACGTCTAAGGTCTTACAATCAGCTTTAAAATAATGATGGGCTTATAAATTGGTGACTACGATAATTTTGGTATTATTCTTCCCCTATTTAGAAAAACAGATGTATTAAACATGAATATTTGCGGGGTCTGAAATTCATCTTCAGGCCAGATTTTTTTACAGCACTTTAGTTTTAACCACAGGAGTCCTCTGTGATCCTCTTCTGTATAAAAGTTACCCTTATTTCTTTGTTTATGGCTAGTGTCCTTGGGGGATGTTATGGTAAAGTTACTTTATATTTTATAAGGAGAACACTCAAATTATATCAATTATGCCTCCTCATTTAAAATTTCTTGAATATATGTGAAACTTGAACAACTAAAGACTTTTTTTTTTAATATATCAATATTCTCAGTTTGCCTTTTTTGGTCTGCCAGTAGATTAAGTAGCTGACTGTGGTAGCAGCGAACTATAGCTGCGGTGTTTTCCTGGTGGTTCTAGGATTTTCATAAAATGATCCAAGCTAGTTCTAGCGCCATAGAAAACCTATTACTAAAGTGTCCTTCGTCTCAATCTGAAACAAAGATTTCCATGATCAGCTCAGTTAATGGAAGTTATTTCATGTCAAATGGTTTTTAAAATACAAAGCTACTTATCCAAATGAAACGCACCATTTTAAAATTCAACTGTCAAGCTAACACAGACTCAAGTCTATTTTATAACAAAGTAAAGTCAGTGCTATCTTGATCAATTTAAGCCTAAGAATCGTTGCCTTTTCCATGTTTATTAAAAACAACAGCAGAGATTCTTTGGCATGTGAGAAAATGTTTCTTATTAATATTTTGAGATTTATTTTGGTGATGTGTTTCTGACTGCCATCTTTGCTCTAATAATCTCTTTAGTAGTATTTCCCCCATACCATTCCCACGTGATTTTTATGTCTGCTGGCAGTGAGAGGCTAAAATGACTGGCCAACGTAAGCCAAAGCTGTAAACCACAGTTGAAGTAAGTCTTTCAATAAAGACTAGACTGTCTGATAAGTGGCTTTTTCTTATTGTCGTTTATTACTTAATTATTCCTTCCAGGCTGCCATGAAATAAGCAATTTTGTTTTATTAGTAAGGTATGTGGAATAAACATCTATTTAGGATCTGTTGCTATGTTCTGTGTGTCAAAAGTCCATTAGCTTTGTTGAATTAAAAATTTTTTTAATTAAAATTTAATTTCCGGATATGGAACAGCAGAATTTTGCATCCTTCTAAAAAAAGTATGCTGTACTGAATATTAATACAGTAAAATGTCATTAATTTAGAGTTCCCAGATAATGGAAACCTGTTGTTTTACCACATCTAGGTTGATGTTTGGTAGTATCTGTGAGTAAAGTTTGCACACAACAAACAGAAAAAAATAGGAAAAGAATTTATCCTGAGACTTTTCTACCTGGTGTGCCCAAATTAAATCTTCCTAATTGTTAAAAATCAGCACTTGGACTTCTACTTAAAACATTTTGAACTTTGAAATTGCATTTTTAGTATGCATTGGAAAGCTGCAAAATGGTTTAGACTTCAGTTTAGCCTTCTGTTAAGTGGTCCAAATGAGAAGGTTTTGTTAAATACAAATTCTGCTGTGTATAGTAATAAAGTGTCCTACTTATGTGTCCAAATAGGTTACTATGAATTAGATTGCCATCTATTCTATTTTGAAAAAAGGAAATTATGTGAATAATTACAACTTCAACAAATGTGTTAATAAGTACAGGTTGATACGAAATGTGGGCTCCAGTTTACTTAAATGGATCTGCTATGACAGTATGGAGGCTAGAAACTAATTCACAAGGTGAATTATTACTTTGTGTAAATACCTCTTCTGGGGGCAAGAATGACTTTTGGTTTTTAAAACCTAAATGTGAAAGAAGTTCAGTTTATATCTAGGAAATAGGGGAGAGGTGGGGAATTATATATAGTTGGGGGTTTTTTTTTTGTGGTTTTTTTTGTTTGGTGTTTTTTTTTTTTTTGTAATCTTGGGCAAAAGAGTCAAGGTGCTACTGGTAATTGACTTTTTGATCTAGTTAGGATTTTATTTGAGGGAAGAGAGCTTAATCCACATAGCGTTCACAGTTTGGTTTTTAAACAAGAATGTCAATGAAAGTAACAGTTTCTGACAAAAGGTATGTGTCAAATAAATGATTTCCTTAATGTTCTAACTCAGTTTAATACAGATACTGAATTTTAACTTTTCCAGATTGTTGTGTTTTTTGCAATTAACTAAGCATTGTTTCGCTGGAGTGTTCCACTGGGAAAGTGATCCCCAAATTCTAATATTTTGAAGTCAGCTTAGAAAGTCTACCAGTCGAATGTAGCTGGAGAGCTGTCTGCTGGCTGTTAGAAGAGGGGCAGGCAAGCAACACGTTGGGAAGTAAGCTCTCGCAAGTGGAGCTGTCCACTTTGGTCTTGTAGCTGGACTCAGCTTGCCTGCAGATCTCCTGTTTTGACTCTGCTTCGTTCTGGTGAACCGATGGGCATTTGCAAAGAGCCTAATTCCCAGCTGATACTGGAAAATTGCATTTTTGAGGTAACCCATGTTTTGCTATAAACCATTTGAAATCATAACTTGCACAACTGATTTTTTCCTCTCTGTTCTTTCTTCCTTGGGTTTTGGTTTACCAATGAAGAGAAGTCCAAAACCATCTGGACAAAATGGGTATATGAAGTATGTAGCCACATGCAGCACTGTCTGTTCTGAGAGCTGATGCGTTGTGTATGTTTTAAATTTTCATAGTTCATTTTACTGGTTAAGTGTTGTGAGTTGAATTGTTTGGCATGTGGTTTATATGATTACTTTTGCTCACAGAAGTAAAACTAATTCATAAATCTTAACCTAGCTAAACAAAATTGAGAATGCCCATTTAATCGTAGTTTGCTTCTTTTTGGAGAAGACTAAACTTGTAAAAACTTTGTTAGTTTCCTTTGACTAGGTTATATTTTAGCCTGTGGCCCTGTTCAGCCTTGGTTATCTGTTTAGTGAGAATTTGGACTGGGAAAGGGCTGGTGACTAGGATAAAGATGGGGGCAGAGGTCGTTGATGTGGGAACAGACAGGCCCCAGGCAGGTGTAGCAAGCCCTGATGATCAGAGTGTCAGTGCTGATATTTCATGTTTCTTAGTTTAAGACGACATGCATATGTTACCAGGAAGACTAGGGCACTTAGCAGGTCCTTGAAAATAAAATATTACCAACACCTTTGTCTTATTTACTGACCCTGATCACTTTTTTTTTTTTTTTCAGTTTCCTGTAACATGTGTATCTATTAATGTATCTAGAAGGCTCTTAGAACGTTGGGCAGATGCTGTGGTTCTAAATACTGCCTTCGAGCATTTTCAGTAAAATGGGATTAAGATAGGATTCAAAATCCACATTTAGTTTATTATAACCAGGAATCTTTTATTTTTAAAAATGGACAGCATTTCCAGATTGCTACTTTTGTATCTTTGGTTCTGTCATCCTCCATTAAAATGTAAGCTCCTTCGGGGCAGGGATTTTCTTTTGGTGACTACCCGAACCCTAGGATTTATAGAACAGTGTTTGGCACATGCTAGATGTCAAGTAAATGTTGAATATCATGACTATGATGGAGGAAGTGAAGGTAAACATATTTTAGTCTCCCTTTTAAAAGCAGAACACCGGGCACCTTGGTGGCTCAGGGGGTTAAAGCCTCTGCTTTCGGCTTAGGTCATGATCACGGGGTCCTGGGATCGAGCCCCACATCGGGCTCTCTGCTTGGCAGGGAACCTGCTTCCCCCCCACCCCTGCCTGCCTCCCTGCCTACTTGTGATCTCTGTCTGCCAAATAAATAAATTAAAAATCTTTAAAAAAAAATAAAAGCAGAACACCACCTGGTGTTCTGCTGGACTAGGACTTGACCAGAATCAAGTGGGTGCTTGTCAAAATGCAGATTCTGAGGCTCCGTAGTTGTGGATGAAGGTAATCTGAAATCAGGTTAATTGGTGTGGATTCCTTTTTTCCTCTTTTAACTCTTGTCCAGGGAAGAAGACCCTATTGGCCATGGTCACACGTTTTCCAGAAAAAAATGGTTTGGGGGGAGTGCATCATCTCTGTAATTGCTACCCACTATAGCTTGTCAAGCATCTTTGAAAGGTGATTAGGATGTACAGCTTCTGCTAATGCCCTGGGGTGCACTAGGTAGGAATCATCACTGCCCCTGCATAGCACTCTTTCAGGAATGTGAGCGATACTGGGCCATGGTGCCAGATAGCTTAGGGAGGTTTACTTATTTAGGAAGAGGGGCTATCAGCAAGGCAGGAATTGGGTTTCTGGACAGGCACCATTGGAGTGTAACAGACAACCTGGAAATAGCCATGGGAAGTGACACAGATGAGATTCTTAAAGTGGCAATTATATATATAGCACATAGACTAGATCTAAAGTCAGTGTGTGCCTCAGTGTATTTACTGATTAAACTGGTTAGAGCAGAAGGCGGTTTCTTTGTTGGTTAAGTGAGGATGAGAAGACAACTTACAAAAGACTTGTACAGTGTTGGAAAACAGGTCACCTGAACGGGTACTGGTCTTTCATGGCATGGTGTCTGCCACATGAGCGCACAATTAAAATGGTGTCTTGGTTAAAGTTTGGTTTGCCCTTCAGTCCTGAAGGGTGAATATTTATTGAAGACTTTATTCTTTGGTTAACTCTTAAATGTTCTCTGAATCTAGCTCTTCTGTCAAAGAGAAAGGTTTTAAATATTCCTATCTGGAAATTACTTCCATTTACTCACAGATACTTATGATCTCACTCCAGTCTATTACCTCTTTCAAGCAAATGCTTTGTTTTGACGTTAGATTTGCTGATGATTTTGTTAGACTTACTAGGCTAGTGACAGAATGCAAAAATGGAAATAACAAAAGCCTGTCAGTTTATAGCTCTTGTCTGCACCCATCCCTGTCCTCTCCCATCCCACCCACCCCCCTACCCCCCGCCCAGTCCGGCTACCGTCCTTCATCTGCAACCCTGCAGGAGTTCCTACCGCATAGACTGAATATGTATCCGAGCATTCCGCATAGGAGTACACCTGTGTGCCCAGCTCTACTCTCACAAAGTGAACTCCGTCGCAAGGTGGCAGGAGACCGGGCAACAATGTTGCCAGCACCCAGAAGCCTGCCTGCTCTTCTGGCTAACACCACTCCTCCCCTGACATAACTGGTAGCCTGATTTCTGTGACCATAGATTAGTTTGCTTTTTTTTTTTTTTAACTATATAAATACAAAGTTAAGCAGTTTATATCCTTTTGTATCTGCTTTACTTAATGCTCTGAGTTGTTGCGTGCCCGGTTTTCAATGCTGTATGTAGTATTGTGTGAGTGGGTGCCACAATCTATCCATTCTACTCTTCATTAAACACTTGGCTTTCCATTTGGTATTTACGTATAGTGCTGTAATGAATTTTTATAAATGTCTTGGGGAACAGAGGTACTCATTTCTGTTGAGTATATACCTAGGGATGAAATTTGGGCTTCTACCATGTGTGTCTGATGGGTTTCAGTAGACGCTGCCCCGCATCTCCCAAAATGGTTGCATGTTTGCACTTGGATGCAGTGTATGAAAATTCCACTTAATCCCCACATTGCCAACAGGAGATAACATCAGTTTTTATTTTAACTGTTTTGGTATCTTTCCTAAGTTTTGGGGTTTTTTTTCTTCTTTCCTAAGAAGAGCCAGTCACAACAGCCAGTGTGACTTTTTAATTTTAATTTAGTTTACTGTTACGTAGGTAATTCTTAAGCATGATACCTATTTCAAAAGATAAAAAAAGATATACAGTGAAAACTTCCTCCCAGTCCTCTCTCCTAGCCATAATATCTATCTAGTTCCCATTTCAAGAAGCACTGGTGTTACCGGTCTCTGGTATTTTTCTAGAGATATCCATTTATATATTAACATTAATTTTCCCCTTCCTCCAGAAACAATAACATGTTGTATACACTGTTCTGCACCTTTCTTTATTCACATAACAAATCCTAGAGCTTATTCTATAACAGTTGCATTATTATTTTTTTTAAACACCTATTAACATGAATCTTGAAAATGCCTCAGTAACTTCCCATTGCACTTAGCATGAAATCCCAAGTGCTTAACAGACTTCCCAGCTCTGCAGGACCAGCTGCCTGCCTATCCATCCAGCTTCCCCCACCCCTCCACCCTCTGTTAGCAAGCTCCTTTCACCCTGCCTATCTTTCACTTCCTTTATTCACGGAGCACTCCCACCTCAGGGCCCTTGCATATACCTTCTTAACCTAGAAGGTGCATCTTCCACCACCTACCTGGCTGTTTATATCAGCCTGTCATTGTTCTCAGAAGTCTCTGTCTATGCCTGAGCCCTACATGTAATTTAAGGTCCCTCATTTTTGCTTTCATTATCCCTGTATTTTTTTTTTTATGATCCTTGAGACTCTAGACATGTATTTATGTGATTATTTGATTAATGATATTCTAGATTGTAAATTCCACAGGGGTGGAGATTTTTATCTCATTTACCACTCATGGTGTCTATGTGCATAATGAATAGTTGTTGAGTGAATAAATGGATTTATAGGAGGTTAATTTGTAAACTAATACAAAGAGCTTAATGGCAAATAATAAAGTAGGACTGGGACAGAAGGGAGATAGGTGCTTGTGTACATTTAGACTAGTGGTCTGATGGTTAGAATAAAGGAAGCACTACAGGCCGTTTTATTTTCCAAGACATAGTTCCTGTGCCTCCCACCTGTTGCTTAGGAATCTTCCCAAAGTCTAGGGAGCCACTGAAGACCTCCGACAGCCTAGGAGGCTGCTGCTGGTGGTGGGAGCCCCAGTTCTTAGCTGTTCTGGGGAACAGGCAAGTCCGCTTCTTCCTGAGAGCTCCCCTTGCTGTTCTCGAAGGTGCTGGTGCCAGTGACCGGGAGGGAAATCGCTGAGGGTGACCAGCGTGGGACAACACCTTCCCTTCCGCCCGCCCCCCTCCCCTGCTCTGCCACTGGCAGCCCTTCCTATGTTTATTGGTGAATGGGCCCTTATCTTCCCGATGGACTAGAATAAGGCAGGGGTTCAAGTTGAAGTTGAAATCTAGAATTAAAAAAAAGATTTTGAAGTTTTTAAAAGTTCTGGGAACAATGATCCAATCAATGATGTGCATTTTTAAATATTTGAAAAGTTTTGGACAACTGTTTCCAAGTTCTTTCAACATTCAGTAACTTAACTGAAACCAAAAACTTTTCCATGGATGTAAAAAGTATATGTGTGTGTGTGTGTGTGTGTGTGTGTGTGTGTTATTTTAAAGGGAACCGCCCCCCAAACTAACAGGTGTTGGTGACACTGTGGAGAAAGTAGAACCTTGTGTGCTGTTGGGGTTATAACAAGGGTGCAGCCACTGAGGGAAATAGGATGGAATGTTGTCAAAAATTAGACCTAGAATTACCGTAAGATCCAGCAATTCTATATCTGGGTGTATGTCCAAAAAAGGGCAGGTTTTTGGAGAGAGAGTTGTATACCTATGATTATAGCTGCCCTGTTCACAATAGCCGAGTCGGAGGAGCTCCTTGCATCCGTCACTGTGTGAATGGAGACACAGCGTATATCCACACATGGGCCAGCTCTCAGCCTGGAATGGCAGGGATTTCTAACTTGCTATGACCTGCATGAACCAACCTTGAAGACATTGGCTCAATGAAGTAAGCCACTCTATTTTTTTTTTTAAGATTTTATTTATTTATTTGACAAGCAGAGAGGCAGGCGGGGGAAGCAGGCTCCCCGCTGAGCAGAGAGCCCGATGTGGGGTTCGATCCCAGGATTCAGATCATGACCTGAGCTGAAGGCAGAGGCTTTAACCCACTGAGCCACCCAAGCATCCCAAGCCGCTCACTTTAAAAAGATAAACACTAAACGATACCACTTACATGAGGTTTCTAAGGTGGTCAGATTCAGAAAAACAAATCATAGAATGGTGGTTACCAGGGGCTGAAGGGAAGAGGGAATTGTTTCAGGGGTGTCGTTTCTGATTGGCGGGATGAATTGTTCTGGAGATCTGTTTCACAACCATGGGAACGTGCAGCATATACAATTATGCTGAACTGTATACTTAGAAATGGCCATGATGGGGCGCCTGGGTGGCTCAGTTGGTTAAGCGTCTGCCTTCAGCTCAGGTCATGATCCCGGAGTCCTGGGATCGAGTTCCGCATCGGGCTCCTGGCTCCATGGGGAGTCTGCTTCTCCCTCTGACCTTCTCCCCTCTCGTGCTCTCTCTCTCTCAAATAAATAAATAAAATCTTTATTTAAAAAATGGCCGCGATGGTAAATTTTATGTTGTATATTTTCACCACAGTAGAAGTACATGATTTTTAAATTGTATAGATCACATTTAAAAGTAATAATCCAGAGAACATCTCCTGCCTGAGGCTAGTTATCTTTCAGGTTCGTCCACTGCTCGCCACATCTGAGTCGCCATGCAAAATTTATTCAACTTTCCTTTTGTTAGGGGACTGTTCTTAGATATTTTTCCTCTTGAGAAATACTACTCTTCCACATCTTTGCCTTTATATTAAGTCCCCATTTTATATGACAGAATTTAGACATTTGACATTAGGGAGAGTTACGATCTCAGCTAGTCACCAGCTTATTAGTGGATTTCCTCTTAAATTGCCTTACGGTGGTTTTAATCTGGCATTTTAAAAAAATTTTTTATTTATTTGACAGAGATCACAAATAGGCAGAGAGGCAGGCAGAGAGAGAGGGGGAAGCAGGTTCTCTGCTGAGCAGAGAGCCCAATGTGGGGCTCGATCCCAGGACCCTGAGACCATGACCTGAGCCGAAGGCAGAGGCTTAATCCACTGAACCACCCAGGCGCCCCTTAATCTGGCATTCTTAGTCTAAAATATATCCATATCTAAAGTATAATGTATTGAAAACACTAGACCTGACGAAAGAAGGTGGGTCCATTACCAGGAAGTTCCAAGTGTCTGCAAAATGTACCAGATAACAATCTTTATTCCTCAACTGCCCTGTATCTGTTTAGCCTGTAAAGTCACGAATGGTATGTTTGCACTTGGAGAATTTACTGCTGTTTATGTTAAGGGTGAAAAAACTCTCTGGTGACCATGACTAAAAAAGGTTGAGGGTAGTGGTGGCTGAGAACAGACTTGGCCTCAGCTGAAAAAGATCGTTCGAGGTTGTAAATGATGCCTGGCAACAAATTTTACCTGTATCTATAAATCCCTTCAAAATATGGACTGGATCCAAAATGGCACTTTTATAGCCTATTATGTAATGTGTGGGACTTACAGTTATTAAAGAAAGTGTTTTGGTATTTATGACTGGAAGTATATGAAACGAAGTACCGTTAATGGGTTCTCTTGTTTTGTGTGTGTGTGTGTGTGTGTGTGTGTGTGTGTGTGTGTGTGTTTTTATCAATACTGGCCATCTAATGATGCTAAGAACCAGAAATTTGTGGTATTTGCCTCCCCATACAGGTAACTCCTTATGGAAAGATCTTTGGGCTTAAACTTTGGGTCTGATGATTGCCAGACCTCTGTGTGGAATTAATGCCTGCTCTTGAGAGATGAAAGCTGTACAGAGGTCTCTAAAATGCATTTAGCTGTCTAAATGCTGGGTTGCTGTCTCAGGTGGGAGAGTATGAAACACTTGATCTCAGGGTCACGAGTTTGAGACCCACTTTGGTTGTAAGAGATTGCTAAAAAAAAAACCCAAAACACTTTTAAAAATGCACTTAGCAGCTGTGCCAACAAACCTCACTGCTTTTCAGCTTGCTTACATGCCCATTTAAGTATGTATATATGCAGACATGTATGTGCACATACATATTCATACATGTTTACACACCTACACACACACATGTATTTTTCCACCCCAATATATTAAAAATCTGAGTTATGGCTTTGTATATTATTTCAGCTTTTTTTCCTCCAGGGTGCAAAAAATCACATGTAATGCTCTGTAACACTGATAAAAAATAGCAAGTTTGTGAGCCTGAGAACATGGTCAACAATTCCGGAGAACTTGGTGAATGTATTATCTAGAAAGCAGTGATTCCAGAAAGTTTCCATCGAGCTAAGATTTAAGCAAGAACAATATGACTTATAGTTCCTGTGTTTTTGTCAGATGGTTTTCTTACATATTTACTACCTTTTTTGACATATTTTCTGCAGCCACATACAAAGCAGTTATTAAATAGCTTTTCAGTCAAACTTGATGGCTGGGCAAAAGGTACTAGGAAATCGCAAATGGGAACAGTAACAAGTGATCTATCTTTTGAAGATTGCTTTTGAACTATCTTGGTTGGGTTTTATGATTTAAAAAAGCATTTTAAAGAGTTTTAGAGGGGCCCCTGGGTGGCTCAGTGGGTTAAGCCTCTGCCTTTGGCTCAGGTCATGATCTCGGGGTCCTGGGATCGGGCCCCGTGTCGGGCTCTCTGCTCGGTGGGGAGCCAGCTCCCTCCCCCCTACCCCTGCCGCTCTCTGCCTACTTGTGATCTCTCTCTCTCTGTCAAATAAATAAAATCTTTAAAAAATGGTTTTAGAGATTAATTTATAAGCATAGATGAATAACCAGAAGACAGAATAAAAATCATTAAAACTTCTGCATTTTTAAAATATCAATTAGGCTTGGGTTAAAAATGATTAAAAATTTTTTTTATTGAATTCTGTCTTATGGGAGTGATTAGTTCACAAAGTATCCATTGTTTTTATTAAGTAGTAAGGAATATTTGTAGGTATATGATGGCCACAAAATTTAGTAATGTAACTTTCTGCTTTTGTAAAGTGAATCTCTTAACCATGCCAGATTTTATATATCCAAGATGTGAAATATGTGTTTGTCATTAAAAGGGGTCAGCTGGAATTCTCTTCCCCCAATTCTGGTCCTTTTGAAGTCATTTTGGGGCTTGGTTTTTAAGGCACACCGGTCAGTTGCCCAGCAGTCTTACAGCTCTGTCTCCTGTCCCCGCTTTGGCCCCTCACAGTCATCTCACATGCCCCAGTCCACAGGTCTTCACCACATAGCTTTTGGCCATTTCCCAAAATTGCAAGATAGGTCCACAAGATAGTGTTCACGATTAGAAATACCCAGGAGAATATGAAATCCCAAAGGAGAAGTTCTTGAAAAGGTTTCAGCAGGGACGGCTACCCAGTCACCTCTGCTGGGTGTCTGTGATCACACTGAATGGGTTGTGTGTTGGCAGTGCGGTTGTTCAGGAACCCCAGAACAGTATTACGGTACGGTCACGCCTTACATGAGCGCGTGTAGGCGTGCACCCACGCACTTTTGTTGTTTCTATTGTTTGCTTTTCAGAGGACGTTTTTGAATCTAGATTTGAAGGAAGGTCCAAGTTAAGAACTCTGGATTCTTTAACATTTAAAAATAATACCCGGGTACAGTGTTCCAAAGTAGACACCTGGAACAGGGATTTTTTTAAAATCATTTTTTCCTGGGTGGGAGGCAGTTGTGCAAAGAGCACTAGAAGCCAAGAAACCTGAAGTCCAGCCCTCCTCTTGCACCTGTACCTAGGACATCGAGCTGTTCTCCAGAACTCTTTGACACGGTTTCTACATCTATCAAGTCCCCTATCACCGTGTTAGTCAAGATTGAATGAAAATATGTGTGAATGTGCTTTTTAACCCATGAAGAGCTACAGTTGACTTGCAGTTGGTGGTCTAGCCACCCGCAGAGGCAGTCTAGAATTGAGGCCCCTCTGAGTGCTTGCTCAATGAGAAGGGTCTTTCAAAGAGCATTTAGAATGGAGCTGAGCATATAGTAAATGCTCCCGTCTTTGGTGTAGCATATCTTCCGGTAGCTTTCCAAGGAGTCCGATGACTGTTCAAGTTCTGAGCCTTTGTATGTGATCTGTTTTGGATCTTTGTAAATTAAAAAAAAATTTTAAACAATTTTGTTGAGATACTATTTGTATACATAGAGTTCGCCTAATTGAACATACAATTAAATGATTTTTGCTATATTTACAGAGTTGTGCAACCATCACCCTAATCTAATTTTAGGACTTTTTCATCATCCCCCAAAAGCAAGCTTGTACTTATCAGCAGTCTCTGCCCACTCTCTCCTTGCTTTGGGTTTAGGTAACCACTAATCTGCTTTCCGTCTCTAACAATGTGCCTATTTTAGACTTTATATAAATGGGATTGTATGATGTATGCTATTCTGTGATGGTTCTTTCACCCAATGCGACACCTTTTTTTTTTTTTTTTGGTTCATCTGTGTTGTAGCACGCATTAGAACGTCATTCCTTTTTATTGCCAAATAATATTCTAGTGTAAGGATATGGCACAGTTTATCCATTTGTCAGTTGATGTGGATTTGGGTTGTTTCCACTTAGGGGAAATTATCGATCATGTTGCTATGAGGGCGCCTGGGTGGCTTGGTTGGTTGAGCATCTGCCTTCGGCTCAGGTCATGATCTCAGGCCCTGGGATCGAGCCCCACATCGGGCTCCCTGCTCAGTGGGGAGTCTGCTTCTCCTTCTCCCTCTGCCCCTACCCCCTCTCATGCTCTCTTTCTCTCCTCTCAAATAAATAAATAAAATTTTAAAAAATAATGTTGCCATGAACATCCAGGTACAAGTTTTAGTGTGGACATTTATTTTATTTCTTCTGAGTGTAAGATATGTAAGAAGTAGAATTTCTGAGTTAATGGTTTCTGCATTTCCATCAGCTGTCAGGTTGATTGAAATCTCTCTTCCATTATTACCTCCTTTCCCATACACCTTGTCCAGGTGGGTATGTACCTTACTGTAAAAATATACCTTCTGTTTAGCAGCTTCTCTGTCACCTGGGGATTTGGGAGAGAGCGGGTAAGGATTCTCTCGGGTCGGGACACCTGGGTGGCTCAGTGGTTAAGCATCTGCCTTCAGCTCAGGTCATGATCCCGGGGTCCAGGATTGAGTCCCACATTGGGCTCCTTGCTCAGCAGGGAGCCTGCTTCCCCCTCTGCTTGCCTTTTCCTGTGCTTGTCTTCTCGATCTCTGACAAATAAAATCTTTTTTTAAAAAAAAAGGATTCTTTTGGGTCATCAACACATTTCATTGAGTGATCCTTGTGTGACAGGCCCCCTCCAGGAGCTGGGACTCCAGGGAGAATGGAAGATGGGGGAATGCAGGGACCGTGTGGAGAAACAGCAAACATAACAACTAAAATGCACTGTGCTAGAAGGTGTTACATGCTCTGTGGAACCCCACTGCGAGGATGGAGGAAAGGGGATGTGGAAGTACAAGAGGTGGGCTTGCCATCTTAAACACGGATGAAGGAACTTCTGGATAAAGACCTGAAGCCACCGAGGGAGTGTGCCATGCACACACGGAGGGGGGGAGTGGCGGAAGGGGGGGCGGTGTTCCAGGTTCCAGACAGAGGGAATAGCCAGTGCAAAGGTCATGAGGTGGGCGCTGTGAGGGTGTTTGCGGGATGAGGTGAGGTAGGAGCAGATGAGTTGCGGGGCAGAGGGAAGACCCATAAAGGGGTTCAGAGGGGAATGGGGGTCTTGGTCACGTGAGGCCCGCTCAGTCTTTATCCTGTGGGCTTTCTCCTGGGACAACGGGGTCCCAGCGCAGTCTGAGCAGAGGGTTGATATGCGGGGACTTCCCTTGTTTCCGTGACCCCTCTACCCCTCTAGGTGCTGGGTTTCTAACAGACTGCGGCGAGGCAGAGGCAGGGGGCCGTGTGGGAAGCTGCCGCCCTGGGCCAGGCAGCAGGTGATGCCCTTGACGGGATGGAAACGGTGAGACCATAGACTTCTGCGTTCAGGTCCAAACTGCAGGGTGACTCGAAGGATGAGATGTGAGGTGTGAGGAAAACAATGATCAGAAACAACTCCCAGATTGTTAGTCCGAGCCGCTGAGACGGGGAGCCGCCCGGAGGTGGAGCCGGTGTGGGCCAGCCGAGGAGGCTCCGCTCCGGACACGCTCCGTTCGAAGGTGCCATCAGGCATCCGAGAGACGATGGCAGGCAGGCAAGTCCCGGCCGGAGAAGGAAGCGTGGAGTTCTGCGGAATCAGGATGGGATTTCATATGGACTTGGGGGACTGTTGTGTCCTATAGGTCCATCAGTTGTAACAAACGTACCACTCTGGGAGGGAGGTGGCTGTGGGGGGCTGTGCATGTTGGAGGGCAAGAAGCACATGGGAACTCTTCTGTATGTTCTGTTCAATTTTGCTATAAACCTAAAACTGCTAAAAAAAAAAAAAAGTATTTTTAGGGGCATCTGGGTGGCTCAGTGGGTTAAGCCTCTGCCTTCGGCTCAGGTCGTGATTCCAGGGTCCTGGGATCGAGCCCCGCATCGGGCTCTCTGCTCAGCAGGGAGCCTGCTTCCTCCTCTCTCTCTGCCTGCCTCTCTGCCTGCTTGTGATCTCTCTCTGTCAAATAAATAATTTTTTTAAAAAGTCTATTTTTAAAAAATGGTATCAAAAGGCATTAGACTTGAGATGGTCAGGGGAGTAAGCATGAAAAAGAAGAGCTCCAAAGACTGAGTGTGCAGCGCCCACTTGTATGAAGAAGGGGTGGGGGGGGACAGCAAATGTGGCAGAAAGAAAACTAGGAGAGGGGTTCAAGAGGCAGGAGGGAAGAACGGGCTCAAATCTCTCAGGAGACCTAGTAGCACATTGTCTCCTAACTTCTCTGGGCCTGTTTCTTTTTTCTTTCTTTCTTTCAAAAAATTTTTAAAATTTATCTGACAGAGAAAGAGCACACAGCGGGTTGGGGGTGTGGGGGAGGAGGGCGGCAGGCAAAGGGAGAGGGAGAAGCAGGCTCCCCACTGAGCAGGGAGCCCTGCTTCGATTCGGGGCTGCATCCCAAGACCCTGGATCATGACCTGAGCTGAAGGCAGATGCTTAACTGACTGAGCCACCCATGTGCCCCAGGCCTGTCTCCTGATCTGCAGGGTAGTATGCTGACCTCTGGCTGTGCTATGCCATGAATGTGTGACTTGAAGTGCAAGGGAGATCAAAGATGGGAAAGGCCATTGGTGTCTGCTTGCTCCCTCCATGGAAATGCAGAGTTTAAAGACAGCAAAACTCATGTTGTAAAAGTGTGGGTTTAAATATTGGTAGATTAAACCCCATAGAGATTTTGACCAGTTTCCAACCACTGATTTTTTCCCACTGATTTAAGAGTATATACACCACAGAAATTTTGCAAAACTGGAAAATGTAATCATGAAAATTAAAACCACCACTTATCCCATCTAGACACAAATGCTAGTAACATTTTGGTATAGTTTTCTGCAAGATTTCTATACATAAATCAACTATATTTCCTCTCCTTGCCCACTGAAAAATTTCTCTATATCTGTATCCTGAGTTTTTTCAAAGGAAAAAAAATCAGTTCTTACAACTGTAAATATCCCATCATAGGAATATACTGTCCCTTAGCCACTCCATTAAAGAGTATGTATAGAACTATAAACAGCACCCATGAAAGAAGAGTTAGGATGTTCAACAGTACCCAGAAATCTTTGCCCCTCTTAGTCTTTCTTTGGGATAAATTACTAGTTGTGGAAATATTCACTGGTCGGGTGGGTAGAAACATTTTGAAAGCTTTTATACAAGTTGCCAAAAATGTATCTTAACCTACCTGCCTCTCTTGCCTTCTGGAGACGTTCTAACAATTTACTTTCCTCCTTTCTCTGTGCCTGTCAGTTGCATCACTGTTCTCAACCCCCCACGGATTCCTCATATTTTCTTTTAAAAATGCCACTTCTCACTGCACATAGCCTAAAGTTTATTAAAGCACAACTGTAAAGGGGAGCAAGAGTAATTCAGATTCCAGTAAATTTTTGTGAGCCTACATGTGCAGGGCACCTTGCCAGGTGGCTTTCATGTTTATTGCTAGTAAACACTACACCCTTAGGATGTGGGTGGCATCCTTTCCTTGTCCAGTCCCGCGAGGCTGTTTGAAGACACTCAGCTGGGCTGTTCTGTGCCCAGGACTGGTACCCAGTCTCTTGACTCCAAGTCAGGCATTTCTTTATCTTACTATATAACTCACCTGCCCCAACTGGCCTAGAATATTCTTTATGAATGACTCTAAAATACAATATATATAACAAAATATAAGAAATTCTATAACATATTCCGAGCTCACCAATTTTTAGAAGTTTTGAGTGGAACAAAAAATATTGAACTTTGAAGTCAGTGATCACTCTGACATCCTAGACTCTTTCTCCTTGCCTGGCTGAATACAGATTTTTCAACAAAAGATGGAACCGACAGGGGTAGGAAGAGGCTAAGCTGCCTGTCCTCTTCCTGTCCAGGTTGGTCATCATCATTTGAGAAGGCCTGAGGTGAGCTACACAGAGTGAGTGATGCTGCCTGGATGGTGGGCATCGTCAGCCCACATGCAAACCACAGGCAGAACCTAATCGTGTGTGTGTGTGTGTGTGTGTGTGTGTGTGTGTGTGTGTTTTCTTTTGGCAAACTGTAGGAACCGTGACGCTCTGTATTTGTGTATTTGGTCTTTTACGCAGTGTCTGTTGAAACTGGCTTTTGGATCTTTAGACACTTAGATATTTAAAGCAACTTTACTGAGACAGTCTCTTAACATTCCGAAGCAGAGATTTTAAACTGTGTACATTAAACCTTGACACTGGTCTTTATTTTTGAACTCACTATCTGATATGCTAACAAGACAGCAAGAGTGGCTTGAAGCTGCGCT
This sequence comes from Mellivora capensis, assembly GCA_004024625.1. Lineage (NCBI taxonomy): Eukaryota > Metazoa > Chordata > Mammalia > Carnivora > Mustelidae > Mellivora > Mellivora capensis. The sequence continues at coordinate 467,971 of PISX010000007.1, read as the reverse complement.
ATTTTCCCCTTATTTTAGAGACGCCTGACTGCCTTCTTAGCTCTGGAGGCATTCATGGGTATGTCTTAGGCCACACCAGGGCATTTCAGGACACTGTGGGGCTGGACCTGGCAACTGGCATATTTAACTATGCCTGATGCTTCCCCACTGTGCCAGTCTCCTCGTTTCCTGTGTTAGCATTACCTGTAATTTGGTCTCTGGAGTGGTTTTCTGGGGAGATGTGCTGCACAGACACCCTTGGCATTGCTTTGAGAAAGTAGCGATCTCATTTGGATCCAGGACTCTGCCTGAGTTTCCAAGTCCTGCTCCTACAACGGGGGCAGCTGCTGCCTGTGGTTGCAGTATGTCACAAGGGTGTGGAAGCAGGTGGGGAGCCCACCCCCAGCGTAGGCCCTGGACAGGAGGAGGTGTTTTTAAATTGAGCTTTTGCACTGGGTTCTGAGCTTGTTCCCGGTCCCCATAGTGACCGTCCTGCAGCGTAGCTCAAAACCCCGGGGCTCTTCACTATCTTCAGGAGCCAGGAAAACCTCTCCTGGCAGCAGGGGAGAGTGCAGGCTCTGAAATACTGGGAGAAAAGTGGGTTTCAGAGGGCAAGGGTAAGGGCAGCAATGAGAAGCAACCATGGAAAGCCAGAGATGGGGTGGAATTGGGACTGAGCGGGTGGGTAGAACAAGGGAGGAAAAATGAGCAGAACGGGCAGCTCAGAATAGAAGATATAAAAGAAAGTGCCAGCTAGTGAAAACACTGCAAAAGGAGGGTGGCAGGGCCCGACGACTGGGGAGCGGTTTAGAAAAATAGCAATTAGCACAGCTAAAAATAAAGACCAATTTGGAGACAAAGCCGGATACACAAGGAGAAAAATAAGACTCGCCAGAAAGACAATTCTTCGCAAACCGAAAGCTCAAGAAAATGAGGCTAATGACACCCCTTTGGGGGCTGGTTTGCTCAGAAATGAGACAATAGATAGAGGGGGGCACGGCGGGCCGAGCAGGTGACTGGTGGCGGGAGAGGAAAAATCGAGCCCAGAGCGCAAAGTGGACCTGAGTGACTCCAAGAGTTGAGCTAAAGGCCCTGCCGGAAGCTGCGCCACGTGTCCCCAAAGTTAGAGAAGTGTCCCCAACCAGTCGCTGTGAGGGACCGAGGTATCTCTCGGCGGTGGAACCCGAAGGGCTCCCGCAGAACTGCACCGAAGCCCGCCCCTGGAGCCTCCAGGCCTTGGGGAGAAGGCGCCCAAGTTCGCCGGCGCAGCGCAGCTTGGTTCGCTCCCCGCGGCCGAGACCCTGGCGACGCCCCACCAACTTTCGCCGCCATGGGAGGGCCGGGCAGCCACGGAGTCGCGGGGCGGGCAGGCCCGGGCCCGCGGGGATCCTGGATCCCGGGGGCGAGGAGGCAAAGGCCATGGGCCTCACCCGGGGTTTGCAGAACCTCGAGACCTCGGCTTCCGAGTCCGTGTAGCGGGAGGGGACTCCCGCCGGCCGCCTCGCGAAGGCGCACGGAGCCACCGAGAGCGCTGCGCCTGCGGCGCCGTGCCCGTTTCTCGCGGCTGCAGGAAGAGGGCGGGAGCCCGGGATGGTGGAGAGTGGTGAGGCGGGCGGGGCGGGGTCCGGGGCGGCTGCTTTGGCGAGCTCCGCTGGGCGGCTGGGGGCCCCCGGGGCGCGCGGGTGCCCGGGCAGCGCTCCTAAGCCACACGCAGCAGCGCGCGCTCCTTCCAGGCCAGTGCACGCCATCCCGGGCGCGGGGCCGGGCCTCTGCATTTGGTCACTCGCCGCCGCCCTGGGCCACCCAGGCCCCCGAGGCTGGAGTGCTGGGCCCCTACCGGGGCGGGCCGGGTAGGGCTCACCGAGCGCGCCACGCGGCACCGGGCGGTGGGGAGGGCGGCGGGGCGGGGGCGGCGCGCCGGGGGGGGGGGACCGGGGGGGCGGTGCTGAGCGGGCTCCTCCTCCTCGGCCTCCTCCTCCTCTCGGTCCTCCGGTTCAGACGCCCGCCCGCTCCTCCTTCCTCCCCGGGCGACCGCGGCGATGTTTAACCGCGCCGTGAGCCGGCTCAGCAGGAAGCGGCCGCCGTCAGGTAAGCGGCTCCCCGGCACGCGGGCTGGGGATCGGGGCGCCCGGAGGAGCCGCCTCGGCCGACGCTGCCCGCCCAGGGTCCTGGGCATCCTTCCCTCCCTCCTGTGGTCGGGCGCGGCTCGGCGATGCCACCCGACGAGGGTCCCCGCCGACCGCGCCACTGCTCGTTGCTCCGTCCAGCGTCCCCGCGGTCGCAGCGGCGGCGGGAGCGCAGAGCCCCGAGCGGCGCTGCGGGGAGGAAGTTTGGACAAAAGAAAGAACAACAGCAGTTTTCTTTTTAGTGATGGTCTGGGAGAAGAAAGGAGATCCCATGCACCCCCAAACTTTGGAGGGAGTATGGGCTCTAGATCCGAAAGCAGAAAGTCGCAGGGGCCCCTTCCCTTGGGGAGTTCTCCGCTGCGGTCGTTGGTGCGAATGATGCCCGGGAGGCGCTCGGAGGTGGCAGGGCTGGACCCCAAGCATCGGACTGGCCGCGGGGCCCGGGCTGCCCAGCGCCTTCAGTTCTGCGCTGCGGGGCCGAAATGTGGGGCCGCCGGGGAGGGTGAACACCAGGGTGGAGAGAAGGCACGTCTGTAGTTCGCGCCCGGGGAGCGCTGACATTACCGTGGACTTGCCCTGGCTGCCACAATGGACCAGGCTGAGCCACAGTTTGCAGCGATTTGATAGGACAGAGAACCCACGGTGAAAATGAGCCCATGCCTTTGATGCCAACCACCTTTTCGTTCACAGTTAGGGCTATGTTCCTTTGAGCTCTTAATGTGGGCGCAGGTCTCTGTTCACCCAGTTCTGCGTTCTCTTCTCCACCCTTAGGGGCGCCCTTGTGAAACAGGTACTGTTAAGGCTACTTTCCAGAAGAGGGAACCGAAGCTAGGAGCTGTTAGGTAACCAGTTAGGGGGGGTTGGAGAATCTTTGAAACCCAGGTTGGCCTGACTGTGGAGTTCAGAGGCTTTTCTGCTACCTCCCACTCTGACTGTGGCTGCTTCTTAGTGCTAAGAGTCTGAACATGTTGGTGGGTCCTGTTTTCACTGAATATTCTATTTTATGAGGGACAGTGCAGTTAAGAGGAGGGACTGGGTGGGCGGGTGAACCAGACCGGCTGGGACCAAATCCCACCTCCACTGTTGTAAAAACTTTGTGTCTGTGCAAAAGAGGATCTGCAGAATGGGAATAAAACAGCTATCCCTCTTTGAGCCCTTGAATGGAGCTGGTTTCCTGTCCTTTACCTTATGCAAATCATTGCATTTAATATTCAGGACACCCTTAGTAAAGTAGGACTTCACAGGGTTATTGTAAAGAGTTTGTATTGGTGTCAGTGGGCTTGTACTTCTTTCTGGGTTGTCTGTGGGTCCAAGGATTCCTTTGGGGGTTTTCCTTTTAGCTGTTCCCTGTTGGTGCCTGTGGGGCAGTAGCCAGAGCCTGGACTCAGCTCCTGGTTCCCACCTTGACTCTATCATTCAGTGACCTTGAGCAAGTTACTTGACCTCTGAGCCAATTGCTAAATTATTGGGAAATTTGAGAACTGGGTGCCAAATCACAGATAGCTTGAAATTGGCTGTTGGTGGATACTTTTACCATGGAAATGGGCAAAGACTGCAGATCAAGCTTTTTTATCTAGGAGAACTTGTTTCCTGGCATACCTCTGCATCTGTTTTCCCATCTGTAAAGTGGGTTTCATAGAGTCTTGGGATTAAACACACAACATACGAGGTCTCTAGGGCAATGCGTGGCATGTAATACGCGAGGAATAATGGTTAGTTTCCCCCCTTTCATGTTATAAACAGAGCTGTTCTGAACACCTCTGCCTGGTTATTCATTGCTTTGTATCATTTGGGGGCATCCCTGGTTTGGGGGTGTTATATGGATCAGGGTTGTACCCCAGAAAGATCGGGGCAATTTAGAGACACTAGTGGAGTGTACCTCTTTTGGGGCCGTCACTTTTCAGCCTTACAACATGAGATTAGGTGACAGACAGATTAGTAGCTAAACATCATGGGTTGGCATGGGGTGCCTGGCTGCTGAGAGCCCAAACAGCAATGGATCTTTAGGTTTAAAGTATAACCCACTGATGGTAAAGGGCAAATGAGGCCCTGCCCTTTGGGCATCACCATCCAGCAGTGCCAAAAGGAGGAGTCAAGTGAGAAAGGGAATGTGGGCCCCGAGGCAGAGGTACTGGGAAGCTTGCCAAGCGATCCATGGGACCCTGTACTACATTTTTACTTGGTAACTTTGAATTATTTTCCTTAAGCTGGCTCTCCAAATTGTATAAGCTTCCAGCCCCACAAGTGCTGGATCCAGCCCTGCAGTCCCCTGATACAGACCCAGCTTCAGTCCTGGCTCCCAGAACCTTCTATTGTATAGGCTTTTCCTGCTTTTCAGCAAAAACTTACCGGAGACCATGTCTTCAAGCTCAGAGTTTGGAGTTCCTCACCCCTAATTCCAAGGTTCAAAGTGGAATTCCCTTATTTTCCTTAAGGGGATTTATCAAGGTATGTTCTTGAACCCACCGGGGATGTGAAGGCCGTGGATAAAATGCAGTTTTTCAGGCCATACCCTGGACCCACTGATTCCATCTGGGGGACCCGAGGTGGGGGGAGAATACGCTGCATTTTCAACAAATGCCTTACTTGATTCTTGTGCCACTGAAGTCTGTCTGTCCACCCCCTGGTCCCCCACAAGGACTCACACCGTCGGTGGTAATTGTGATGCTGCTCGCTTGGAAAGCAAAGCCGAAGCCACAGCCTTCCCTCTGCGAGCAGATCGAGGGGCGACCCGTGGAGGGAATCCCCACCCTGCCAGGCGGGCTTGGCTCTCCCTCCCGGGGGCCGGTTGTACACTAGCCCATTAAACCCTTGGCACCAGTTTTGGATTTATTGCTGGGCTTAAGTTTTTATTTAAAGATGACAGTCAACATAGCAACTTAATGTCCTTGTTTTAACAACGCCGCAGCCGGCAGTCTTGGCCTCTGGGAAAACTTTCCCTGCGGAACATCATGGGCCCTGCTGGCCTGTGGCTTCAGGGAGAGCAGTTTGGGGACAGGGAGGCTGGGCTGGGCCAACGGGTGTTTTTTTAGACTGGTATGGTTAGCCTACAAGCCCGCTGCATCTGGGATGTCAGCTCCAAATGCCACCAGCTCCGAATGCCACCAAGGGCAGTCTGTAGACCAGTGGCCGTCAGGTGCTACTGCAGCTCTGTTTGCCTCCTTCACTGGCTTTGAATGTGACCCATGTCTCCTTCTTGCACTGTTAGAAATTTGGGGAACCCCGGCAGGTGCCAGGCGGGCCATTTCCTGGGGCTTCCTGGGTAGACTGAGGCACACGTCCTGCTGTGCTTGAGTAATCCCTTCAGCCCGGGGCGCTGGGCTTAGAAAGTTGCTGTTTAAATTGTACTAAATTTACTCTCACTGGTTGTCTTCTGCTTCCCCCAGATAGCTCTCCGCTGGAGCAGCCCCAACAGGGGTGGTGGGGGCCAAGGGGCCCCCGGCAGGCGACAGCAGCAGCAGCTACCCGATAAGAGCCATCAGGAGGCGTCCCCTGCGGGGGAAACAGCCCTTTGCAGACTTCCGGGGACTCATTTCCCTTCTAAGCCGGTTCCCATCCCTCCAGGGCTTTGCGGGGTGCCTGTGGGTCAGCTGTGCTGTTCCCTCTGCACAGCGCTCTGGGACCCCTCCTCAGGCCTGCCTTCTGCCCCAGGCCCATTGCCCCTGCTCTCACTCTGCCTGTGGGGGGCTGTGCGTTCCCACTTCTGCCCCTTTGCTTCCCAGGGGTGTCCTCTGTCCTGAGTCTTCTTCCAAAGCTGGGTCTCCCCCTGCCCCAGCAGGGCCTCTCTCCCCAGACTCCTGCCTCCCTCCCTCTCTGCCCCCGAAATGCAGGCTGTTTTGTCTCTCTGTGGACAGCCAACAGGGGCCAAGGGGCAGGGTCTTGTCTGGAGCCACCACCCATTTCAGAAGGGACAGACCAGAGAACTCAAATTTCTGACCCAAGCCCAGAGCTACCTGCATGAGTTCACACATTGTCCATTTAGTCATCTTGTTAAAATATATTTAGAGGAAAAATATATATATGAATATGGAGCTGACAGCTTTTCTCTTTCCTTTTCTCCTGCCTTCTCCTTCCCTTCCTCCCCTTTCTTCCTTTCTCTTGTCAGGACATTAAAAACAATGCCATCATCAACCATCTTTATCATTCCATAAATGAAAGGGCATTTGAATGCCCAAGAGAGTAAAGACAGAATTTCTCATAAGGAAATATCCTGATCCATGGAATCTTCTAGAGGTTGTTGTGTCCAGGGAGAAGCACTGGGTGACTGAGGGACAGAGCTGACAGGAAGTCGTGCTCCCCTGTGCTCCCACTGTCTCTTGAATTTTGTACCATGTAAATAAATATAATGATCTCTTTCCTAAAAACAACCCAGGGCCGCCTTGACCATATCAAGACAGCTTACGTGGTAAATATTTCTTTATCCTTATTTTCTTTTTTTTAGATTTTTATTTGACAGAGATCACAAGTAGGCAGAGAGGCAGGCAGAGAGGGAGAAAGGAGGAAGCAGGCTCCCCGCAGAGCAGAGAGCCCGACGCAGGGCTCGATCCCAGGATCCTGGGATCATGACCGGAGCCAAAGGCAGAGGCTTTAACCCACTGAGCCACCCAGGCGTCCCCTTATTTTCATTTCTTCATGAACTAGTGAAAAAAGCTTCATGCCATCCTGTGGCATTGTGGGCAGACAGCCACCTGGGAACTCCTGGTCTTGTCTTCTCAGTTAATTTTAAGTTCCGTGAGAAAAAGGGCCTTGCCTTTCACTTACTGCGTCTGTCACTGTCCTTGCCTTTGCAGGCTCTGCAGCCCGAGGACTGGGGGCTGAGCCCCACCTCATCCACTTCTTTGCTTTCTCCTTGGAGCACATTACTTAACCTCACCGTACCTCAGTTTCCACCTCTGTAAAATGGGCCCCTGATGAGCCCAACCTCAGAGGGTCGCTGTGACATGGAGACCAGATGTATAGCAAGCGCTCAGTCCGGAGCTATTTTTACAGCCGTCCTGCTCGCGGTCTCGCCCCCAATCTATCAGAAAACATCCATCAGCATAAACGTGAACATGAGCGCCAGACACGGTGGACCCCTGGGGGGACACAGATCCTTCTCAAGAAATGCACAGCCTCTCAGACGCTGGAGGGAGAGTGTCACTTACTCGCCCAGCTGTGGGGGCCCCGGGGGGAGTGAGGGCACATTTGTGCGTGAGTGTCAGGCTCCCGGGCGGGGGTGGGGTGGAAAGTGAGGGAAATGAGGACAGGGTCTTCGTTTTCACCCCCAGAGTAGGGCTCCTGGGTAATTTTTATTTTTTCTGGGCCTTTGCCTAGAAAGTAGAGATCTAGGGAGGCTACAAATAACAGTCTGGCGTTCTGATTTCCTTCCCTCTGGTAGAAACTGGAAGCCAGTGGCCATCTGTTGTTTAGTCCACTCAAAAGAGGATGTGGAGTCTTGTTTTTCCTCCAGACCCAGGGGTGCTCAGGAGCCCCACAGCCCCCGGCCTGTCTCCCACGAAACGTCTCTGAGAAGGCAGTGGGTTTCCGGGCTTCGTGAGACTCCTCAGGTGGACCCGAGAGCATGGAACGTAAGGAGTGGCCCTCACCCCACTTTGGCAGATGTCCTCAGCTTAAAGGTGCACCGGTGCCCTGGGAGGCACCGCCACAGCCCTTTCTCTGAGGTCTCTGGCTTCTTATAGAAAAATGCCACGAAGCCTTTTCTGACTCCAGCCAACCCTCTGCAGCCTGCTCGCCTTCTCTGGTCTTTGATGCTTGCTATTATGATGATTATTTTAAAAACTTTTCCAATTTTTATTATTATATTCTGCTCATTGCACTTCACGCAAACCTCCCCACCAAGGGAACTGCGTGCTCGAAGGGTGGTCATTCTCCGACCTTAGATGCTAGAGCCAGCAAACACTTAAGTAACGTTTAGATAGAGTGTTTCCATGACCCACTTTCTCTGGAGCCCTACATAGATCTCCAGTTGTAACCAACTGATTCTCTGCTTCTAAGTTTGGATGACTTTAAAAAAAAATGTAATATGTCTGATGCGGAATCGTTGATATGAGGTTTTAAAGATTTTATTTATTTGTGAGAGAGAGAATGAGGGGAAGGGCAGAGGGGGAGGGAGAGGGAAAGGACCTTAAGCAGATTCTGTGCTGAGTGCAGAGCCCGACACGGGGCTCGATCTCAGAGTTGTGAGATCGTGACTTGAACTGATACCAAGAGTCAGACGCTTAACTGACTGAGCCACCCGGGCGCCCCTGATATGAGGTTTTACATAAGGTTCCTGGGGTGTTCAATTTTCTTGAATATTTACGGGAGTATTGGTGGGTGTGTGTGTGTGTTGCACCAAACTGCTTTAGAATTGGGAATGAACACTTCTGCCTCTTCCTGGGCTTGAATATTTCATATGTTTTCTTTTATAATGCTATAGGTTTGGGGGGTACTTAGGATCAGCTCTTTGATGATGTACACTAATTCTGCTTTGAGGAAGTTGGGTGTTGAGATTTTACTAGGACATTATTTGACTTGGGAAAATTGTCTATGGAGGATCATTAACCGAGAACTTCCTGCAGATTAATAGCAGGAATCCACACTGTAAGCCTTCAGCTCCGATGAGTGTTACAGATGTCTTTTGAGTATGGATTTCCAAGGAATTAATGTCCGGAGAAAGTCTCTGGTAGATATGACATCATAGCATCTATAAATAATGCATTACGAAATATGCTGCAAGCCACCAGCCTCAGCCATCTGTATCTGTGAAATAATGGCTTTTGCTGAAGTCAGAAACCACACAGAACAGCATAAATGTAAATGGAAAGTGTATGTACATTGTGTTTGCATGCTAGATGGTTCTGGCCGGTCTTGTGTGGGTTTCTGTCTGCGCTGAATTCCCTCTTGGTTTTCTCAGTCTTTTCCCACGGTGCAGTTGTCTTCCTCTTCAAGGCCGTTATGTTCTGGCCTTTGCAAGTGTGGAGATCAGCTGTTATTAAAAACAAAAATGGCAGTAGAACCTTATGATGAAGTGCATGGGCTCTGGAGCTGTGCTCGGAGCATGGTCTCTGCTCTCCTAGCTGGGCGACCCTTACAAGTTTCTGTGCCTCTTCTGTGTTTCCCCATCTGAAGTGGGGATATTAAGCACACCACAGGCTCATTGTGAGGTGTGAATGATCTAACCCACAGAAAAAGCTTGAAGCAGTCCCCAGCACACTACAAACAATGTGTCAGTGTCCCCTGTTGTTACTAGCTAATGATAGATTGCTCTGAGCATAAATCTATTGAAAAACAAGTATTATGAAGGCACCTGGGTGGCTCAGTGGGTTAAGCATCTGCCTTTAGCTCAGGTCATGATCCCAGAGTCCTGGGATCGAGCCCCGCATTGGGCTCCCTGCTCAATGGGGAACTTGTTTCTCCCTCTCCTCCCTGCTTGCCTCTCTCTCTTGCTATCTCTGTCTCTCTTTTTCAAATAAATATATAAATAATATCTTTTTTAAAAAAGAAAAATAAGTATCTGATCTAAATGATCTGATCTAAAATGTTTTAAAGACCTCAGGAGGTTAAAAAAATTTTTTCATTGCAAAAATATTTTATAGGTAAACTAAACAACAAGACTAGATAAACAGAGCTGGACAAAACTGAAACAAATGTCATCAGCGATAGCTCCTTACTAGCTTGAGTGATCTTAAAGCTGCTAGAAAAGTATGTTTGACTTTTTTTCTACCTGTGCATTCCAAGCTTAACTTCTTGTGTAATCCATCTAAAATGGCAACTTTTGTCAACAAAAAAGCAAAGAATATTATTATACCTTTATGGCTCCAGGTGCCAGGAGTTGGGAAGCTGGGAACTCTTGGCTTTGCTTTATTCTTAAGTTCAGAAGTAAACCTGCTTTCTATAGAGAAAGTTTATTCCTTTTTCTTACAATTGCTGGACTGACTGTAACATTTCAGGTGAACTTGTCTTAGGAGCCTTTACTTACATGCATTGGGAAGTATGGAAAGTCTCCTGAGGTAATAGAAATGGCCCTCTTAAAGGATGCTCTCTAGGGCAGTGCCAGATGGTGGGGGAGGGGGGACACTCTGCTCATTCTCACTGGTGGTCAGGAGCATGACTTGGAAAAGAGATGCACCGTTAAATGAGTGGAGTTTGCAAATGCGGTTCTATTTAGAGCTATCTATCTATACTGATACCAATCAAGAAAGATTAAGGAAAAAAGGCATAGCTAAAAGCTCTTATTGAAATTGAAAGGCAGTCAGGAAGTCTTGGAAAAATTCAAACCAATCCTCCTGGGAAAAGCAAAAACACACATCAGACAGGGTGCGCGTAGAGTCCCACAGTAAGGATGGTGGGGGCAGAAGGTGGGCAAAAAGGCAAGAAGGAATTTGTCTTATCCAGGGCACCAGAGCCAGACTCCAGTGGCCGTGGCTATGGAGAGTAGCTTCATCTTGGTGGACTTCCTGAGCCAGCCCTGGAAATTGTGCCCTTCTGTAACAGTGTTGGGGTCAATGCAATTCATGACTTTCGATGGCAGGTTGATGGTAGGTAGCCCAGTCAAGAACCAAGAGAAAGAGCACTTTATTTGCCAGGTCCTGTGTTCTGGAGCAGACTTGGGGTTCTGCAGAGGTGGCCCTGGGAGGGGACGGTCACCTTCACACTGAAGTCCCAATACTGGTTCCATCGAGCTGTTCTTTAGTTGGGTCACCTTGGGTAGGTCATTTTACTCTCTGAACCTCCATTTCACAGTCTATAAAATACGGGGACTAGGCCAGACTAGTGCATATTGAGTTATAAGAGTTTTCGATCAAGTGAAAGTTGGCACAGAAATTTAGTATGCAAAGTATTTGAGTATGAATTAAGGGTTGGGGGAGGTGGCAGTTATCAAATGGTGGGGCCAGAAAGCTTATCTCCTATTTAACCAAACAGAGCGCTCTTTTGGATTTTTAAATGGGAATCCACTGATTGTATTTATTTGCAAGATAGTGTGGCGGCAAACACTAAGATGTGGTCTGGTTTATTGTTGAAAAGAATGTCAGGAGCTTTGAAACCCTTTCAGACCAAGGTTGGAAACTTAAGGGCAGAGTAGGTGTTGTGTGACAGCAGGAGAAATTTCTGGCTGCCTGAGACTGCTCCCCGGAGCAGCCCACTTGTGTCTCCGCGTGTGTTTACTTCAGAGACGATCTTTGGAGGGAGGGTAGCAAGTTGTGAGGCTGTACTCACAAGCAGGAATAAATTGGTGAAATGCTTGGCCGAATGAACCCTCTTGCAGAACTTTCTTATAATGGTGATCTCTTGATTCGATTTGTACTTTGTTGGGAAGAAACCCAGTGTTTATTGTGTTTAGAGGCTTGCCGTTCTAGCATTTTCAAAGAGAGCAGGGGACCTAATGTAATATCCACGGACTGAAGATTCACTTTAGAGAAGAATCAGGTCCATTTGTACTGTGTTTGAGTGAGTTTGCTTCTCCGTGAAAGGAACAGATCCGTCTCGAAAATTTTCTTATGTGCTCTATCACCAGTGTGCATTGAAACACAGTCCCCACTCCCTGGCAGGGTTCTGGCTTCTGCTTTTCAGCCCCAGTCAGCCAGCGAATGTCTACAACCCAGGTGGTTCTCCCAGACGCTCTCAGCTGCTTGAGAAATTAACACGCGGATTGGCCCAATAGAACAGGAAAGATCATGGCAGCTGAGTTACTGTGAAGGCCAATGTATCCGGATACAACTTTCTTCCAAAAACATTTAATTTAAAACTGTATGGCATCCTAGTGATTTGCAGCAATTAATATTCATAGGACTTTTTTCATCTGTCCTTTTTAGATGGTCGGCTTTGCTGATTTTTTAAAATTAAAAGCATATTTTCTCCTACATTCAAACTTTTCTTTATAGAAATAGGCATCTACGGGGCGCCTGGGTGGCTCAGTGGGTTAAAGCCTCTGCCTTCAGCTCAGGTCATGATCTCAGGGTCCTGGGATGGAGCCCCACATCAGGCTCCCTGCTCAGTGGGGAGCCTGCTTCCCCCCGCCCCCTATGCCTGCCTGTCTGCCTACTTGTGAGCTCTGTCAAATAAATAAATAAAATCTTAAAAAAAAGAAATAGGCATCTACTTTGAATGAGAAAAGGCAATGGAGAAAAGTATTAGCTATAAAGAGTTCACTTGATACATCATTATTTTAGGGAAGAGGAGAGAGGAACTAACATTTGTGAGCGTCTTCTGTGAGCTTTTGGTGCCCGATGGGCTCCCTTTTTTAGTCTTTTGGATAACCAGCGAGACAGGAAGATTATCTTGCACACAGAATTTTGCCCCTTACCACACAGTCTGAATTGGCTGAACTGGGTTGGAACCTGGGCCCATCCGAAGTTACTTTCCATGGTTTTTTTTCCTCTTGACTCCAGGAAGGGGCCAAATTCTGTAGAATGAGACATGTTTGTGTTGTCATTCCTCTCAGGCAAGTAGTCAAAATGTGTTAGTTGGAGGTCCCCTGTCCCCTTTCCTATAGTCGAGAGACTTTCCTGCTCTTGAGGAAGAGAAGGCAGCAGGTTGTTAGGTACAGAGAGTCATTCATCCAATCTATACACGTGGTAACGGTGTGATGCTGAACCGTATTGGAGACAAAGGAAAAATCAGTAACACCAATCCTGTTTGTATTCACAATTTTGGTATTTTGTTTGTTATAGAATTCTTTTTTTTAAAGATTTTATTTATGTATTTGATGGAGCGAGAGAGAGCACAACCAGGGGGAGAGGCAGAAGGAGAGGGAGAAGCAGGCTCCCCACTGAGCAGGGAGCCCAACATGGGGCTTGATCCCAGGACCCCAGGATCATGACCTGAGCCGAAGGCAGATGCTTAACCAACCGTGCCACCCAGGTGCCCCACGTTATGGAATTCTTTGCATATTTTGATTTTTCAAAATCTTGCATGAAAATACCATTTATCTTGATGCCTGAGTTTTTTAGCAACCCCCTAAAATTGTGCACCTGCAGCCAGTGTCTCCCTTTTCCCACCCTTGGCCCAACCCCGGTGCACACTTTTATTTATGTGCCGGGCAATGAACTACATGTGTTGCAGATACAACATAAAGATAACACAGAAGCTTTCAGACTAGCACGTCAGTCATGCAAATTATCACAAGACAGCACAATAATTACCAGACTGTGCCCAAAGCGTAAGGGGAAGCAGCTGCCATTGTGGCAGGGTTCTTGGGAGGAAGGCATGAGTGAGACTTGAGGACTGTCTGAGGGCTGGCCAGAGGACACGTGGGTGGGGGACGGATGGATGGAGAGTGGTGGGAAAGGACAGGGCCCTCTTGTCATTTCTCTGAGCCTCAGTTTCCCTCACCTGTAAGATGGAGGAAAGGGCAGTGCCTCCTTCCTAAGGTTATCATGGGAACTAGAATAGGCTCCCCGTGTTAAGTGCCTGCCATAAATTCTGGCACGTAACCTGTATTAGCCATAATGGTGATGACAGTGACCATTACTTGCAGATATTTTTACGTGAAAGTATCTTTGGGCCAAATACACAGTCTGAACTTTGCTTTGCAGACATCCATGGCAGCGATGGGAGTCCCAGCAGCAGCCAACAGAACCCCAAGAGCACAGCCAAATGGGCGGCCTCTCTGGAGAATCTGCTCGAAGACCCAGAAGGCGTGAAAAGATTTAGGGTTTGCCTTTTTTATTGTTGACTGGGATCGGTGCAGCCTGTGAAGAAGGGTAGACACCTGTGGGGGGAACACGAGCTGGTTTTTCCCTCTGTGTGTCCCAACCTGAGAATAAGGACTTCTCACTTGCTATGCCCAAGGGGGAGACTCTCTCCCAGAGAGCCTGGGGCCAGAGCGGAGGGGCGCGCACAGGCTGTTTCTGGTTTTTATGTAGTTGGATGGGAGGGGGAGGGGTGATGGGCAAAGAGGTGCTTTGCTCATTGGCAGAATCCCCAAAGCTCTGTGACCCCTGGGAGGGGGTGGTCTGGGTCTCTGATATGAAGTTTCTCGGGGATTCTGGGGATTCATTATGAACCCGGTGAGAAAGGAGGACAACGGCTGGAGAAATGAAGTTGAACTCCGAGAGGAGGGCTGATGGACGGGACATGTTGGCGCTGCCTAGAAAGAACCCTCTGGCTAGCAGAAACCCCAGGGGTCAGTTAGAAGAACCACATGTGAATTTCAAGAGTGCCCTATATCTGACCGAGTCCCACCGTCTTCTGCCTTTAAGTTTTGGCTCAGGTCAGCGTAAGCCCTTATGCTGTTGGTCCCTGTTGCAGCGCCAGGGGAGGGGGTGGTGGGCTCAGCTCCTGACATTCCTGGACATCCGGCCCCTGGGGGCACCGTCTAGATCTCAGGGAGGACCCCATTCTACACCCAGTGGGATGGCAGGCTGTGCTGCTCACCCCCACTGCTGCCCAAAGAAAACACACCTCCAGCTTAAAATAGTTTTCATCGTGGCATTTTTAGACATACTTAATTTGTTTCTTTTCTTTTGTTTAAAAAAAATGGGGCTGATTTTAGAGGAATGTACTTTGTTTAAACACTGTCTGGAAGGAACTAATATATCTCCCACTTAAATTTACTCTTTGGTAATTTATTGTCATCTTAGACTTCTGAGTAAATTCTTGCTTCATTTTTAGTCTTCCTGATGATGTCCGAGTCAGTAAATTCAAATGCATATGAAATTCTAGCTTTAATATTAACCATATGCTTTGTTTTTCAGGATGGAGTTTTTGAAGGGTGACAAAACCATATTCATTAGTCCCATTTTGCCAAACTGGCCCTTGAAGGAAATTATTTGTTATTTCCTTTCCTTAAAGTAGAACACTGCTTGATATTTTCTCCTCTTTTTATCCATAGGAATTTTTAAAAAAGGAATTCAGTGAAGAAAATGTTTTATTTTGGCTAGCCTGCGAAGATTTTAAGAAAACACAGGATAAGAAGCAGGTATGTCTTCGAGTCTGTAATCAGTTCTTGAGTTTTTCGAGTTCTTGATCATTTTTTTCTCTCTCATTATGAAGTTACAGCTGCCTTTCCAACAGACTTTGAAATTGCCTCAAGAAACCTGAACCATATTGGATTTGGGGGGAGACTGAAGCTTCAAATTATGCATTGATCAAATATTAATAATTTTTTAAAGTGTTAATTTTAATTTTTTAAAAGATTTTTATCTATTTTTGAGAGAGAGAGAGAGGGAGCGAGCATATGAGCTGGGGGGAGGGACAGAGGGAGAAGCAGACTCCTTGCTGAGCAGGGAGCCTGATGTGGGACTTGATCCCAGGACCCTGAGATCATGACCTGAGCCAAAGGCTGACGCTTAACTGACTGAGCCACCCAGACACCCCAAAGTGTGTTAATTTTTAAATGAAGCTGTTCCAATGGACAAATAGTTAAAGTAAAAATAACGATTTCTGTCATTTCAAGTTTATCATTGCACATGATTTTTTTCTTCATGAATAAGTTATGAGGGTGCTTCCCCAGAGTTTGACATGTCGGCATTTTGTACGGATGTAGTAAAACGATAAACAGATGTGTAGTGATAAAAGCGTAGCTCGAATCAGATAGATTGTCAATTATTCAGCGTATCTTACAAAACATCCTGTAGTTGGCAGGCGTCCCGCATAGAAAGTTTCTGACTGTTCTCCTGGGTAAACGTGTGCTCTTTGCAGGAGGTAGCCTTTAATTCTGATGTCAGCAGATTTTCTGTCCTTGAAGGTTGGGTGCAAGGGGAAGGTGGAGGAGATTATGGGGAAGAAGGCCTGTGGGTTGTGTGTGTTTATGAGGCCTATGCATGTGTATTTCTAAGAGGCTACCAGCTACATGCCTACAAGGGCCAGTGAGTAAACACGAATCCGTGAAGCTTTTGGTATGAGGCTATAAGGAGTGGTGGGGACTGGGGCCATTGTGGGTAGCTGGCCCCGCCTCCAGGAGCTGTGACTGATTCTCTAGCTGACTTTGACAGTGAACACTTTGGGGCCTGTGGCTGTCTGGGCTTTCTGTGCTTTGAGTTCTGCCCACTTAGGTCTTCGCTTGCCCACCCTTGCCCCCCAGAACCCTAAGGGGCTGGCCTCTTCCTAAGGCATCTTCAGCCCAGTGCTGCCTGGTTATCCAGAGAAGCTGGACATTTGGATTCTTAGGAAACCATTAGATTTTATAAATGTTGGAACTAATTTGTAGAAAACGTAAAACCTTGCCTGCCAAACAAAACATATCCATGGGCAGATGTAGCTCGTGGCCCGCCAGCTTTTGAGCCTCTGTCTCCAAACCTGGACTCCGCGAAGCCAGCAGCCATTACATGTTTGTAGACAACAGCTTGGAAAATGTTCATCATTGATTTTGTTCAGAGTCTTTTCCTGACTCAGACACACTTCCCCCAAGATGGAGCAGGGGGCCTTCCTTCTACTGCCTTCCTCTCTGTGGGGGCAAGGATGGATGCTAAGATAGATTCCTTTTAGCTCAAATTTCCTAGGTCAGCCTAGAAAGGCTTCCCAGGGAGAACCCTTGGTATTTTATTCCTTCAGGCTTCTTCTCATCCCTGGATGACTTTGTTTGAGCCTCCTGGGCAGTGAATGGCCTCTAGGGTAAAGCGAGTGGGTGGGTCTGCCAGTCCTGGAAAGCTGGGATCCCGCCCTGTAGACAGGAGTGCTCACTGTTTTCCTATGGCCCCAGCACTCAGGGCAGGGCTCAGGGGCCACTGTCCGGAAATGCTGGACTGTGCAATTTGATTTGTCTAGCCTTGGGCTAAAACCCTAGGTGAGAGCCAAGCAGGCAAACAGATATCCGTTCTTCTGCTATATTCTTTGTGTGTCAAGGGTGAGAATGGCCTACAGGTTGGCTGTCTCTCCCTCCACCACTCTGCCACCATGGAAGCTGAGGCCCCCACAGCTGAGCTGGGACTTGGACCAGCATTCCGAGGTCACCTGGGTGCTCTCCCTGCACACCAGGCTCATGTGTTCTCGGGTTCAGCAGAGTCCACCAGATCTCTGTGGAGGGCCTGCTCAGGGCCAGGCCTTGTAAAGAGTGTGGGAGACCCGGGGACAAGACAGATGAGCTTCTTTAAGGAACAGGCATCGAGAAGGAAAGCAGCTTGTTTAAAAACAAGCTTTTGCAAGTGTGCTGAGCAGAGAAATGGGAAGAGGGGGTTCCATGGGAGCCCAGGTGGGGGTCGGTGGAGAAACAGACACCTGAAGGGGAGTTTGGGAGTGGGGACAGCATGGGGAGAGGACAGCCTGGAGAGAAGAGCCAAAGGAAGGCCAGGTGGTGGGAGAGTGGCGCTTGAGGCGCAGGCCGGCTCTGCTGGGCTTGAGGCTGGGAGGGAGGTGAGGTCAGACCTGAGAACCTGAGAGTCCAGGTGAACACTGCAAGGCTACGGGGTTGGGTTATACTGGCCCATCCTCATCCCACAGACAGTGTTTCCAGAATCTGAGAACCCCTCGC
Source organism: Mellivora capensis (assembly GCA_004024625.1). Classification (NCBI taxonomy): domain Eukaryota; kingdom Metazoa; phylum Chordata; class Mammalia; order Carnivora; family Mustelidae; genus Mellivora; species Mellivora capensis. The sequence goes on along the minus strand of PISX010000007.1, from coordinate 450,475 downwards.
TGTACCCCCACCCCTGACACCCAGCATATGACCCCATAAAGGTTCGTGTCTTGAAGCCGAGAACGTGAAGTGAGGGCCTCACCCCCCAGCCGCCTGGGAAGACAGCAGCGCTGGGAAGGAAGCAAGCCTCCGTGGGGCCTGTGGGGCCCTGATCTCAGTCTGAGTTATCGCGCTGAGCCTCACGACCGCCCCTGTCCTTCCAGGGGTGTGGGCTACGGTTTGGGAGAACACGCAGCTTTGCCTGTGCTGCCTGGCCTGGTGCCGTCGGGGCCAGAGCGCAGGCCCAGGGCTCAGACTGCAGAACCTGTGTTCTCTGGTGGGTCTGGCTATAGGGGAAGTAAAACCAGGAGTAAGCTCTAAAACACTAATTTTAAGAAGTGGAGGAGGACGGAGGCAGGGGAAGAAGTGAGTCCAACTGAGTTTCACAATAAGACCCGCCTCGTCTGGTCCGGCGGGGAGTCTGTGGAGGGTGGATCTCTACAGTGAATGGAGGCAGTGGTGGGACCGGTGTGAACCTCATGTTGCCTCCATTACTTTATTTCTTATTTTTTGAAAAAAGATTTATTTGTTTTAGAGAGAGAGCACGAGTGGGGGGGGGGGCAGAAGGAGAAGGAGAGAGAGACTCTCAAGCAGAGTCTCCATGCTGAGCGTGGAAGCCTGACGTGGGGCTCCATCCCGCGACCCTGAGATCACGACCAAGAGTCAGACGCTTAACTGACTGAGCCACCCAGGTGCCCATTCGTTATTTCAAAGAGTCCCTGTGCTGGCTTGTTTTTTCATTCTTTTACTAGGATTATCCCGCTGGATCTCTCCAGAGTCCTTTCCAACTTATCTTGCCCACTTATGAGTAGAGTTTCTTTATTTCCTTTCTTGTCTTCCTGTCTTGTCTTCCCTCTAGCACGCAGGCTCTGTGGGTCTGAGATCTTGGTCTTCTCCCCACTGTATCCAAGTGCCTAGAGCAGCCTGATGTCATTTACTTCCTGTTCTCCCCACTCAGGTCAGCAGACACCTGAAGACTCACTGGGGTGGGTCCTGGCCCCCTCCCCTCCTGCCACGGTGATGGCCCTAGGGACAGACATGTTTCTCAGAAGCTCCAAACAGTGGACCCACGCTGTGCCCCTGCTTTGCCAAGGGAGGGAGAAGGTCTTGACAGGGATCTGGCTTTCAGGAAGTTGGGAAGGGTAATGCCCCGCACCCCCGCCCTCCTTGGGGCTCCTGCGGTGGTTGTACCTTTCAGGGGGTTCATACCCAGCAGGCAGCTTTCAAAGCACTTCTCTCTGTTCCCAATTTCTTTATGGCTTGAAATTTTTCTGTAAAGTGCCTTTCCCCCATGAATTAGCACGAGAGATGGATCTATCTTCTCAAACCGAGTGGCGTTTATGAGTGATAAGACCTCAGGACAAGCTCCAACAAGGTTTTGGGTATCTCTGATTCATTATTCATTCATTCACCTGCATGGGCATACTGGGCTTGTTCACTCTGTGACAATGTGGAGAGGGACACGGCAGTTTGTACAGATTTATAAAAACCAAGCCAGGAATGGGGGTGGGGAAGTGGTGGGGCAGTGCAGGTTTCTTTCTTCCTTTCTTTCTTTCTTGAAGATTTATTTGAGACAGAAAGGGAGAGAGCATGTGGGTGGGGCAGGGAGGGGCAGAGGGAGAGGGAGAGGATCTCAAGCACACTCCGAGCTGAGTGGGGAACCTGACATGGGGATCCATCCCATGACCCTGAGATCATGACCAAGAGCTAGACGCGTAGCCAGCTAAGCCACCCCAGTGCCCCACAGTGCTGCTTTCTAATAATCATACCTTCGAGAGGGACTTGCACTGACATTTAAATAGAATGGTACCTTGCCTTTTTATAGCGTTTTAGAATTAACAGTTATAGGGGGCGGGGTCTATGGTATTTAGGATTTTTATTACATATTATTTAACACTACAACCTGATTCAGGATTTAAAGTGTTTGAGTTCTTATTTAAAGTACTAAAGGGCACACCTGGGTGGCTCAGTGGGTTAAGCCTCTGCCTTCAGCTCAGGTCACGATCCCAGGGTCCTGGCCTGGAGCCCCCCATCAGGCTTCCTGCTCAGCGGGGCACCTGCTACTCCCTCTCCTCCCCCCCACAGCTTGTGCTCTCTCTCTCTCTCAAATAAATAAAATCTTTTAAAAAAAAAGAACTAAAGCAGAGGTTTTCCTAAAAGGCTAAAACACCATCTTCTTTATTTAAAATAAAGTACTGGAACATCCCCAAGTGACCCACGCTTCTTCGGGCGTAAGATGGGCTGGTTCCCTTCCCCCCCGCAGCACCCTCCAGATTTCACTGGCCCCCGGTTCGTGCCCTGCGTCTCGGCACGGGTCTGGCTGGGTCCGGGCTGGCCCGCGCGGGGCTCCGCTGCCCCCGGCGTGGTTGGGACCCAGCGCGGGCCGGCCCCACGGCCCCCGTTGCTTCCGAGCTACCTCGCCACGTCTAGATGTTATCGCCCGGCTTCCTCTCGCTGTCACTGAGCTCGCACTTAGCAACCTCCTTGTCACTCTTCGCTCCTGAAGAAGTCTCTTCTCTCTCGTTTGCGGCTGAGCCAAAGAGGGTGCCTCCGTGACGTTTTCTCTTCTCGGACCCTCTTGTGTTTTTCTCATTCTTCTAACCTCCAGCAGCCTCTGAAACGCCTCCCGACACGGTGTCGCGTGGGCTCAGGCCTCTCGGTTAGCCTGTGCAGCTGGGGCTCCCCCGGGGACCTCCCTGGGGCGCTCTGACCGCAGTTCCCACCGGGGCATCCCCAGGCCTTCCTCGGCCACCACAGGCCTTCTGTCGGCCCCTCGCCTGCTTCGGGGACCCAGGACATCCCCCGTCCCGAGTCGCTCCCTCGTGCTGGGGCAGCGCGGCCAGGAGTATCCTCCTGAGGAAGAGGACATGGCCCGTGGACATTTAAAGATCTTGTTGCGTGAAAATGTTATTTTTTCCCTACTCTCCCACTTTACTGATCCATTCCGTGATGGAACGGATGGAGTTCTAGGTTGACACTGCCTTAGACCTTTGAACACACTGCCCCGTTGTCTTCCATTTTTGTTAAGAATTAGTATTTTATATGTAAACTCTTTTGTTTCATTTGCTCTTTTCCCTCTGGAAGAGCATACGCTCTTCTTTTCATCACAAATATTCTACAGCTGTAGAGGCAGAAGCTCTGGGGGGTTGGGGTTCATCCCCTGTGTGGGCGTTTTGTGGAGTCTTTTAATCTAGAAATGTATAGTTCTGGGCAATGTTAGGGTGTTATGATTGTCATGACTTTTGGTCACTCTTTTTTTTTAAAATATTTTATTTATTTATTGGACAGACAGAGATCACAAGTAGGCAGAGAGGCAAGAAGGGAAGCAGGCTCCCTGCTGAGCAGAGAGCCCGATGCGGGGCTCGATCCTAGGACTCTGGGATCATGACCTGAGCTGAAGGCAGAGGCTTTAACCCACTGAGCCACCAGGTGCCCCTGGTCACTCCTTTCTATTTTCTCTGGCCTCTTTCCCAGTGACGGCTCTGCTCCCCTGGACGGAGCGAGACCTTCACTTTTACCTTGTTTCCCTCTTACTTTTTTCGTCTCTTTGGCTTTTGGTTCCTACTTCTCCTTTGGAGAAGTATTATTATTTCCACATCCTTCTGTGGAATTTTTTTTCTGCTTTTGTTTTCTCTAGACTGGTGCCCCGTCGTCCATCTGTGGCGGCCGCAAGCCCGATAGGCTTACAGACCACACAGACGTCCAGCGTGCGGGGCTGGGAGGGTTTTGCGGGGGGTCCGGTCCGTGGTGGAGTTCTGCTTAACCACCTGCTGTCTCATCCTTGCCCTCCTCGTGCCTCTGTTCGGTGGCTTCCCTGAGTCGGTTTCTTTAGTGGAGAAAACTCTAGTCTCCCATGGAGAAGGGATAACTAGTCTGGGTTGGGGGGCCCTCGGGGCTCTGGGGGGGGTCTCGTGGCTTCTTTCTGCGGCCCTCCTCGTCCCTTCTGTCTGGGGCACCTGACACCCCCGAGTTCCTGCTGTTTTCAGACGCTCCTGTTGGCACGCCCTCCCCACCCCTGCAGGTGCACCTTTGTTGTCTCTGCTCTTGGCAGAACCATCCGCCGTCCCTCCAACTGCTTTCCATTTCCTGAGCCAGTTCTCAGAACTATTCTTGCATCGTCTATTTGATATTTTCTTTGCCTCCTTCTTTTTCTGAAGCGGATATGAATAAAGGTAGTGGTGCGATCCTTAACTTTTCTCCTGTGTCCTCTCCCGCAGTCCATCTCTGGCCGAGGGGCAGGAGTGGACGGGGAATGGCTGTGCAGGCGTGTGAGGCCGAGTGAACCGGGTGCACAGATCCCGGTGACAGGCGCAGTGTGGGGTGAGACCGGTGTTGGGGACCGTGCCTCCCAGCTTCCTGGAGTAGAGACGGCACTGGCCAGGAGGGGCCACTTGGCTTTTTGATGTTAAGTTGGAGGTGTCTGTGGGACATCCAAGCTCACATTTCTAGAAATCTCCATGGTTAGTAGCTTGGGGGGAGAGGGTTGGGCTGAAATCTTGGGAGAGCCCATGGTTAGGAAAGCATCCTCGCTAGGACAGAGGACTGGGAACCCCAGAATTCATGGGGGAACAGAGAGACAGGAACCTACAAAGGAGACAGATAGAAACAGGAAGGTGTTGGAGGATGCTGAGAGGGCAGGCAGGGGCCAGAGAGCAGACTAGAAGAAGGTCTGCGGGACTGAGGCACCAGCACACGTCTGGGAGCTGCTGGGAGGCTGAGCTGGTGGGGGGGGGGGCAGAGGGGGTGTGGAAGCCAGACTGAGGAGGCCAAGGAGGGGGGCACGGAGAGGATGGAGATGGAAAGTGCACGCTTTTCCTTTGAGATGTGTCAGGAAGAAGCCAGGGGGTGGGGAGGTCATTAGCTATAAGGGCACGTGGAGTGGAAGGAGGTTTTCTTTTCCCCATGGAAAAAGCTTCAGCGCCCTTAATGGATGGGGGAGAGGAGTGAGGGCAGTCAAAACAACGCTCTTCTGAGCTCTGGAATGCTGATGCTTCTGTTGTCCTTCTGAGTCAATTGCTGTGTCTAGGGCCGATACTCAAGCGGATTTGCTTCTCCTCAACATGCATTTGCTGAGGGAGCAGTGTTTGAGCGCTGACTTCTGCCTGAGTCTTGTTAGGGCTGACACATCACCAGGCGGGAAGGAAGGCCCCAGAAAAGTGCCAGAAAAGGCCCCAGATTCAAGCAGCGTCTGGGAGAAGCTCATCTGGGGGCAAATGCTCCCACAGACGGACCTCAGGTTAATGCCAGGAGTCATCACCTGGGCCCGGGGGCGGGGATCCTTTTCCAGCACCTTCTCTCCTCGGAGCAGGTGGCCTGCTGGAGGCTGGCAGGGCTGGGAAAGGGAAGCTGGCCGTCCCTCCAGCTCACACCTGGAACCGTAGCCCTGGGCCGCTCTACCACTTTCTGTTCCCGTCCTGGCGGGAGCTAGAATAGGGTTAACAAAGCTATGGAAACTCTACCAAAATAACTCAAGAGACCTGGTTCTTCTTTTTTGTTAAGAGTTCTCGGCATGGGCACCAGGCCTTCCCGTGACTGGCTTGTGGTCTGCAGTCTAAGGGTTTCCCTTTTCAGTCACGCTTCCTATCCCAGCCCAGATAAGCTCTGGGGCTGAAGCCAGCCCCCTCTGTGTGTTCAGCCAGGGGTGGGGGCAGCCATGGACTAGGTTGGCCCCAGACTGTGTGCCTCGGGGACCCCACAGTCTTTCCAGACAGACTCAGGAGGGGTGGCTGGGGACCTCAGGGTGGGTGAGGTTTAGCACCCCAGAGGCTAGCACTTCAGGCCCCCAACCTGCTTCCTCTCCTCCTGCCCCAACCCCCACCTCCAAGCCTCAAGCTACTCATTACACTTCTCCTTTGCAGAACCACCCAAGATAGCCTGGATTCATCTGGAAAACATGTGTGTCTGTGTGTGTGTGTGTCTGTGTGAATGTTCAAGGGGGAAGGGAGCCCCAGAGTGATTTCTATTTCCAGAGCTCTGCATGGAGTTTGCTGATCAGACTAGCTGAAATTGTATTTTCATGAAGTATTGTTAAGACAGGAAGTGGTTTTCCAAAATTGCTCCTCGCGGACAGAAGGGGTGGTGGGAGTGAGGCTCATGACTTCATGGAGTGGTGGTGGGCCTTTGAAAGGCAAGAAGCTCCAGATTGCTTGGATCTCTGCGATGGCCTCCAGACTTGTCCCTTGGAGAAGCCCTGAGAGGCTCCTGTGTTGAGTTGGACATCAATTAATGGTTCTTGGCAATAGTTGATCCAGAAATGACACTGTGGCCGGAGATGTTGACCCCATACTGTCAAGACTTTCTTTCTGGGGGGTAGGACCATCATGCTGTCTTTTATCAACTAGTCCCTGGAACCAAAATCAGTTAAACTCCCCTCCTTTCAAGGCTCCTTTGAAGTCTTCCGGTGGTTTCTAGAAGTCTGAATGTTTCCAGAGCTTGGGCTTCCCTGAGCCGAGCTCAGCAGCCTGTGAGGGGTCCCAGATGGGCTCTCTGAAGACAATGGCACTTTTCTGGGCCTCAGGAAGCCCCCCCTGCCCCCGCCCCCAACCTGTCGTGGCTCCATGGCTGCAGGTCAGAAGCATTTGTCTCCCGACTTGCTGTGGGGTGAGGTACTGGGTAAGTCTGTGATGTTCAGAGAACCGACCCCCATCTTTGTTGCCTCCTTTCTCTGGGAGAAAACAGAACCCTCTGGGGGTGCCCTGGAGAACCAGGCGGCCTTCCGCAGCCGCAGCAAGCAGGCGTGCTGTTTTTAAGACAGAGCACTTATGCTAAGTGTTTCTGCTCCAGGTTTTTGCAGCAACCTGAGTGCAAGTGGGCATATCTTTTCCAACTGTGCTTAGAAGCATTTTAAGGGCCTGTCTCCACTTAGGACTGATGCTTTCCAGCAGGACTGCACTTGGGACTCAGGGCAGCAGCAAGCCTTCCCCCCTTGGCTTAGACACATATCCCGGCACCAAAACATTCCCTGTCCTGAAATGTGGACCGACTGGACCCCTGGAGGGGGTGATGTATCTCACGGGCGTGGAACAGGGACGGGGTGGGGGGTGGGTAGTCAAGACTTTGGAGCCAAACAGCCGTTAGTCTCCTGCAGGCTCCTTGAATTAGCCACATCACCTCTCCTCTGTGTCCTCATCAGGGAAGTGGTGTGACCAGGAAATGGCCCTTTGCTGGATGCTCAGGGGATTGGGGAAATGGGGTCATGGCTGTAAAGGGCATAGTAGGTTCTTGAAGACTGGTTGGCATACTGTGCATAGTTTAACTTGATTTTTTATGTTTATTTCTATGTTTAATTTTAATTTTACTTTATTAGAGGGGGGAGGGGCAGGAGAGAGAATCTTAAGACTCCACACCCAGGATAGAGCCCAATGTGAGTCTCTGCCTCCTGAGCCTGAGATCATGACCTGAGCTGAAATCAGGAGTCAGACACTTACCTGACCACGCCACCCAGGTGCCCCAAACTTGATTTTTTTAAATTGCACTGTTACACTCATAGCGCAAGTCTTACCACTTAACCATTTTTTTAGGGTTCTCATTTTTACCGTTTTAAATCATTTTAAAGTACACAGTTTAGCGGCATAAGGTACCTTCACACAATCCAGTTCCAGAAATCTTTTACTGCCCTGCAGAGAAACCCCTTCCGCGTTTGCAGTCACTCCTCCTTGCCCCCTCCCCCAGCCCTGGGCCACCCCTCAGCTTTCTGTCTTTGTGGATCTGCCTCTTCTGGATATTTCATGGGAATAGAGCCATGCAGTGTGGGGCCTTTAGGGCCTGGCTTCTTTCTCCTTCATTTGGGGACTTCCTAGGATAGTCCTGAATGGTGCAGGCTACCATCCACTCTGGGCTGGGTGGCTTTCTGTCTTCATTTCCTAATGGATAGTGTTGCAGTTTCCTGACAGGACAAGTGGCTTCAGATGTGTGGCAAGGGTGGGGGCTGGGGCTGGGCCCAGCACGAGCCCTCCCACACAGCGCTTAGCCCCAGGGCAGCAGCCAGAGCCCCAAAGGGCTATGGGGCTGCTTCTCTTGCAGCTTCTGGTTCTGGCTGGTGTAGAGAACTGGGCTCAGGCGGGAAGGGCTGGGCTCCCAGATAACAGGCTCCCCATGTCTCCTCCAGATGCAGGAAAAGGCAAAAGAGATCTACATGACCTTTCTGTCCAGTAAGGCCTCGTCACAAGTCAATGTTGAGGGGCAGTCCCGGCTCAATGAGAAGATACTGGAAGAACCACACCCATTGATGTTCCAGAAACTCCAGGACCAGGTAATCTGACTCCCCTACCTGCCCCCAGATGTGACACTTATTCCCAGGCTGGAAGAATGTTAGGTTCCCCAGAAGCTGTCTCTCCGGCTGGACAAGTTGAAGGGCCATGGTTGGTGAACGAGAGGGGAGTGGAATGCCAAGCTTGGGATTTGACCTGTAGGAGGCTCCCTCAGGCCTGCCTACTTTTGGTCTACACACAGTTTGAACCAGCAAGGTTGTCTTTCTTCTCAACCCAGATTAGAAGGGAGGCTGGAGCTATTCGAGGGACCCACAATGAGGAAGCAACATGTAGCTGCTGAAGGTAGGAACAGAGAGAAAAATCTAGAAAGTAACCACAAGGACTCACAGTGGTAGACACACTGGGGCTGTTTTTGTGCCAATATCTAAGCACGGCCACCCACTTCTGGGGGCCCTAGGCTATGCACAAGTTCACAGTGAGGCTCCTGAGTTATAAGAAAAAGGTTAATGTTGGGCACTCGATTCCACTTAAAGCAGGACAAATTGAGTTTAAGAAATGGACCTCTAAGGGGTACATTAGTTTTCTGGCAAGCTTTTTTATGAGCTATGCCAGTGGTAATAGGAAAAAGGGATGAAACTGCACTCCAGAGATTTTAGACATGAATTTGCAGATGTGACTCTTCAGAATGTGCTTACGAAATGTTACCTATACACTTGTCGACGAGGGAACACAGACCAATATCAAACTTCTGCTGGTGCCTTCCGGGGCGAGGGAGCAAAGACCTTCCTTGACTCACATAGCTTCATTCAGCAGCCCTCCGAGGTGAGCAAGCCCAGACCCATCTGGAGCGCTTGATCAGACAGATGCTGGGCCTCATCCCCAGAGTAACCTGCCAGTGGGATGGTTCCCAGGTGGCCTGAGAATTTGCCTTCCTACCAAGTTCCCAGGTGATGTTGCTGCTTCAGGTCCTGGCACCACACTCTGGGAACTGGTACAGTGCCTCAGTTGGCCTTTTTTGGATTGTCTGGAGACAGACAGAGCCTGTGCCAGCATCCACAGCATCCACAACGCCCATCTTTGCTCAGCGTCAGATTAGGAAACAAGTATATTGGTAGCAAATAACAAAGGTGAAAAGTGGTTCGAGAATATTTTCATGGTGGCAATGGGGCACGCAGTGCAAACTCCATGTGAATTGAATCCTGAACCAAGTTTAGGTTTTGAAGGAATTCCAGTGGGTGTGGGTGACTTGGTGAGGGCTTCTTGGAGGCGGTAGTTTTGAGCCAATGGGAAGGACGTCATGGACATGGATTTGTGGCTGGAAAGGAAGTAGAATGTATGGTGAAAAGGCACTTCTTGTGCCTATAGCTGCATGAGAATCTCTGCCCCACCTGGACTGCTGAGTCTTTTTTTTTTTTTCTTCTAAAGATTTATTCATTTATTTGACAGAGAGAGAGAGAGAGATTGAGCTGGGGGAGAAGGGCAGAGGGAGAAGGAGAAGCAGATTCCCTGCCAAGTGTGGAGTCCCACACAGGGCCTGAACTCATGACCCATGAGGTCATGACCTGAGGCAAACCAATGAGTCAGATGCCCAACCGACTGAGCCACCCAGGCACCCGATGGACCTCAGAGTCTTTTAAAGCTTCCCAGGGAACTTGAAAGTACAGGCAGGGTTGAGAACCTGGACTGAACCCCCTGTGCCCTAGATATTTTCACTAAGAGCAGTGTTTACTGTTCAGGGGTACCCTTCAGGGTCTCGTGTCTACTTGGCTTGTCCCATCTCATTAATCTCCTGCGTGCATTACTATTACTCCCATTTTGGTGATGCAAAAAGCAAGGTTCAAGGAGACTCAGTGGTTTGTTAGTACAGAGTCACACAGATAGCAGGAGATGCTGGAGGCCAGATGTGTTCTCGTCCACCTGCCTTCAAAGACCACATGCTTCTGCCATGCCCACAGCCTGGATTCATGGGGGCTCCTCATGGCTCTTCAAAGCAGCTGGAGCAGAGGGACTGGAAAGTCCAGATGAATACCGGCAACCCCATTTTCCAGGGCCGCAGAAGCCAAGGTAGTAGGGAGGAACGCAGTAGGTTGACGTCACTCCACTCACTGGGACCTCGGGCTCCCAAGGACCCAGATGTCCTGCAGTTAGGCCTGAAGCACGTCTCAAGGTGGAGCTGGACCCCTGTGACCGGGCACACTCCACTTGCTGCAGGCGCTGGGAGTTTTCACTGGGACAGAAAGGAGGAAACACAAGGGACAGAGGACGATCTTTTTTTAAATGACAAAGAAAAAAATATTTTTAAAAGATTTTATTTATTCATTTGAGAGAGAGAGGGAGACAGACAGAGAGCATAAGCAGGGGAAGGAGCAGAGGGGGAGGGAGAAGCAGATCCCCGCTGAGCAGAGAGCCCAGTGTGGGGCTCAATCCCAGGACCCCGAGATCATGACCTGAGCCAAAGGCAGATGCTTAACCCACTGAGCCACCCAGGTGCCCCCAAAGAAAAATATTTTTTAAATTACTTTTATTTATCTAACTATAAAAACTCATACATGCTTAACAAAAGAAGCTTGGAAAATCAAAATATAAAGATGAAATAATTCAATTCTATACCTGGGAAAAAACCCCACAGATAATATTGGACTTCTAGATTTTCCATCCTTCTCTTTCCTGTAAGTACGCATGTGCCACAGTTCAAAGTGCTTAATGTGAGGAAAGCACTTGTGCTTCCTGTTGCTAAAAATTCACTTATTTGAGAGAGAGAAAGAGGCACCATCTTCCAAAGGCACAACAGGGTGGAAACAAGGTATTTGGAATCTGAGCTGATGCCACAGGGAGCCCCTAGGGAGGGCTTCTGCGTTCTGTTCCACTTCGGGAAGACTCTGCCCCTCAAAAGCCTTGCTGGTGACCGCCAAAATATGCACTCAGCACGGCCTGTGGCTCTCTGCTCCCAAAAGGCCCCCCTGGAGGACCCTGTTTTTCTAAGTGCAGGAGTTTGAAGCCAGGAGGAACCTATGTAGAACCAGGAGAATTCACCTAACTCAAGCTCCGCCCCACTCGGTGGCTCTGGCTTTGTCCAGCCGCCTGCTTCTCGAAGCTCCCCGTCCAGCAGGGAGACATCAGGGAGCCTCAGCCCTCCTCAGGGGGGGCAGGACATTAGGTCACAGCCAGAGCCTAGAAGGGTGGGAAGATCCTCCATGAGCAGTAAATTAGAAGACCCCTTGTCCGTGCGTCTGATTTGAAGCAGGGCTTCTTGGGTCTTCATCCAAGTCCAGTTTATTCTTGCTGTACACACGGTTCCAGCAGGCTCGGCGTCTCAGGGCACGGCGGGCTGGAAATGCTGGTGGAGGCTGTGCAGGGATGGGCGGCAAAAAGTGACAAGTGACAGGCAGAGCGGAGGCAGAAAAATGAAACTAAACATGAAACCACAGCGATATCTGGAGCCACTGAGGGGGCCCCAAGCCCCATGCACCACACCGAGGGCATCCCTGTGCCGTGGGACGGTGACACCATTCGTGATCCTGATCCCCCAAAGCATCAGGCCAAAATTGTGGTCGGCGTGTTCTGTGAAGGAGGTGTTAGACATTTTGACATCTTTTTTTTTTTTTTTTAATTAAGATTATTTATTTATTTGACAGAGAGACACAGTGAGAGAGGGAACACAAGCAAGAGAAGTGGGAAAGGGAGAAGCAGGCTTCCCACTGAGCAGGGAGCCTGATGTGGGGCTCGATCCCAGGACTCTGGGATCATGACCCAAGCTGAAGGCAGACACCCAAAGACTGAGCCACCCAGGCACCCCAACATTTTGACGTCTTTTTTTTATTTAAAGACTATTTCTTTATTTGACAGAGATCACAAGCAGGCAGAGAGAGAGAGGAGGAAGCAGGCTCCGCGCTGAGCAGAGAGCCCGATGCAGGGCTCGATCCCAGGACCCCGGGATCATGACCTGAGCCGAAGGGAGAGGCTTTAACCCACTAAGCCACCCAGGTGCCCCAACATTTTTTTTTTAAGATTTTATTTATTTGACAGAGATCACAAGTAGGAAGAGAGGCAGGCAGAGAGAGAGAGAGGAGGAAGCAGGCTCCCCGCCGAGCAGAGAGCCCGATGCGGGGCTCGATCCCAGGACCCTCGGATCACGACCTGAGCTGAAGGCAGAGGCTTTAACCCACTGAGCCACCCAGGCGCCCCTCCCCCAACATTTTGACATCTTAAGAGAAGTTTGGGGGCTTAAAACTCCATCCCTTTGAAAACTTACAGAAGTAGAGAGATCATTCTCTGATTTAGCTCAGTTCTGCAAACATGGCCCGGTTGTGTGCTCAACACAGCGCTGGGAAGGCCAGGAGAGGGCGGCGGGCATGGGGGAGGTGGTGTTGGACTGTGGCTGTTTCCTTGGAACCTTAGCCTAGAATCAAAGGACAAATTTAAGTTGTGGGAAGCAGGAAGGAGGAGGCGACCTTACAAAGAACTGGTTTTTTCAATGAACTGCAATTTCCTGCAGTGTCTTTTTCCTCCCCCCCCTTTTAAAAACCCTCTGCTGGCAGGTCTATTTCCATTCTGGTTGGTTTGCTGGTATTTGTTCTTTCATTCACTCCCTTATATTACCTTCTTGATGGAGAGCCTACTATGTACCAGGGACCATGCTAGGAGCTGTGTGTGCAGAGAGGAAATCAGCCGCCATCCAACCACGAAGACAGAAAAAGATAAATGCTATGAAGTAAACACAGCAGGTGGTTGGCTAAGAGTGACTGGGAGGGGCCTACTATGGATCTTGTGGTCAAGGAGGGCTCCCTGAGGAGGTGACTGAGACCTGAGGGGCAAGGGGAAGCCAGGTAAGACCTTCCAGGGAGAGGCAACAGGAAGTGCAAAGGCCCTGGGGTGGGGATCTACTAGAGGAGGTCAGTATGGCTAGACTATATAGTCAGTGAGGAAGATGGTAGAAACTGAGTCAGGAGGGACTGGCTGGGGTTAGGCCTTGAAGCTGTGGTAAGCAGTTTACTTCCAAAGATTTTGATTGGTAACTATTTATAGAATGTGCCAGTTGGGCTAATAAGGTTTGGGCCTCGAGCTGTGCAAGAGAATGGTGATGACTCGGTGCAGAGCCATCTCTGTTCGAGCTGTGACCCTGCAGCCTCCTGACCATGGCTCATCATTCGTACCCAGATGGCCTGACACCTGCCTTCTTCCCCTCCCGCACTGCCCATCACTTCCTGGATGCTGAGCTCAGACTTCCCGTCATTTTCTCTGCATGTCAGGTTAGCCGGGATGGGGATGTGGGGGCTCTCATTCCAGTCCGGCCTCCCCTTTTCTTAGTGTGACCTCTGTACCATGGGGCTTTTGGCCAGCTCTGCTGCCCCTTGGACCCGCACCGTGCCCTGATGTTACAAAGTTGCTCCCTGCCAGACACATCCTTTTTCCCTTAGACCCAACCTTTCCCCCTTTCCTTTGACTTTAGAATTTGGTAGCTGGGAGACATTGGGCAAGATGCAGTCCCTCTCTGGGCGTCAGCTTCCTCTTTTGTGAATGGGAGGTTATGATAAGACACTTGGGAGGTGAAATGCATTCGTTATCCGCTGCGTGTTTACTCAGAACCCTCCGTGATTGTGGCTATGCCTGTCCTTTAGAATGTCACATGAAGATAAACTTTAACTTTGTGCAGTTGTTCTTAACCGGGGATGGACGATTTGGCTCCCCCTGCCTCCCCCCTGCAGGGGATCCTGGGCAATGTCTGGAGAGAGCTTTCTGGCTGTCACAGTGGGGGTGGGTGGAGGGTACCACCGGGCTCTTTGGGTGGAAGCCAGGATGCTGCTAAATGGGACACATGGGACAGCCCTGCACGATCCAGAATTATCCAGCCCCAAAAGGCCACGGTGCTGAGGTTGAGAAACCCTGGCTTGATGGGACTTCCAGAGCCGTGGCAGAGTTGCCATGCCTCACCCTCCCTGAGCCTCAGGTCCCCACCTGAAAGCAGCTGGAGCCGGGACCTGGAGCCTCGGCTCTCAAGTGAGAAAGTTCACCCCAGGGGCAGGTGACCCGACTAGCCCGAGGTCCCCACACTGGGAGAGGGGAACCCGCGTGGGCATGGGGCTTCCTGCGCAGCCAGGCCATCCTGACCCTCCGCCCTGCCACCTGGCCCTGCCGTCCTCCTCCCGGCCTGGGCCACCACCTTCCTTTCACGCACGCCTCACAGGAGCCCGGTCTTTGGCCCTGAAAGACCTGCCAGGCCTCTTGCCTTCTTCTTTCCCACATCTGTCTCCCTGGCCCCGCCGGGCTCTTCTGTCCCACTGGCCTAGCTGATTCTAGAACATTCCTGTCAGTCCCTCAGGCACCAAGTCAGCTACAACACGAAGGGATCAAATTGGTCACAGCAGCCTAATATGCTTTCCTTTGTACGAGACATGATAGCGTCCGTCCCTGCTGGCCTTGTCGGCTTGGCGGGCTGGACACATGGCTGGGAGCTCCAGGGAGGAAGGCCGGCCCAGGAGCCCACTCGGCCAGCAAGAGCCACGAGCACAACCCGTTACTGTGTCGCCTAAGATTCTGAGCAGGTTCATTTAATTTAATTTTTAAAGATTTTACTTATTTATTCGACAGAGACACAGCGAGAGAGGGAACACAAGCAGGGAGAGTGGGAGAGGGAGAATCAGACTCTCTCCTGAGCAGGGAGCCCGATGCAGGGCTTTATTCTAGGAGTCTGAAATCCTGACCTGAGCCAAAGGCAGACGCTTAACGGCTGAGCCACCCAGGCGCCCCTGAGCAGGTTAATTTTTAAAATTAATTTTAAAAAAGATTTTATTAATTTAGAAAGAGCACAAGCTGGGGTGGGAGCACAGAGGGAGAGAATCTCAAGCAGACTCCGTGTTGAGCGCGGAGCCCGACATGGGGCTCCATCCCACGACCCTGAGGTCATGACCTGAGCCGAAACCAAGAGTCAGACACTTAACCAACCGAGCCTCCTGGGCACCCCTGAAAATGATTTTTAGTAGATAAATAACTACATGTTTGTTGTTGAGAAGAAAAGAAAATTCACATAACCCAGGAGGGCCTGAACTAAAACGTTAAAACCCCTTGGGCCATGCCTTCCCTCTCCCTCCCTAGCAGTAATGCCCATGTGTTTTGTACCCTTCCAGACCCTTCCCTGAAGGGGTAAGAAGGGCATGCCTTGAAATCTGCTCAGTGACTTGAGATCGTGCCATGTCAAATGATTTAAAACACAACTCTGCTCCTAGAAGTGTTTCCGCACCATCTTACATAACTTTCTCGCCTGAAGCCTCTGGTTTGAATTCCACAGAATAGCCAGGTTGGTTCCCCCTGGGCCAATGAGGAGACTGGAGGCGATGGGAGGGTCAAGTTCATTGCACGTGACACCTTGAAATCATTGTTTTCTGGGACCATGAAAGAGAATGTTCCTGAGGGAGCCAGTGCCTACACCTAAAGCAGGTTTCAAGTGCTGCCAGGACCCTCTCGTCCAGGCTTGGTGCTAAGTCTAGTCTGGGGAAAGCAGGAGGGAGACGGCCTTCTCCATGGGAAAGGAAGCTCTCAACCTCTGATGCTTAAAAAAAAAAAAGTAAATAAGACTTTAGTGAGATGTCAGTGCTCCCAGCCACATCCTTGACAGAGAAAGGAACCATGCGTCCGGCCCCTTGTTGGCAGTGTCTTTACTTTGAATTTCCCCAGAACCCAAGAAGAGAGAAACACTTCCTTTTTAGACATCAAGAAGAAGTGGTGGGCCTGTGGGTGAGGACCCGGCCGTGGGGGAGGGGCTGCCATGCTTCTGGGGGCAGGTCGGGGTCCACCCCCTCCCCCATGCCCTGGATCTCCGAGTCTGCAGTGATGGCTGGGCTGGGGATTCTGGGCGCCTCTGTCTCGTGGATGCCAGCTGACACCTGCCCCTGGATTAAATCCAGTCCTGAAATTGGCATTTTCCATGAGCAAAGCCTGAAAGGGCAGGTCGTGGGTTTTCATTCAAATGGAAGAAAAGTTGGCTCCCTGCATCTCCCACAGCTGTTTGCCTCAGGAGGGCAGGAAAGATAGCCTTTGAAATACTTTGAGATTTTTTTTTAATACCTTTAAAAAGGTATTTAGGGGAAGGAGGTCGGGTGGGTGCTAGAATAACTTTTAAGTCTCCTCCTTAGCAGAAAGCAAAAGAAAATACTTTCTCTCCATGTAGAAAGCACATCATTTGGGCTTGGGATTTGAGCGTGATGGACTCCAGGAAAAAGTGGACCAAGTGCCCTCTGCTCCATGGGACAGCACCAGACCCATGGGCCTGTGAGGGGTATCGCCCTCGAGCAGGGAGTGCTCCTTCTTGGTCCATGCCTACCTTCTTTCTGGAGCTTTGATCCTACCCGGCATGGCATATGTCTCTGGCAGCCTGTCTGGGAAGTAGGAGAGAAACTTCCACAGCCTGGCTGGTTGGGACAAGAGATGAGCTGAGCTGCTCTCTTCTGGCTGCCCTCAGACCTTTTTCTGGAGGCACCCCACTCAGAAGACAGGGAGGCAGTCTTGAACTTGCACGGTGGGGACATCCCT
Organism: Mellivora capensis; assembly: GCA_004024625.1. Taxonomy (NCBI): domain Eukaryota; kingdom Metazoa; phylum Chordata; class Mammalia; order Carnivora; family Mustelidae; genus Mellivora; species Mellivora capensis. The sequence continues at coordinate 433,700 of PISX010000007.1, read as the reverse complement.
GTGTGTGCTCTGCCTCACGGCCTTTGGTCATTCCATGGCCTGAGGGCTGGAGGGAGGGAGCTTGCTTTCTTCACACTTTGTCTGTACCCATGGGTAGGAAATAATGTCTGTGGTCTGCGTGTGTGGGCAGGGAGCACGTTCTAGAAGGTGCAGTTAGAGATGGCGCTTGCTACCTTCTTTCAAGACCCCAGTTCTTGAAGCAAATATGAAATCTCACTACGAGAACTTCCTGCTGCCTTAAAGGCTTTATTTCCCCCTTGCATCCAGCTGAAGTAACGTGGCAAAGGGATGTGGAGAGGAGGGAGGGTGCTCACGGAGGTCTTTTCATGTCCCTGCTGTCTGAGAGGCGTTAAACGATTAGGTTTGAAACGCGCTTCTGAAGACAGTGACGAAATCCCCACTGAGGGGCCTTCAAGCCTGGTGACGCGTCCTGCCTTCCCCACGGACGAAGGTGCTTGTGGAAGGGCATCCTTTCTCGGAGCGGCAGATTCGGAACAACCTCCAGTTGGAGCACCGCGTGGATGTTTTCCCTCACAGAAAGGCCAAGCCTAATCAGTCAGCACCCCGGGACCTGGAGACGGAGGGGCCTTGGTTGGGTGACGCGACCTGGCCCACCGATGCCCGTGGGCAGGAGGGCTCCCTTTGCAACGGATCACGGAGAGCAACGCGTCCAGCTGCCTGCAGGAGTGAGCCCCAGGCAACGATGCTGAGTAGCTTAGGTCGAGGCAGGCCGCAGACAGATGTGGGGCCGCCAGAGCCTGCAGCCTGCTGAGCCAAAACATAGAGGCATGGAATGCCCCTTAGCTGCCGCCTGGAGTTTTCTGCTTCACCCGCTGCCTGTCTCTCAGGAGGACGGTCTGTCTGCCCCATCGTTCTGCTCGGATGCCATCTGCCCACTGGAGCCCCATTCCCACCCCGATTTATCTCCACCTCCTGCTTTCTCTCCCCCACGGACAACTTGAGGTGTGTTGGAAGGTGATGCTCTCCGTTCAGGCCCCGTGAGGCCAGTTCTCCCCATCAGAGAGGAACCTTCTGGAACACCGAGGGCCATCTCCTTTTCTGCGCTCAAGTAGGAGCGAGCGGAAATCAAGAAGCCGACTGTCGGTTTCCAAGGGCTGTCTTAACAAATGGTTCTAAACGGAGTTGCTTAAAACAACAGAAATCTATTCTCTCAGTTCAGGAGGCCAGAAGTCTGAAATCGAGGTTTCGGCAAGGCTTTGCCCCTCCCGTGGGCTCTACGGAAGAACGCTTCCCTGCTCCCTCCTGGTTTCTGGTGGAGGCTGGCATCCCAGTTTTCCTCAGCTTGTGGCTGCTTCGCTCTGATCACGGCTTCTGCCTTCATGTGACCTTGTCTCTCTGTGTCCTCTCCTCGTCTCAGGAGGACTCCGCTCCTTGGAAGACGGTCTCACTGCGAGATCCTCAACTAACCCTACTCTAGCTAAGGTCATGTTCTGAGGTTCCCGGTGGATGAACACTTTGCGGGTCCCCCACTTAACCCACCACACTGACTTTTAGGGATATTTGTTTCCCATTACACATACAAATACATTAAAAAAACTTTTTTAAAGTAATTTCTATACCCAACATGGGGCTCAAGCTCATGACCCTGAGATCAAGAGTCACACGCTCTTCTGACTGGGCCAACCAGGTGCCTCCACAGATAAAACCTTTTTTTTTAAAAAAAAGAGTGTATTTATTTGACACAGAGAGAGAGAGATCACAAGTAGGCAGAGCAGCAGGCAGAGAGAGAAGGGGAAGCAGGCTCCCCACTGCTTCCAGAGATCCCGATGTGGAGCTCGATCCCAGGACCCTGAGATCTTGACTTGAGCCGAAGGCAGAGGCTTAACCCACTGAGCCATCCAGGCGCCCCTACACAGATACCCTCTTGAGGAACACCTTTGGGATCATTGTTTTTCATTTTAGCACATTTTTAAAATTGAGTGTTTAGATGTGTAACATTCACATGTTGCATTCTTTCCACGTCTAACTCCTTTTGCAGACTTCATTTTCAGGGACTGCCTCCTTGGTCTGCCAGCTGAGCTGTGGGACAGCCTAGCAGTTCCGAGCACGGGCTCGGGGCAGGGTGGCCAGCATCCGCATCCTGCCCATCTCTCTTGGGTTGCTGCCGGCTGTGTCCTCTCCAAAACCTGGTGTTGGAGTTCCAAGCCCCAGTACCTCAGAATGTGACTGTGTTTAAAGATAAGGCCTTTTAGGAGCTAGTGAATGTAAAATGAGGTCTTTGGGGGTGGGCCCTAATCCAGTATGACTGGTTTCTTTCTAAGAAGAGGCGTTTAGGACATAGACACAGAGGGAAGACCGTGTAAGGACACAGGGGGAAGATGGCCACGTGCACATCTTCCTCAACTCGATATGGAGCTACATCCTGACAGTAGCTGGAAAATACTGCAAGTTAAAGAGGATATGAAACACATCTAACCCACCGAACCTCACTGCTCAGCCTACCCCCTTTGAACGTGCTTCCAACACTCACGTTAGCCCACAGCTGGGTGAAGTCATCCCATGAAAACCCTATTTCACAGATGAAGTGTTGGCTATCTCACGTCGTTTTTGGAATACTGTCCTGGAAGTGGAAACAGAACGGCTGTAGGGGGTAGGACAGTTGTCAGCCTGAGCTGTTGGCGCCCGTGGTGGCAGGTCCACCTCACCAGAGAGGGTCAGACCGCCTATCGCTGGCCCCGGGGAAAGATCCAAGTTCAGTGTTCCAAGTACGCCTTCTATGAATGTGTGTTGTATAAAGTCAAAAAATTGTAAGTCGAATCATCCCAAGTTGGGGCCTTCTGAATAAGCCCTGCCAACTCCTTCGGTTTAGAATCCCAGCCTCCAGAACCGTGGTAAGGAACTTGCTGTTGTTTGAGCCCCGCATTCTGGGTTACGTCTCTCGGCAGCCCCAGCAGATGGACATGCCGCCTGCGGGGCAAAGTCCCGAGTCTCTGAGGCCTTGTCTCTTCTCTCTGCAAGCAGGTGTCCTAGGGTCTCGGTGAGGGTTCGACAGAGAGGATGCTCCATGCGTGGCCTGGTGCTGGGCTGGAAAGTGCCCTCGGCGAGGATGGTACCTGCCCCTCCCCCGCCCCCCTGCATGTTGTTAGCCCTCTGTCGCTGCACATTGGATGGTTTCTGTTCATTCACTGGGCGAGGATTTATAGGACCCCAATCATGGCCCTTTGCCCCGTGACCAATGAGGCTGTGGCTCGAGGCTGGAGACACTGCCTTTGGGCACTTTCTGGGAAGGGATTTTTAGGAGCATTCTATCCTCCAAGCTGTTTTCACTCAGCAGCCCCATGGGGGGCCCTGGGATGCGAGCCCCCTGTTCCCGTGCACTCCGAGGCCAGTGCCCAGGAGACCCTTTGCTGGGGGCAGGGATGAGCTGTTAGGCAGCCCCGGAAAATGTGATCCTTTCCTTGTTCCTTTTCCTACAGGGGTCTGATGGCCACGGCCACTGCATGGTGACTGCATAGCTCCAGGAAGCCGGTGAAGGCTCCTGGCAGAGGGAGCCTGAGCCCAAAAGCCTTCCGGGGCATTTCACACCTGCCCATGGCAGGGAGTGGCCCTTATGCTCCTGTTAAATAGTTTGCAGCCCTGTCCCCTCGAGTTCGCTGGCACCCTGGAGTGCCGAGAGCCTGTGGCCTCTGGGGATCTCCTGGAGGCCAAATCCTGCCTGCCTCGGAGCAGCCCCCCTCAGCCGAAGCGACCCCCTGGCCTCCGTCCCCCACCTGCTCTGTCCCTGGGGGCCTTTTCCTTCTCTTCTCTGAAGTGTGAGCCTCCGAGCACAGCAGGCAAACAGGATGCTGTCCTCCCACACGCGGAGACTTCAGACGAGACACTTGGGTCCAACCGCATCCTGCTGGCAGTGCTGGGTCCCATCAGGGCTGGGTGCCAGGAAGGGTCCTCACGAGGCGGCGTTCGTGAGTCACTCTGAGCCTTGTGTCAGACCACCAGGGCGGGCATGTCAGGGGGCCCTCTGGGAGCTCTGTGCGTGGGACAGCGGAATCACGCAGGTGCCGCGGGGCCCTTGGCTCTGATTTGTGTGTTTTCTGGGAGGTTTTTTTTTTTTAATGTTGTTTTAAAGTGAATGATTTCTCCAAACATCAGCCCATCAGTCTCGGATTGCAAGATTGCTATAAAAGGTGATGGTCTTGGAGAGGCACAAGGTGGGGACTCACGGGGGTGTGTCCTTCCTGAACAGCTGCAGATCTGAGGCGGGGCTGGAGGGGCACCTGGGGAAGGGCAGGCCATAGTGTAAGAGTTTAAGGAAAATACAAAGTCCTAAATCTTTCCCTGAGCAGTGGACTCAGACGGCAGCAGAGTGATTCAGGCAATTCTGTGGGTGAAGCTGTCTTGGGAGAAGGAAGGTATAAAGGCAGAAGGTTCCAGGTCTCCCATCCCTCAGATGTTCTGAGTTCTTTGACTCTATCCGACATTCAGTTTTCAAAATAGTTTGCGTGTGTGTTGGGAGAGGTCGAATTTAAAAGATGTCAGGGTTTTACCACCCACTTGATAGCCTCGCCTGGCAGTGAGCGGCATTCTAGACGCCTCTGGAACTTTCCACTTGTTGAGCCCATCGCAGTGCAGGAAGCAAAGACACCAGGGTGCACGGTATGGATTTTTCTTCTGCAGAATGTCCTGAAAATTCAGTTGAAAGGTTTGAGAGAGAGAAACAGGAGGAAGATTTCTCAAGAGACTGTACTCTGCAACAGCCGGAAAATGCTTCTCTTTTTTTCCACAGATTTCATAGGGCAAGGGAGGAGGGGGGCAAAGGATCGGGTGGGAGTGGAGGGGAGGGGATGCTGGGAATAGGGACCATGGCTAAGAAGAGGGGCAGTTCTCTGAGGACCTGCGGGGCAGGACACAGCCTGATAATCCAGGAGAGTTAGGCTCCATGAGGGGTCCTCCCCTTGTATCTGAGAGTCCTCCCTTCCCCAGAGCCTGGGCTGTGTGAGTGTGCCAGGGTCCGCGTGCTGCAGCCAGCGGCTGCTTGTTTTAATTAGGGCCTGTTCCCGGAGCCTCTCCTTGCTAACACCGTCATTTCACTCCCCGGCCTGCATTCAAGTAGCCACATTTTGTTTCTTGGCATCATAACAGGCTTATTTGAGATTTTGGATGCCAGACTTCTGGGGTGGAGATTCTTAAAAAGGTTGGCATCATCTGAGATGAGAGTGGCCTTTCCAGTCACCAACCCATCTACAGGAATGGTTTCTGTTCTGCCATCTCAAGTTTCTGGAGAAATACGTCCCTATTTGTTATCTATGTTATCTAACCAAACAGAGTGGAGATTCGTGACGGACCTCTTGATACAAGGGTATGAATCAGTGCTGTGTGCATTTGTACTTCCAAGGAAGATAGAGGTAGATTCGTTCATGTGGCTAACTATTATATTCCATTGAGACTGTCTCATAATGACCAAAGCCACCCAGGAAATCGTCCTTGCCCGGCACCAGACTTACTTGCTTTGTGGGTTTTGCATGTAGCTGCCCTCTTTGGCACACGATAGGAATTTGATACACATTTGAGAGAATGTGTATCATGTGTATCATGTCACATCTCATGTGACCATGAGAGACTCATGGTCCGATTAGCCTCAACCTTTAGATTCCTTTTTCCTTTTCTCCTTTAGATCTTCAACCTCATGAAGTATGACAGCTACAGCCGCTTCTTGAAGTCTGACTTGTTTTTGAAACACAAGCGAACCGAGGAAGAGGAAGAAGATGCCCCGGACGCGCAGACTGCCGCTAAAAGGGCTTCGAGAATTTACAACACATGAGCCGCCGAAGGGCTGGCAGGACTGGCGGCTTTCGGAGGCGAAGGAACTCCCTCCCTCTCAGGACCGTGCAGGATTTATAATTGCTTTGTTTTCTGTAAGGACTGAAATGTACAAAACCCTCCTGTGGGATACGTGTATTTTATTAACTGCTTGACCAGGGAGTTTTGCATGATGACTAATCTTACATAAAAAACCAAATAGCTTTGAAGTTTTAGTTCACGTACATACACACGAGCAGGAGAGTCCTTAAACACTGAATGCTTTGAGCATTTCATAGCTTGATTAAATGTCGTCTAAGGCCACCAGGTGATACTTAGAACCACCTGTTACCCTTTACACCTTTGCCTGGCCTCTGGGGGAGGGGCCGTGCATGTCCAGGGGTTCACTTGGCAAATCAGCTCGAGAATGAGTTGCTCTGGCAAACTGAGGCCCCGGGGGTGTGGGCTGTCAGGCGCCTTCTGGGTTAAGTACTTGTCAAGAGTAAGTTCACGGCTGGGAAAAGTCATCGCTGACAGCCTCTGCAGATTTGGGGAGCCGTGTGTGCGCACCCCCAGAGGGTTATTTCTTGTGTGGGGGTTTGTCTTGGCTTTGCCTACAGTCTGTGACATTTCATGCGACACAGATAAGTAGTTCATCTTGACAGAAACAAGATCTCGACCGGAAGAAAGATAAACACAAAATTGCTCAGGGTCCCCGCGGCAGCTCAAGGCAGTGGTGAATGGGCTCGTGGCCTGTGCCTATGATGGAGTTGGGGGATGTCCTGTTCTCCCATGACCCATCTGGGAACACATTGGGACCCTCTCCTCTGCCCTACCCTTTACTGGACTTGTGAACTCTGGGCTTGACACTTCAGCAAGGGGAAAGAAGTGCTCTTTGAAAGTCTCTTTTGGGTAGAGAGGCTGTGAGTGAAACCCTGCTTGGCCTGGGCTGTCCCAGCCAGCCCAGGGAGCCCCCTTCGCCCCTTTGCGAGCAGAGCCCAGCAGAGCCCAAGGTCAGGCACGGTTCCCTACTGCTGCTTGCTCCCGCCATCTGCTGCCAGACCTCTCCAGCCCGTTTGCCAAATCTTCAACTCCTGTTTGTACAAACACAGCGACCACACTCGGTTACTTGTGAGCCTTCCCGCTCAGACTTTCCCATTTGCAGAACTCGCTGATGTCGAGGGTGACTGTGCAGTTTCTTAATCACAGGATCGCTATGAGAGAAGGGAACGGAGTTGGGTCGTTACGGGATAACTGGCGGAGACGGGATCTGTCTGAGCGAGCCGGCTGGTGATGATGACCCACCCCTCATGTGACAGCTCTGCTGTCCCCCTGATTCCCCAGCCTCAGTTGTCTACTTGCTGCGGTCGAAGGTTTCCTGTCCATCTCGGGCCTGGGGAAGGGAGCCATTCACTACTGAGAACCAAGTCCTCCGACCGAGCATTCGCCAGAAACTGCAAATGTTTGGTCCCCTTGTGGGGGTTCTCTGCCTTCCCCAGGACGTCCAGACAGGCCTGCTCTCTGCCCGGGACAAGGTAGTGATGCCGAGACAGACAACCAAGGGACATGCCATCATCAGCTTGAAATTTGCATTTTCCTAACCAGAAAAGTGCAGGGCTGCACCCCACCCCACCACTATGGAGAGAGCGTAACTTGGGGTCACGAGGAAGTTGAGCAAGCAGCTTGGTGCTCCCTGTGGAGAGCCTTAATGGGGCAGGTGCTGGGCACTGCAGCAGGGCCGGGAACCCCCTTAACCCCTGGGCTCAGAGACCCCTTAGGGTGGTGGTTGCTTTATAAGAGCTCGAATAAAGCAAACGGCCAGAGTCAGCCCCAAGACGGTTGAGCAAAGGAAAGCCTGTCACGTAGGAGCCGCCTGAAAAGCTGGGCGCCTGGGGGATGCGAGCCACGGACGTGTCACCGCCCGCGTGCAGTCCTGCCACTTCCTCCGCTTGCTCCCGCCCGGCTGCCCACATCTCCGCCAGCTGCAAAGCTTCCTGAAGCCACGGCGAGAGCAAGCCGGAAGTGGGGGGAATCCAGGCAGCCAGATAGAAAGTTCTCCCCAGCTCTTCACCTCACCCCGTCCGTCTGACACCTCCCCCCCACGTGTTGATTAGGATCTCAGTCGTGTCTGCAGGGGGCTAGCGACTAGGCTGGGTGCCCGGGTCCCCGGGGGGTACAGCCCCCGAGAGGAGTCATGGGCTCGTGGCATTCGCAGGTATTATCACATGGAGGCTTCGCTCTGACTCAGGTGTGGTGAGATCAAGAGGTGATGACTGTTGCAAAGGAAGTTTGTTCCGGATCCTAAGAGGAGGGGCCGGCCATGCCATGGGGGGCTGCCCGGGGCACCACCAGGGCTGGTCAGGAGGCAGAGGGAGCGACAGGAAGCTGTGGGCAAAGGGCATCTGTTGTGGTTTCCTCAGGAGAGGGAAAGCGAGGCAAGCAGGCGCAGGATTGCCCAGTTTGAATAGCCTCCACGGGCCCTGGGGCCCCGGGGCTGTCCCTAGCTGTCCAGTACCTGGGCCTAGCTGATGAGGGCAGGTGGCCCAGAGGGCGAGAGCCCAGGGAGGACCTGAGAAAGGATGTGGGTGGGAGATGAGCTCTGGGTTGGCTTGTTAGCCCCAGTGGTTTGCTATCTCTAGGAACTGGCCAGCCCTGGGAGGGATATCCCTCCAGGGTCAGCAAGGTTCCCCATGTCAGGGCATCAGAAAAAATTAAAAAAAAAATGCTTGGTACAGCAGCCTGCGGGGTCTCCCACTCTCAGCCGGCAGGCCACAGATGTGTGTGACAGGGCAGCTGTTCTCAATCTTTCTATGCAAATGCCTAGGCAGAGCGTGAGTGTCCCCACCAAGTGGCTGCCGGCTCCGTCACTCCCCATTGCCTGTGATGGGCCACTCACAAATGCTCTTGCCCGCTGCATAGTTTGTGCCCTGAGCTCCCATTCCCTTGCCCAGAGAGCACGGTCTGGGTGACGTTTTCCTCTGTGGCCTCGCAGTCCTTAATGCCACCACAGGATCCACTCTCTGACCCACACAACTTTCTAGGAGAGAGCCGTCGTCCATGTCCTCTGCATGGTCCCCACTACCCTGCCTTTTCTCTTTTTTTAAAAAAGACTATTTATTTGACAGAGAGAACAAGCAGGCACAGTGGCAGGCAAAGGGAAAAGGAGAAACAGGCTCTCTGCTGAGCAGGGAGCCCAACACAGGGCTCCATCCCAGAACCCTGGGCTCATGACCTGAGCCAAAGGCAGCCGCTTCACCGACTGAGCCACACAGGTACCCATTACTACCTTGCCTTCTCAATGGCAACTCCCCCTCCTAGGCATGGGGTGGAGGGCTCACCTACATGCAGGGGCCCCCTCCAAGTGCTTCTCTCCCACTGCCTCTTACACCAAAGCTTAAAAAGTAGGGGAACTCGGGGCACCAGGGTGTCTCAGTTGGTTAAGTATCTGACTCTTGATCTCAGCTCAGGTCTTGATATCAAGGTCATGAGTTCGAGCCCTGAACTGGGCACCATGCTGGGTGTGGAGCCTGCTTTAAAAAACAAAACAAAACAAGTGGAGAGGAGGGGAACAGCTACTTCCATTTGAGAGAAGGGAAAACCAGAACCTGTGATCTGAGTCAAACAGGAGGCTGGAACCATGCATGCATTCTGGCCCCCGGCCCCAGCTCCCTTTCAGGCCCACCCTCGGCCTGGACAGAGGCTGAATGACCACCTGCTGTCCCAGACAAATACTGGACACAGGAGTGACCAGCGCCCCTGCCGCCCCTAGGAGAGGGGCCCCTGGGATGTGCCTGGCTGGTTGTGCTCCCTTCAGTCTATAAGCTCAGTGGCTTTAATCCTTCCCCTAAATATCAGGATGTCAGGCTTTATGTGGACCCTGGTGAAATGACTGTTTCCAAAAAGGCGAGAATGACGGCTCTGTTCCTGTGAGCATCAGCGTTTCCTTCCAGGCTCAGGTGCATTCTGGGAAATGAAGAATTAGTTTGGCCAAGTTTCCCGTTGTGGTTTCACCCACGAGGCCAGAGACCCCTTCCTGTGTTACAGCGTCGAGGCCTGATGGATTGGTTAGGGTTAGGGTTAGGGCCAGGTCCCGGCTCCGAATTTGGGAGCATGCTTTGTTTACGAGCTTTGTAAACGGCCAGGGAAGCACAGTCATGACTCACAGTCTCTCATTATTTACCTTCGTTCTGGCTGCAGATGTTCTAGAACTTGCATTTATTTAAGGCTAAATGGTCTTGTACCATTACTGTCCAGGTTTTTAAATTTGTGTTTCTCCTCAAGATTAGTGGCTTCTATCTAAGGCAGTGGGTGCCGTGAGAGGGCCGGTGCCAGGGTTAGGAAGGCAGAAACCTCATGCAGGGGGGGCAGGATCATTGCCCAAGTGGCTCCCAGACGCTGGGTAGAGCAGGTGGGCTTTCCTCGGATTCCCATGGGCTCTGCACACTTTATGAGCCCAGATTTGCTCCAGCAGGAACCTGGGGGACCCCCTTCTTGGGGCCTCTGAGTGAGGGGTTTGTGAGTCATGCCCTCCCTGGATGTTTGGCAGGGGGGGTTCACGGTGCTGCATCTGTCTGGGGATGGGGGCCTTTGCCAGTCCCCACAATGCCTCTGGGTAGGGGGACCTGGCTATGGCCTGAGAGCCTCCCCTTTCCTGTACTTCTATGTCCGCTTCATCAGTTGGTCCTCTAGATTATCTCCAAAGTCGAGCCCAAATGTGCCTCTCCGTGTCCACAGCCCAGCTCCAGACAGGCCGAGGTGCCTCCCTCCTCGCCAGCCCCGAAGCCCGGGACAGCCTCCCCGATGGTCCGTCCTCCGCCCTGCACGCCTGCTCTCCGCTGGCATCTAGTAAAAGCAGGACCCTCACCATGCTGCTCCCCTGTGCAAGCCCCTGCCATGTCTCTCCTTGTTCGCAGAAGAAAAGTACGGAGGCCAGGAGAGACGAGCCCAGCCCCCCTCACCTTCTGCCCCTCCATGGCTCCCCAGCCTACTTTCAGATCTGAGAGCAGGGCACCGATGCTGCCTTCCACAGCCTCTCCTGAGCTGTGCCCTCGTGACCTTGGCATGGTTGGCTCCGTCCCTGGTATCAGGCCACATGTTAGCTCCTGGGAGGGGACTTTCCTGAGGACCCTGCTAAACCGTCCTCTACCCACAGGCCCATTCCCATACCCTTTGGAGCCTGGGACATGACTGTTTCCCTGTTACACGTATGTGACCTCTCTCCCTAAGGACCAGGACCCGGTGTATTTCACTGTGTTCTCAGCCGTGAGCCCAGTGCCCGGCCCAGAGCAGCCGCATAGCAGCAGGCCCTCCATAAAAGCTTCCTGAATGAGCAAATGAATGCCAAATGGAGGAGCATCTTGAAATTTGGTTGATTTCCTGCACAGTCTGGCACCTTGGTGTTGCCCTTGCTAATGGCCAACTCCCATGATTGTCATAAGAAATGCAGAATTGGGGAGGATGGGAGAGACCCACCATTTCCTGGGCACCTCGAATAGGTTGGGGTGAGGCCTACTGGATGGTAGGACACTTCCACTGTATCCCGGGGGAAATGCTCTTCAGAGACGTGGAACCTGGACCACAGCTCATGGCTGATAGTGGCCGGATTAGAACACAGGTCTTTCAGGAACCCCCCACCCCCCACCCGGGCACCACCTGTCACTGTCCCGGGTGGGGCCAGATTTCAACTCAGGCCAATCTCTGGCTATTCCAACTAGAGAAAAGAGAATCTCCTCTCTGTTCTCCCAGGGAGAAGGCTACCACCCAGCTGCTCTTGGCCTATTCTCCCTTTCCTTCTGCAGGATGTGCAGAAGGGGCTTTGCCGCAACGAGGAAGGTAGAGTCAAATGCTCCTTTAAGTGGACTGGTTTTGTATTTGTCACCAACTTTTTTTTCCATTAGTGATACATCATGACCATCTTTCTATGCCAGTAAACATAATTATACACCATCCCCCAAAAAGTCCAGTTTCAAGATTATCTAGGGAAGATAAATGTTTCCCTTGAGCTAATTCCAGTACAGTTTATATGCTGTTTTGCAACACGGGCAAACTGTTTTCTTCTTATTTAAGCATTTAAACACTGTTTTTTAAACTGTTATGGCATACAGATCGCCTAAGAGTAACAGATGTCTGCTTGATAGAGATGTTCCCAGGAAAAGAATTTGCTGCTTCTTGGTCTCCAGAGGAAGGATGCCTTTGCGGATATGTGGCTTTTGGGCCACATGCTCCCCCCACCCCAACCAACCCTCCTGAAAAGAAGGCGGGGGGAGAAATCCAGTGCTGAAAGCTGTTCAGTAAGTATCTGTATTCACAGATCCTGGTGATGGTAGAGGCGAGACCCTGGCCCCTCAGACAAGTTGATTCTGCCCCTCCCTGAGGGAGTATTTCTCTGAATTTTTCTAGGTGGATGAGGTCACTGTCCATGATCTGGAGATATGAAAATGTAGGTCCGTTTTTACTAAACTTGTAGCTTCCTCTAGAATCTTAGCAGTGGAAGAAACTCAATCATCTCTATTGTTATTATTGTTACTATTTTATGATTGGTAAGCAGGAGGATTTTGGTTAAGACCATAGAGTTTGAGTGCCTTAATTCTAACCCAAGCCCATCCCTTTTTTAGCTGTGTGATCTTGGACAAGTCATAGATCTTTCCAAGCCTGTATCTGCACCTGTTTGATGGGGAAACATCAGTCCCAATGTAAGATTCAAGGAGATAATTCATGTAATGTGCTTAGCCAGTGCCTGGTCCTTAGCGGGTCAATAAATATTAGTGATCCAATAAACACTAGTGATTGTGTGGTCTGTCCAAGGTCACACAGGGAGGTTCCTGGTCTGGGCTGATTTCTGACTCCTTGGCTGGGGCTCTTCTCCCTGCTTTTTGGCAGCAGGGAAAGACCCAGGGCCAGGAAGCTGGATCTGCATGTCCTTAAAGTGACAGAAGCTGAAAGCAGGTGGATCTCCAAGCAGGAGAGGGTAGGCCTCAGAGAAGAAGCCCCAGCCAGGGGAGTGAGGACCGGAGTGGGCCTGGGATTCAGTAACGAGGCCAGGAGATAGAGCCATTGTCCACCTGGAGCCAGGTTCCTAGTCCTGCCAAGTGGCCAAGTGCAAGGGAAGGAAGTCTGTGGGAGGGTCACTGACAGCAGGGTTTGGCATCCCCCAAGGGAAACGCAGTGAATAGGGAGCCCGTAGTCTCCTCTGGAGGCTTTTTGCATCAGGAGGATGGGGAAGGGAGTCCAGGTATCCTTTGGGGAACCTCTTGTAGCCTTGGTGACTTTCCCTTGGCATGCGTGCCAGGGAGGAGCTGCCTGGTGCTTTGCAGGATGGCCAGGGCACCCCCAGAGTCCTCCTGGCAGAGGAACCCGGCAGGACAGCCTTTCTGAAGTTCCTGCCTTGGGCTCACGGGGGAGCTGGTGAGCTGTGGAGGGAGTGAGCAGGCTGCGTCCCTGCCCCTGGAGTGCCCTCTGAGGCCCTGGGCACCAACCTCCACTCCGCTACCCCTACCCTGGCAAGTGCACTGCAGTCCTTCCTCCCCAGGTCCAGATATAAAGGGGTTTCTGTGTTGGTCAGCTTCAGAGAGCACAGACGCAGGTGTGAGGCAGCCCTGGAAATACTGGGTCTGTGCCCTCTGACCAAGGTCACCACCTTGGCATCCAGGTATGTCACCAAGACTGGGACTGGGCAGGAAGGTAGGGCAGCTGCTCTACCCTTCTTGGATCCCACAGTCCCGTGGCTACTCAGGCAGGACAACGATGACCTCCACCCACCTGTCGCCCATGCCCCAACCTTGGCCTCTGCTGGCTCTAGAGACTCTAGATAACCCCCGCCCCCCCGCCCCGGGCTATCAGTGGGAGCCAGTTTTCTTTATTTCATTCATTTCTAAAGTCACTGCTAGTTTTTTTCTTTAAACCCTTGGTAAGAATATTTTGATGCGAGTTTATTACTTAAAGAACTCTAGGACTTGGTGGGATAAACAGCCCGCTACTTAAAGTTACATTAACAACGACATCAAGAACTAACTGCCGTGTGCACAGAGGCTTAAAGGTTTAAAACAGCAGAGATATTAAGTCTCTCCCTCTCCCATGGCTGGATTTTAAAATCTATCTCCAAATCCCTGGCTTTCAGCTCTGGTGTTTGTTTTGAGATGTAGTTATTAAATTTCTGAAGCTTCCAAGATAAGAGGCTAAAATTTTACTCTTTCTTCCCCTGTTTTCTGGGATGCATTATTATTTGGGGGGGTGGTTATTGAGATAAAACTAATGTTCAGGAGACAGATCTTAAGTAGGGGCTCAGTGGATATGGAAGCACCAGCAGTATCTGGGATAGAGTTTTTAAGGGAACTTCAAGAAGTCCATCCCACAGGAACACTGACCTGAGCCCTGGGACCAGGGGGGCGTCGAGGAAGCCAGGGTTCCCACTCTACTTCTCATCCTTCCTACCTTCCATGTTTTGTTTTAGGTCTCTCAGCAGATGGAGAGTGTCCCTGCCCTGTCCCCAACTCCTTGTCTAGCTACGCGGAGCAAGGACTTGCACAGAGCTCTTTCAGACTTTCTTCTGAACTTTCTTGCCATTCGGGAAACCAGTCACGTGGCAAAAGTCTTTAGCAGTCAAGGCGCCATTTTGCCTTTGTACAATTTTGTGGCCAATTTGGGAGAGATTTTCACGGGACTTGGCCATGTCTTTTCATCCCTGCTTCTTCACGGCCGACAAATTGTCTCACTCACCTTACCACTAAACCATGATTTAAAACCATTTTATAGAAATAATTTCAAAATATTTATAAAAGTTTAATTGTGATTATAAAATTATTGTCTACACTTAATTGTTGACATTGACATGTTTCCTCTATCTGTTCATATTTTTTCCCTGAATGATTTAAAAAATTAGACAAGATGATTCACCTAAAAGAACATTCATTACAGTTCATAAAATGAATAGTTACTCCTGATATTATCTAATACCTACTCCGTATTCAAAGTTTCCAAGCTAGAGCACACCTGGAAATGTCTTTTTCCAAACCAGGATCCAATCAAAGAGCAGATATTGCACGGTCTCTCAGTTAGATCGACCTCCCCATCTTTTTAAGTTTTTACAGAACGAAGAAATCAGACTAAGTGTAGTTTAAAATGCCTTACATTTTCATTTCATTTCTTGTCTCTTCCTGGTGTCATCTAACTTGTATTTCCTTTATTTCTGAGGATGAGATAACTTGGCCTCTCCTGACCTCTCCCGTGAGCCCAGAGGCTCCTGAATTTTCTCAGTTCACAATGTCACTGGTGTCTCAGGAAATTTCACAGCATCCCCAGGTTAAACAAACAAAAATTTAACTATTTGATTTATTTAAAAGGTCCAAACAACTTCACAAGTATTTTTGTTTAACAACTTAGCAGCTGATTAGGGGGAAAAAAAACCCAGAAAGGAAAACCTAACACAAACTGAAAATTTACAAGAATGTTTGTTTCATTCAAAAATAACCAAGAATACTTATTAATGGCATGTGAGGACCTGTGGGCCCCACACAGCTTCTCAGACCTTGGAATCAGATCGATGCCACCAGCCTTATGTCCTGTCCCACAGTGGTTTTCATGTGGGACTGACTTTTTGTCACAGCAACCACCCAAAACCAGCTTTGCAAAGATGGGACTCCACGGAAAGGCATGTAGCACGATCTAATGTTGACATTGTGAACTAATGCGTGAATTCACACCGTTCACTGTCACTGTCTTTCCCTTGAAAATTGAGAGCGTTCTAGGGTACTCCTGTTGGTTTGCTGTGGCATCTGGGGGCCTCCATCGGCAGCTGGGGACGGCGAATGTGGTTTCTGGTAGCTTCCTCTGTGAGGATTCCCAGTTGTTTGAAGGTCACGTGAACAAGGACAGATGGACAGAAACACTTCCTTCTAACCTAGAGCTGCGCTTCCTAAGCCTGCTTGGCTTCAGAAACATCTGGGAAGTGTATTAAAATGAACACTCCTGAGCACCCTGCCCCTGTCCCCCCATTTAACCCAAAGACCCTTGTGCTGGGACAAGCCTTCTAGCTCCTCTCTGACAGAGTTCACTCTAAGAAAATGGGGAAAGACAGGAAAGCAGCGTCTCTGCCAGGAGAGCCTGGGTCTTGCTCCAGCTGAGGGAGGGAGTTTGCTGCCCTTGGGACTGCCTCGCACTCCCCTGTTCTCTCAAGCCCAGCACTTCGTAAGCACATCTCACATGACAGTCCCTGTGCTGGGGTGTGTGGCACCCAGAGATGAAGAAGTCTGGCCCAGCTCCTGAGTTCTGCCCATAGAGTAGAAGGAAAGGGGTGTGAATAATGGATCTTCAAGGCACCACTTAGGGTTGAGGGAGATTTAACTTAATGGGGTTGGCACAGTTTTCCAGGGCTGTTGAGTGATCCTACCTCCTATTTTTCTCCCTCCCATTCCATAGCAAATAAGATGATTTCCCCCAAATCTCACTGGGGGTGGAGAGGGGGTATCGGGGGCTCTTTTTCTATGTAATTATCAACATTCCCAGAGTGAATTATTTAAAATTCTAAATGGAAGTGTTGGGGGTCTTTCTAGGGTTTCTTTCTTCATTCCTTCGTAAGTTTATATCCCCCAAATTTATGCAGATCTTTCCAGCTCACACCTACATCATCTCCACGGATGTGAAGTGCAGCTGGCGAGGCCACGCAGCCCCCGTGGTAAGTGGCCAGCTGTTCCCGGGACCTGCCTGGGACCTGCCCTCTTCAGCAGCCGCAGCGGGGGACCCTGCTCCTTCTCCCTTCTCCCTGCGGCGACTTCCCGGTCCCCTGCTCGGGAACAGTTGCAGCTTTGAATCTGACAAGAAGCCTTGGGAAATCTGATTGGTCAAGGTTCAGTCGTGTGCCTTAAAAACATTCATCTGCTCAAACATCTCCGGCGCATCTTTTACACTAGGCACTGGGTGGACACTGGTGGGTCATTTGACTTTCTCCAGTCCCCCACAGGGAGCTGGCCACGTGGGGCAGGAAGGGGCAGACCCCAGGCAGCGAAGGCCAGGGTGCCCTTCAGGAGGGTTTGCTTGGGAAGAAGCCAAGCATCCTTGCCTCCAGCGGCAGGAGGAGCGTCCCCTCCCTCCAGAGACACTCGGGCAGAGGCCTGGCACGCACCGGTGGGATGTGGCCAGGCGGTGGGCAGACATCACTTGCGATTGTACTGACCCTTGAAGCCTCTTGCAACTCTCAGAAGCCGTGGGTTTACGTTCTGGAAGATGCTTCTTAACACAGACAGGAACTCACGTCTTCATCTCCATCCTCAGGGAAAGCAGGAAGTGAACTTAAAGGAGATTTAAGACAGAAGGAATATCCCGAGAGACAAGATTTGTTTCAACATTTCTGTAAGCTCTTAAGTCTGGACTCCAGAGAGCCTGGAGGACACCACCCAATGAAACAGTTTCAGTGGGATAATAAATATTAACCCGGGAGCCTTCCTCTGTTACCAGCTGCCCGTGAGAATCCCATCCTTGCCAGTCGGGTCACCCTCCCACACACACAGAGGAAGGGCTCTTTCTGGCCCAAAGAGGTTGGATAGAGCCACATAACCCAGAAAGGTGAAGAGGGAGGGAGGGAGGGAGGGAGGGAGGGAGAAACAGGGGGAGGTACAGGCGAGTGGGGGAGGGTGTGAAGGAAGGGGGTAGGAGAGAAACAGGATTTTAGGAAGTTCCTGGACCTCAGCATCTTGATCTCCTTCAGGATTTGGGGGGAACAAAAGGAAAACACATTGGACTGTGGCTCTTCAGGGCTCTGAGACTGGACTGTGTGGATTCTGGGTTTGATGGAAGTTTCCTTTATTAATCCTTGGGCTTCATGAGGAGAGACCAGTGGGACTAAACCCTTGGAGGGGTTTGTGCTCAGTGCTGTGGGGTGTGGTCAGGAAGACTCTAGTCACTTGCTTTACCTTAGCAATGGTACCGTCTTCCGAGTTCCCTCAACAATAGCTCCCACCCCACAGATCACAAAGCACTCACTCCTCCAAGCGCTCTCCTTTGAGCCTCATTGCAAGTCTGGAGAGAACACACAGGGTACCTGTGCCCATTAAGCAGATGGCAAAAGTAAGACTCAGAGGCAGATGTCATAGCTGCAGGGAACACCGGGGTATTTAAGCTCACTTTTTCTCCCCGTGAATCTGGTGCTTCTCCCGCCGCCTGCCCTTTGGCTGTGAGACTATCTAGCCAGACTTTGGCCTGAAAAGTCATTAAGCTGATCTGGCTTCTCTGTCCCCAGAACTCTCGAGTAACTTTGGAACACAGGCTAAATTCTCACCCTGGTTACCCCCATCCCTCAGCCCTTTCTTTGCTGGTTGTAGGCAAAGAGTTGTTTTTTTTTTTTTTTTAAATTTTTATTTTTTATAAACATATTTTTATCCTCAGGGGTACATGTCTGTGAATCGCCAGGTTTACACACTTCACAGCACTCACCATAGCACATACCCTCCCCAATGTCCATTACCCCACCCACCTTTCCCGACCCCCTCCCCCCAGCAACCCTCAGTTTGTTTTGTGAGATTAAGAGTCACTTATGGTTTGTCTCCCTCCCGATCCCATCTTGTTTCTTTTCTTCTTTTCCTACCCCCTAAACCCCCCATGTTGCATCTCCACTTCCTCATATCAGGGAGATCATATGATAGTTGTCTTTCTCCGACTGACTTATTTCACTAAGCATGATACCCTCTAGTTCCATCCACGTCGTTGCAAATGGCAAGATTTCATTTCTTTTGATGGCTGCATAGTATTCCATCGTGTATATATACCACATCTTCTTTATCCACAATGAGATATCACTTCACACCAGTCAGAATGGCTAAAATTAACAAGTCAGGAAATGACAGATGCTGGCGAGGATGCGGAGAAAGGGGAACTCTCCTACACTGTTGGTGGGAATGCAAGCTGGTGCAACTGCTCTGGAAAACAGCGTGGAGGTTCCTCAAAAAGTTGAAAATAGAACTACCCTATGACCCAGCAATTGTACTACTGGGTATTTACCCTAAAGATACAAACGTAGTGATCCGAAGGGGCACGTGTACCCGAATGTTTATAGCAGCAATGTCCACAATAGCCAAACTATGGCAAAGAGTTTTTTAAAAAGGTTTTTAAAAGCCATCGAATTGTTTGTGAAAATGAGTGACAGTACATTTGCCAAAGCATTATGTGGGTGGTGACATCCTGCTGTCCATTCGGCACAAAGAGACAATGCTGCTGATTACATTGCTCTCGCCCGGATGTGCCCCTCGGCGCGGTGACTGGTGCTGGTGTGCTCAGCTCCTTGGTGACAGGGACAGGGCCCAGGGAGCCGGGGCCTTATAAGCTCTCCCGGGTGCTTGCAGATAGCCAAGCATGCACGGTGCAAGTTCTCATTTCCATTTTGTTGTTGTTGTTGCTGTTGGGGGTGGGGTAGGAGAGGGGGAAACAGGGTGTCTCTGACACAAATGGGTTGGGGGAAGGCCACATACGCGGCCACCGAGACATGGAACGGTCCACTGATTCACTTGTGGCAAGTTCAAAGGATACGCCAGGAAAATTTGCAGGTGCTGGGTGGGAGGCATTTGGAGTTTGGATGAAAAAGAAAAGCAAACAAACCGCTTGGCAGCTCATCTCAGAGGACTCCGCACAGCCCTCCTCCCATAAGAACCTCCTTCGTGGGGTCCCCAAGGAGGCGAGGGTGCCGCCGGGGGCAGAGGGGCCAGAACGAGGGGCAGTAAAAGGAGTTTTCTGAGACAACTCATTGGGCCGCTTGTACGCGAAATCGAAGGGGGGATGCTAGAGCAGACGCCACATCGGAAGGTTTTAGGAGATAGAACAGAAGGAAAGAGTTTCCTGACGTCCCAGCGTTGCTCAAGTTCAGGCTGCAGAAACCACACGGTTTCTTCAGAGGTAGAACGAGTTCACTGGCCTAGTTTTTATTTTCATGGAGCAGACGCAGGTTCCAAGATGTTTTTCAGTCCAAAGAGCTTGCTTCGAGTGTCACAGAGGTCTAGAGCGGGAAGGAGCCGAGCGGTGTCTTTTCTCCTTCAGACACCGAGAGGCAGGAAGCCCGTGACCCCCCACGGGTGGTGTCCCCAGTCCCCCAACAGAGGCTGGCGGAGAACGTGGGGCCCCGCCGTCCAGGCCTGCGTCCTCTGGACTCTACCTCTGGGTCCTTGTAGACTGCAAGTTCACGCACGCCGCCCCTAGGGCTTCCGTAAGTCTGCACTGGTCTGTGGAAGAGGTTTGTCTCCGGAGTAGTTTCCTAAAACAACGAGCCCCTTTGGCTCATGCTGCCAAGCCCCGGGCTCTTCTACTCCTGGACCCGAAGTTCCATTTCAAGCCTGTGCGCTCTGCGGTGGCCTCCCTTCCTGCCCCTTCTGTGGGGGCTGCGTGAGGGGGTGAGGAGGCCGTGGCCAGGAGGAAGGGGGTTGTTCCAGAACGGCAGCAGTAGGGCCCCTTGTGCTGCTGCATTAGGATGGCCTGGTTGTCACCGTTGGGGGAGACAGGGGACTTGGGACGTCGCTCTCTCACCGCTGCGTATGAATCTGCAGTGATCTCAGAATAAAGGTTGGCTTAAAACCCAAACAGAGCAAAGCAGCCACAAAACCCCTGCATTTCTGTATTAGTCAGTTATGGCAGGAAACTTCTGACCACATACATGCTCGAGAAGGCTGCTTCAGCTAGAAGCTAGCGGAGAGCCACGACGGGCCCACATAGAGGCTAACTGGCCCCGGGCCCTTTAGGGAGACAAGCTTGGCTCCTGGGCAGTGCTTCTAACACACAGAGCTGGTCGCAATTACCCAGAGCACTTGTTAAAGCAGATGCCCAAGCCTCGTCCTGAAAGGTCCCTGGGCCGGGAGGGGCCCGGAAACCTGCCTTTGAACACGGCCCCGGGAGGAGCCCGCAGAGGCTGCTTGCTCATCAACCGTTTCCCAGTTCCTTTCCTTCCCCAGAGTGAGCGCGTCCCCGTGCTGGAGTTGTATGGGTTGTTAGTTTCTAGATTTAAGAAAATAAATATGCTTGGGATTCAGCCCTTTCGGGATTCTTTTTCTGGTCGTTACAACAGCTAATATGAACCGAGGACTCAGTGGGGACGTGCTACTCCGCTAAGCACTCCATGGGGATTAGCTCGCTTCGTCCTTAGAACTCCTGTGAGAGCGAGCACACGGCATTCGAGAATTGTGCCCGGTGTGTCGCACCCCACACTCGTTAGACCCTGCTCTCTAAATGCTGTGGTCTGAATGTTGGTGTCTCTCCCGAAAATTCAGAGGGTGAAGTCCCAACCCGCATGTGACCGTATTTGGAGACGAGGCCCCTTAGAGAGGGGATTCGGTGGAAATGAGGCACGAGGGCAACTGACCTAATCGAGTCTGGCTGGTGTCCCTCTGAAAGGGGGAGATGAAGACGCAAAACCACAGTGAGGACAGAAGGGGAGATGGCCATCTTCGAGTTGGGAAGAGGCCTCAGAAGAAACCAGCCCCACTAACACTTAATCTGGGCCTTCCGGCCTCCAGAACTGTGAGAAAAGAAATCTCGGTTGTTTAAGCCCCTGCTCCACGGGACTTTGTGACTGCCCTCACCAACAGGCTTTCCTTGTGGCCAGAAAAACTTAAAAATAAATGGCAAGGAAATTCTTTTTCTCAGATGCCCATTTACAATAACACTGGGTCTGAATACCACCCCAGAGCGTCTCATGTTTTGGGGGAGTGGTGCACATCTAATCCAGGCCCCCAAATTTTCTAGGGGGAATCTTTATTCCCCATTTCACCAGAGGCTTATGTAAGGCCGTAAAGTGGGCAGGGGGGCTAAGGCCTCGGTGAGGGTGTAGTGGAGTGGGGGGGCCCACCCCAGGAAATGCCCAAGATTCATCCCAGAATCCCGAAGAGGGCCTGCTGGCCGCCAGAGCTGCCCAGCCTCCTATGGACAAGGCAAGGTTCGTCTGAGGCCACTCCGGTCAGTCGAGGTGGAGCTTTATTCTCTCAAGTTCCCAAGACCTAACAGACCCCTAAGTCCTCCCGCCTTCGGTTCCATGAGGCTCATTGTCCCTGTCTCCCTGCTCCTGCGGGTCAGGTGAAAATCATGTTTAGTCAGAAAGTCCCTAGGAAGGCCCCTGAGAAGGCATGAAGTTGAAGACCAAGAGGTCATGCCAGGGTGGGACAGATTCCCGGGTCTGAGGACAAGTACCCCGCTTAGTGGTCGGCCTTGAAGGAGGGCCCAGGCCTGGTGAAAAACGGCCTCCTTAAACACTAGAGTTACACGCAGGGGCAAGTGACCTCGCCGAGTGGGGCAGGGGGACAAGCTGATCAGACCCACACATCCCCCTTGCTCTTACTCTGGAGGACAGGCTCCCTTCGTGGCATGGGGTGTGGGATTGCCTCGGTGGTTAAGATGGTCATTTCTCACTCTTGGGCCAGTGGAGTTGAATGTCTACATTAAGTCATGTGACCTCCTTGCACTCGGAGGCTCTCAGATGGTGTCAGGGGCCCTGAGCCCTGATGCCGCATGTATCCATTCCCTCCCTCCTGCCCCCCTCCTAGGGCTCAGAGTTGACGTGCTTCAGTCCAGATAGGCCTCCCTCTTCCTTTCCCAAGGCCATCCCACCCCACAAACCATAAGCTGCACAGAGAGAGGCCATGACCTTCTGGGGCTGGGGTCCCTTGAGCCAACACCACCCGTGACACTTCAGTGGCGGGAGGGGGGGGTCCGTTCCTTCAGCGGCCTCCTCCCATTTCCTCTCCCTCACTCTCCACTTGTAGTAACAAGAATATATTTTCTTTCACCTGTCTGGAGGAAAACAATACATTTATTTGGCTTGGTTTACAGTTGTTTTTAAACAAACAAAAACATGTTATTCTGGCTGGCTGCTGTCCCCAGACTGATAAGGACTGTCGAGCCTCTGGTCTGTCCTTGCTAGGGGAGGAGGAAGGGCGCCCAAGGTGGAACAGGACTCAAGGGGAAAGGGTAAACCCGCCGAGGGGAAAGGGTCTCCAAACCCTGGGGGCCGGAGTGGACAGAAGAGGGACTCGGGGGGACTTCCGGCCCTTTTTTTGGGTGTGTCCCTTTGTGTCCACCCCACAGTGATGGCCCACGTGGTGTCTGCAGGCAGCAGATGCTCTCGGGAGAGCCAACCACGTGCATCTCTTCTGACGGCCCCGTTCAGTAAGGGCACGTCGGTAGTGCGCCATCAGCCACGATGGGACACCTGACCCCAGGAACGGCCCGTGCGGCCTTCGGGAGTCCCCTGCCCTAAGAGCCGGCTGTCAAACCTTTATCCGCACACCGCTGAGCACTCCCGGGGTCTCTACCACAGACAGTGGCACTTTTCTAGCTACCTAATTCCTGGGGCCAGCGGGGGCTCGGGGCAGGACCAGAAACACAACCTCTGCTGGGGTGGGGGGGGCAGACAGGAGAAAAGGGGCTCATGGTGAACTCAGACCCGGGCAGCGGGTAATGTGGGGGACGCTGGGGGACAGGAACGGAGAAATACCTATGAAGTAGATTCAGGAAGACAGAGAAAGTTCAGATGGATTCTTCTTTAGAAAATAAAAAGATTATTCTTAAAACTTACTCCTTCAAGAGCTTTTCAGAATTTCCATAAGTTAGGTTAGGGAGGTGTTATGTCCCTGACGCCTCCCAGTCCTCCAGAAAAGGGCCCCAACACCCCACTTCTGGGCCAGCCCCTGAGAGGACAAGGCCTTTTCTGAAAGCACCACCCACAGCCTGGTCCCTGAGAGGGCTCGAGCCTGGCCAGCCACTCCACCGCCTTTGCCATAGCTTGCTACATTATATTTTTTTTAAATATTTTTTCTAATTTTTAAAAAAATTTATTTGACAGAGAGATCAGAAGTAGGCAGAGAGGCAGGCCGGGGGGGGGGGGGAAGCAAGCTCCCCACCGAGCAGAAAGCCCGATGTGGGACTCGATCCCAGGACCCCAAGATCATGACCCGAGCCGAAGGCAGAGGCCCAACCCACTGAGCTACCCAGGCGCCCCGCTGCATTATGTTTAAAGCACCTAAGCTTTTCCCATTCACTCGGCTGAACACTGGGGTATCATTTACAAAAACACGAGTGAGATCCCTGAACTACGCTTTCCAGCCTCAAACCCACTTGTTTTTGGCATCCTCAGGGAGGCCCGGGCTACTGGGAAGGGTGGCCTTTGTAGCTGGGCCAGTGACAAGGCCCAGATGCTCGGGCCTTGTCTCAGGCGCAGGCCGGGCTGCACAGAAGGACCTCTCTGACCCGCCGGACACCTGGTGTTGGAGTCCATCACCCTCTTACTGCTCTCGTCTTCTTTGTTGCTGCTGGTTTGGACCTTTTGTGCAACCGACATAAGTCGGGCTGTAGGATCAAAAGCTAGGTGGTGAGGAGGTTGGCAGAGGGCCCTCAGTTAGCTCTGTGCCAACCTCCTTCCAGTCAAAATGGGGCTGCACAGCTGGAGGCCTGGACGTTGCAAAGGAGTGAACTTGGACGATCTCGGCCAGCTGCTGAAGGTGCCTGGGGCCCAGGGCCACGGTGCCAGCTGGCGCCGGATACCATGGGGGCGGCGTACAGGCAACAGACAGGGCCCGATCCTGCCCACCGAATCGGAGGCCAGCTGCGCGGTCAACCGGGGCCCCAGGGCCCAGCAGCACCTCCTGCCGGGCGTCCTGTTCTTCCCCATTCCCAGTGAACGCCTGGGTGTCAGACGGGTTCCTGCAGTCGAGGGTCTCCTACCAACTCTGCCTCCTGGCCCCCGGGCACTTTCTGCACACGTTACGCCATTCTAGCCCCGGCGCATGGCAACTTGGCCGATTGCACACCGAGGTGGGCTGGACGGCTTGTGGGAAACACCCAGAAAGCCCGGCTCGCCGCCCTCGGCCCTGCCGGCTGGGATCAGGCTGCTTCAGCCCTCCCTGCTTGGGCGACAAGCAGCTCTTGGATGACAAAGTGCCTTGGAAGGAAGGGGCCCTGGGGGAGAGGATGCACAGCTCGGTGGTAACTCCACGTGGGATGCGTTAGAAGGAAGTTTAATAGACCAGAGGAAGGGGGGTACAAAGCTGCTGTTGTGAGGGGCTGCCGACTGCTTCCCTGCTTGGCTTCTGGGGGCTTGGCTTGAGTCCACGAACCCCACCTTCCTGAAACCTCAGAGGGTTGGGGTTTTGGTGCGCAGGGAATGGGCTTCCCTTCAGAGAGAAAAACCTAGGAGTGAGGGGCAGGCTGAGGGGAGGTGGGGCGGGAGGGGAGAGTGGGTGAGAAGGACAGACACACAGGGACCTTGGGAGATGGGCCCAGAGACAGGAAGTGACAGATGGAGGAGAACCCAAGCCAGGAACACAGTCCGAAGAACCACTCAGACATGAGAGGAGCAGAGACAGATGGACACACAGACAAGGAGAGCAGGACAGACAGACCGCTGATGCTGTTCTCCAACCGGCCCCGCCCCTCTCAACAGTGGCCCTTCCAGCAGCTGGCAGGAGTCTCTGGAGTCACTGACCTTGGAATGTGCTGGGGCGGGGGCGGGGGGCAGTTTGGAGAATGAACAGAGCCGCCCCTTCTCCCGAGGGGGTCCAGGGAGGCATGTAGGACACCTAGAGGCTCAGGGAGGCCCGGGGCACCTCCAGCCCAGTTGCACGCCCCCACCACAATTACTCCCTCTCCTCCACTCCTTGGTGGTCCCCAGAGGGAAGTAAATCTGGGCCACCACCCTAATCCCTCCTACTGGGTCAGCAGGGGTGTGTGACCCTCCAGGCCCTGCCCAGTTCTCGAAGCCCCTGCAGGTCTGGGGCTACCTCGAGAACCTCCCTTGGGGTTCAGGAGCCCATCTTTCTCAAAGCCCGTTCTCCTTACCTCCCAGGTGCACGCTCCTTAGCGCCACGCAGAGAAAGATGCTCCTGTCCTCTTCCCTTTCCTGCTTCTCAAGCTTTGTAGGAACACCGGGTGGGGGGGACTGAGAGCTTCCGTGAATGCTTAGTTTGATTTGGTTAGGGCGAGGGGGGCCCTTCTGGGTTTGGGGGGACTTGCCAACCTGCCTGTGGCCTTGTTGTCCTGCCATTGCTTTGTGCCCAGGCGGCTCCCATCTCAGACCCCAGGCTCACGCCTCCCGCTGCAGAGCCCCCAGGCCATCCAAGGGGTACCTCCCAGGAGAGGCAGCGCCAAACCTGGAAAACTGGTCGCCATTTGCTCCACCCTGGGACGGCACCAGCCCTCAGCGGAGGGAACATAAGGCAAGGGGACCTGACGTCACAAAGATGGAAAGAGTGGTTGTGAGAAGCTCTGGTTCCAGGACCAAAAGGACTGTTTGACGCTGGGCCCAGGGAAGGAGGTGACCCTCCTTGTTTGACAAGAGGCCTCTGTGTCGTGGGCAGAGCATGGGCGCTGGCATTAGTGGTGTTTGGGGTAAGAAAGCTCTGGAACCCACCCAAGTGATCATTTATAAGAGATGAATTGAAGGAGTTTGTGTGGCCACACCTACAAACGCCACATAGATAAAATGTACAGAGGCAAATCTAGGTGCCCTGGGACGGACCCGACTTCATGACGCACGGCTTCGTGAAGGAAGCCAGGGGGCATGTGGTCTATACAGAACCTCATTTCCAGTAAGACAGAGAGGAATGTATATATATGCAGAGCCTGTCTCCAGAGCTTCACAGGAAATAAAAACTCTTCCACTGGTAAAAGGGACAGTTTTTACCAAAAAAATAAAAAAAAAATACAAAAGAAAAAAAAGTTTCCTTTTTTGTTCTTACTATCTGAGTCCCATGGAATCAGACAGACTGGTTTTGAGTCCTGGCGGGCTGATTCGTGGTGGATTCTTTTCCCTCTCCACATCTCATTGTCCCCATCTATGAAATAGGGATATTAATCATAATGATTGACAGGGAGATGAGTAGTTGGGAGAATTAAGAAATGCACTAAGTATGGTGCATGACCCCCTAAGTATGGCTACCTTTATCTTTATTAATAAAGACCCCTCACACAGGCCACTGTTCCTTAGAGGCCCAAAGTGGAGAACCCCTTTTTTCTAAGAAACTTGGTTGGGGAGCTGTGAATGTCCCCGGGGTGGCCAGTGGGCAGACAAGTCTGAAGCCAGGTGGTTCTCTCCACTTGGGGGCTGTCGGGCTCTGGCTGCCTTGAGGTGGGACACCCAGAGGTCCCTGGGCTCACCATCTGGGGCCTCAGGGACAAGACCACCCACCTGCCTTCAATGGCGCAGGCACAGCCGAGGATACAGGGAGGAAAGTGTCTCCACACCATCACCCGCTGTGTGGTTTGGCACAAACAACACACCCTCTGTGCCCGGTTTCCTCGCTCCAAGACGGCAATGACCTCCTAGCCAGCCCACCCCTTGGAACTGAGCAGGTCTCTAGAGCTGGAACCAAACTAGGAAATGCTTTGTAAAAGACACTGGAGCCCAGAGGAAGCACTTTCCCCAAGATCACACAGCAGAAGTGTTGAAAAGTTGTCTGTTTCAGGCTTTTGGAGGACTCCTAAGGATTTGTTTTGGGGGTAAAGGCTCTGTTGCTAGAACAAGTTTGGGGAAACCACAAGTCCTGCTCGACTGCCTCCCCTCACACCCTGGCTTCCTGGGGAACAGATCATTAAAACCAAAAACAGGGATGAAACCAACAAGTTCCAAAGAGCAAAACAGGAAATGGCCCCAGCTGGTCTTACAGACCCCCTACAAGCGTGTGGGGCACCATACCTCTGTAACAACTGGCAGCCAGAGAGGAGCCTGGTGCTGACCTCGGGGACGTGCAGGAGACAGGACTCACCGCTGTGTTTGGATTCTGTCCAAGGGAGGCTGCTGCAACCTCATGATGGAATTCAAGGGACGTTGCCACGGTCTTCCCCAAACCCTGGCCAGCCCCGTGCATCCAGCCTCCAGCCACTTCTAGGTCTTCTTTTATTTTGAAATCAGAGATCACATATCATGACATCTGTAAAGATTACAGTGTGCAGCTCCAAACGTTCGGGACTCTTTTTAAATTTAATTATTTGACACAGAGAGAAATCACAAGTAGGCAGAGAGGCAGGCAGAGAGAAGGGGAAGCAGGCTCCCCGCCGAGCAGAGAGCCCCACGGGGGGCTCGAACCCAGGACCGTGAGATCATGACCTGAGCTGAAGGCAGAGGCGGAACCCACTGAGCCACCCAGGTGCCCCACATTAGGGACTTTTAAAAGAAACATGACCACAGCAATATTGTCATACATACACACACATGAATAGTTTTTATTTAATTTAAAAAATCTTTGAGAGGGCAAGAGCACCAGCTAAGGGAGAAGCAGGCTCCCCACTGAGCAGGGAGCCTGATGCGGGGCTCGATCCCAGGACCCGAAGGCAGATAACGACGGAGCCAGCCAGGCGCCCGTGTTTGCAGCATTCTGGATTCCTGTTCTCCTTCACTGGAACCACCTACCAGCCCTCCGCGGCAGTTGGGGGATCACATGCTCTGCCCCGGATTTCCACACTGGCTCCTCTGTGGAGTGCCCGTACTTCTGCCCTCCTTTAGTTTACATTTTCCTACAGGTTAAATACAAACTTTGAATTCTGAAATAATTCTAGAGTCCCAGCAAGTGGTAAAGACAGTATGGGGGGATCTCTCGCAGCCTTTATGCAGTTTCCCCCAAAGGCTGCAGCAAAGCCAGGCAATGGACATTGGTCCGAGGCGTGCGTGTAGTTCATGCCGTTTTCGTACGTGTGTAGGTTTGCGTGACCACCACTGCTACCAAGTTGCGGAACTCTTCCGTCAACACCAAGATCTCTCCTGTGCTGCAGTCGCCCCTGCCCAGGCTCTGGAGGCCTCTTACGTGGCCCCCAGCTCTGTAACTAGAGAATGAGCTCCATCCAGGTTGAGCCTCAATACACCCGTCCCTCCTACTGCTGAGTAGTGGTCCATGATGGCAGACATACGAGGATGTAACCACGCACTTATCAAAGGCCACTGGTTCCCCTGCTTTATGGTTTTCTCCTGATCATATTTGACAGACTTTGTATTTATTTCTGGGTCTTATTTAGTCTCTGTACCCCGTCTGGAAGGTAAGCCCCCTTAACGCTGGAACTTCCTCTTTCGTTTTTTTCATTCCTTCGTATTTTTAGGGCTGGCAGCCAGGCCGGGCCTGCAGGAGGAGCTCAGTAATCATTTGCAAAGGGAATGTTGCCTGGGTTTTAAGAGGAAGAGATTTAGAGGTACGGACCGTCAGAGACCTGCCCAACGTCCTGGAGCCAGTGGGTTGCCAGGCTGGGTCTCACACCAGTGATCTTGGCTCTGAGCCCTGGCCTCGGCCCCACACTGGGCCCTGCTCTGTCCTCTCTCTGGCCAAGCATGGGCAGAATGGTTCCCATCTCTGTTTCCCCTGGCTTAAAGGGCAGCGGCAGGGGTTTTCAAAATGGAACTTTGCGGACGACCCTCAAAGCCAAAGGGAAATAAACAAGGGAACGTGAGAACTTAAAAAAATTCACAAGTTCAACACTTTATATTTTTTTTAAAGGAGTGCGAAGATGGAATGAGACGAAGCATAGAAAATGCCTCGGATAGAGCCTGGGACATCGCGTATGCTGAGTGAACGGCTGCCCTTCCTTCCCTAAGTTCCTGAAGCAACGTTAGGTACTGCTGGGGTGCACGAGCACAAAAGCAATTCATACCCTTCAGGAATTTGTAATCTAGCCGGGGAGACAAAGAGGTAAATGGGCTTGGTATCGAGGGATGCATATCCGGGGTGTAAGACACTATTAATACAAGGACTATGTTAATTTCGATGACTACATTTGTGCCCTATTTCTGCTGTAACAAAGGACCACAAACTTCGGAGCTGCCAACAACACACGTTTAGGGTCTCATCCTGGAGGGCAGAAGCCGAGATGGTTTGGCTGGGCGGTCAGGTGCCCCTGGCCGGGAAGGTCAGTTGAAAGCTCCCAATACTCAGTGCTCTGGGACCTATACCGGTCTGGAGTACGTTGATTAAAAAAAAAAAAAAAAACACAACATTTTAAGTTTTTATTTATTTATCTGACAGAGATTGCAAGTAGGCAGAGAGGCAGGCAGAGAGAGAGGGGGAAGCAGGCTCCCTGCTGAGCAGAGAGCCTGATGTGGGGCTCGATCCCAGGACCCTGGGACCATGACCTGAGGTGAAAGCAGAGGCTTTAACCCACTGAGCCACCCAGGCGCACCGATAAAATGTTTTTTAAATGGTAATAGAAATGGAAACCATAAAGGAAAATAAGCTTCATATTAAGAGACCCCCTGGACCCCCTCATGAGGGACCCCCTTCCTCTAGGCTACTCCATTCAGTTCTACTCCCATGCCCCCAGAGAGCAGGTAGGAAACATGGGGGGACAGGAGGCCCTTGACAGCAAAGCAACATGGGGTGACTTGTCAGGGTGAATGAAACATCCTATTATCTTGACTGGTAGATTGTGCGACTGTATACGTTTGTTAAAACTCACTGCATTGTACACTTATGATTGTTGAATTTCATTGTTTGTGATTATGTGATGATCAAGCCAATGAACATCATTCTCAGAAGGGCTTGTTCAACAGCCTGACCTTGAAGCCCTTGCTGTCCTCTCTGATCTACGCTGAAGTTTTGGGGAGGGCTCAGGAGCCCCGGAGACCTCTCCCTTTGGCCCTGTAGTCAGTTCTCTTGTCCTTCTGCCTGAGTCACAGCATGAGGGACTTCTAGTGCTCTGGGAACACGCCCCAATCCCCAGGTGTTTAGGGAAAGGATCTGGTCCAATGTGAGCCCAAGACATCAGATGCTCCTCCCACAGGGAGTTGTACAAAGATGAATAGAGAATTTCAGATACAATCTACTGGGCTATTTCGGAATGCAACTGGCGGCCCTCAGGAGCCCTAACCCAGGGGTCCCTAAGGGACCCAGGGAGCCGCCTCTGCCAGGCCCCCCAGGACAGCCTTGAGACCCAGGTGCAGCTCTGGAGGTGCCGTGATGGCTGGGCAGCGCCTTGGGAGCTGGAGATCGCCAGGCAGGGGCAGTCTGACCTCACCCAGAGCCTGGTGACCCGGCCATGCTGATATGCCCAAGCACGGCTCCCCCCAGGGAAATCGGGAATGACGGCTGCTGCTGGTGTCACAGAGGCTACAGATGGCCCCCCGGGACAGCGGTCCTGCCATCCTTCTGCATCACTCTTTGATCCCAGCACTGCCCTCTGGGGATATGGTGGACAATCCCTATGGTAGTTCCCTATGGCTCCTTACACAGGCCCAGCGGTCAAAGCAGTATACAGTTGGTTCTGGAGCTCAGAAGCTGGCAAGGGTGTCAGTGGGTTAAAATCTGGTGTTGGCCCAGTTACCTTCCTTCTGGGGATCCCAGAGGAGAATCTGTTTTCGGGCCTCTTCTGGCTTCTAAAGGCCGCGGCATTCCGTGGCTTGGGGCCCTTCATCTCCAAGGCCAGCGATGGCCAGTCAAGTGTTCCTTACAGCTGACACCGTTCTGCCTTCTCTTCCACGTTTTTTTTTTTTTTTTTTTTTTTAGAGGTTTGAGAGAGAGAGAGAAAGCGTGTGCGTGGGTGGGAGAGGGGGTGGGGCAGGGCAGAGGGAGGGAGAGAATCTCACACAGACCCCCCCATGGAGCACAGAGCCGGGAGCAGGGCTTGATCCCACGACCCTGAGATTGTGACCTGAGCTGAAACCAAGAGCTGGACACTTAACGGACTGAGCCACCCAGGCGCCCCCTCCTCTTACACTCTTTATAAGATTTTATTCATTTATTGGAGAGTGGGAGAGCATGAGCAGGGGGCACAGCAGAGGGAGAGGGAGAAGCAGGCTCCTGCTGAGCAGGGAGTGCAATGTGGGGCTTGGTCCCCAGACTCCGGGATAATGACCGGAGCTGAAGGCAGATGCTTAACTGAGTGAGCCCAGATGTCCCTCCCCTTTCACTCTGAAGGACCCTAGAGATCCTATTTGCCTGCCCCTCACCCCTGGGAACTCCGAGCAGCTTGCCTATTTTAAGGTTAGCTGACTGGCAACCTTCATTCCGTCCCAGCCTTAACTCCACCTGGCCACACGACGTAACACATGTGGGTTCCAGGGACCCCTGTCCTGTCTGCCACACTCCCTCAAGGAGCTCATGCTCTAACGGGGGAGAAAGGCTTATCAACTGCTAAGTTCAACACCGCGTGGGTAAGAGCACGTAGGGAGGACATCGGAACCATGCAGGCAAGGTATCGCTCCCCAGAGAAGGGTGGCCGACGGAGGACCCGAATGGCAAGTAGGGGTCAGAGGGCAGTGCAAGCTGGGACACAGCATGTGCAAAGGCGGGAAGTGAGTAGTGAGAGGCGGTAATGGGGAGCTACAGAGGGTTTCGCCCAGGGGAGACACGATCAGCATGTGCTCTGGAAGGAGGGTTCTGTCTGTAGACCTCGGCCCCTCTTGGAAGCTCGTCTTCACCCCGTATACTAAGAGCAAAGCCGGAGGTGGTCAGCCACAGAGCCGCTGCTTCAGGCCTGAGACCCCTCCCTGGCTCACTTGCCCTCGTCTGGGCCCGGGCCCCTCAGCCACAGGCTCCTGCCTCTTCTCCAAAGCCACCCGAACCACGCAGAGGGGCCTGGTGAGGAAGGCCCCAGGACTTCAGTCCCCTCTCCTCCCCAACAGGAGGCCCTGCATCTGTAATAGACGCTCCTGAAGGTGGGACTCCGAAGGAATTACATCACAGGGTGGGGGGGACGCAGCTTGATCCTGGGCCTAACACACATGCCCATGACCCAGATGATTTGGGAAACAGAGGCAGAAAAAAAGTTACTGAATTTCCTTACTACCTAGAGCCCACTGACCAGTCCTTGAAACAGGCGGAGTGACATTCCTCTGGGGACTCAACTGCCTCCTCTTTAACACTTTGCTAAGGGCAAAGGGCAATCCTAGCCTGACCGTCCCCTACCAGGATCCTGTAAGTCTACTTTAACATAAAAATTCCTTTGGAAACTTCCTTTATCTCTAAACCCTCCAAGAGACGTGCTGGCAATCATCCCCAAGCATATGGCCCACCGATATACATCTGAAGGGTCTGGTGACTAAGGTTTTATTCGACGGTAATAAACGATCTTTTCCCAACAACAGCTAGCCCCTCAAGGTCCTGGAAACCTTGCTTCCAAAATCCCTTAGAGACTTACACCATCCCTGACCCCCTCCCAACTTGCAAGTATATAACGGACCACTCCTCACAACCCTGGGGCAGCCACTCTTTCTGCCCATGGGTCCTGTCCTCGTGCTTTAATAAACCACCATTTTGCACCAAAGATGTCTCAAGAGTTCTTTCTTGGTCGTCAGCTCTGGACCTCACCCCGCCGAGCCTCACTCATATTCTAAAACTTCATCACAAAGACGTCCAGAGTCAGTCCTTCCCAGGTGCTTCCCCAAGGACACACCCCAGGTCCAAGCCTTGTCTCAAGGTTGAACCTTTGCTGGGAGCAGCTCCAGAGCCAACCTACCTCTCCCACCCACTTCCCAATCGTTAAGTCACCCAGAAGGTTGATCTTGTTTTCCGACTGGCCACTTTTGCCTACTAATGTGGCTCAAGATCTTAGCACCTAGACAGGGTCCCGAGTTCCTCAGAACATTCTCTGCCGGGGCGGGGGGGGGGGGGGGGGGGTGCGGCAGGTGGCATCAGCACCACCACCCAGCGGGTTTTCACCAAATCCCCTCCGTGGAAGCCTCCAGAACTTCTTCCAAACTTCAGGTGTGAGACTAGTAATGGATCGCTGACCATGCCCCACGTCCCAGAGAGCAAGCCTCAGAGCCAGGGCCACCCTAATCTCTATCTGGAAAGGGGACCTTCTGCAAATGCAAAATTAGAATCACCTGCCCAGACTCCTGACCGGGCGGCCACGTGAGGACGCCGAGCAGCTCACCCCCGCCCAGCTGGTTCCCCGGCCTGGCAGAAACGAGGAAGCTGGTCTGTCCTTAATGAATTTGTTGATTAATTTGCTAGTCCGCAGCATCTCTCTCCCTCCCATTCTCTCTGCTGGAGACCGCTCCACTTGGAGGCAAATGCTTATTCCTGCCGCATTATAGGGAAAACCCGTTAGAGGAGTAAGTTTTCTGTCTTGGCTGCCTTTTTGAGAATGAATTAGAAGGAGGCGGCTTGGGGAGAAGATCATTTCCCCTCGTCCTGGCCCATCTAGTGGAAGCCCACCCCCTTCCCCCGCCCCGGTCAGACACACACAGCCCCCACCCGTCTTTGAAAAAAGGCACAAATAATCCAATAGAGGAGTTATAAGAAATCATAGAACATGCTTAGACCCACAGAAGGCAGAAAGGGAGGAAAAGAGAAGCCAAGAGCAAATGGAACAGATAGAAGAGAGCTAATGAGATGGGAGATTTTAGTCCACCCGTAGTATTAAAGCTTTTAAGTTTGTTAACATACGGTGTAATGTTGGTTTCAGGTGTAGGATATATTGACTCAACACTTTCATACAACACCTGGTGCTCACAAGTGCCCTCAATGTCCATCACCGTCTCACCCATCCCCCACCCACCTCCCTTTGGTCACCGTCAGTTTGCGGTTTATAGTTAGGAGTCTGTTTCTTGGTTTACCCCTTTTCCCCCTCTGCTCACCTGTTTTCTTAAACTCCACACGCAGGGAGATCATATGATATGTCTTTTTCAATGTCTTTCCAATGATATTTGTCTTGTCTTTTCACTTAGTATAATACACTCTAGCTCCATCCATGGTTACAAACAGCAAGACTTCATTCCTTGTTTATTTTCTCCCAGTAGCTGAAAAATCTATTTGCTTTGAAGACCTCTATTTCCAAGTCTGGGCAAAAGTCAAGTTCAGTTTTTTCCAGACTTCGATAAGCTCCACAACATTGGGGGTCTGAGGTTTAGCCTCCTCCCCCCACCCCCCGGCCCAGTGTTGTCTTGTGTGTAATTTACTTTGAAATAGGTTATGGTACAGACAGTGGAATAATACCTGTGTGGAAATTAACCTCAGTCCACACCTGTGTGTCCTTAGTTTACCTAGACTCTCCTCCGGAGTCCACAGCTAGTGGACTCAGAAGCCCTGGGGATGCCCCTCCCCCTACTTGTTTATCCATGACCACGCCCCGACACGGGCACTCCAAATTCCCATCCTTTGCCTCAAATGATTAGCTGGTTAGCTGAACCCCTATTTCCCACTGATCCTTCCAAACAAAGTGCTTGGTAACCAAACTTTGGTTTAGCTTCTCTCCTTGCTCCAGGACCCTGAACTTTGGCCCGACTTCAGCCTGAGCCAGCACACAGCCCCTTCGGAGAACTTGGCCTCAGGGTAAGGTGTGCTCTTCTAGAAATATCTGGGTGTGGGGAAGTGGGACTTGAGGAGACTTGTTCCCTCCTCTCCATGAAGCAGACCCCTTTCGGCCTGACCCCAAGACCCTGCCCATCTGAGGGTCAGAGCATCCTCCCTCCTGCAGTATCTCTACCCCCTGCTGCGACAGCTTCTTCAAATAAAGCCTCTCCTCACTAAAGCTAGATGTGTTCCTCTTTTGACATCTGCTTTCAAAGTCAAGTCTGCAAGACAAGGCACATGCAGCAAAGTCTGGC
The DNA here is from genome assembly GCA_004024625.1 of Mellivora capensis. Classification (NCBI taxonomy): domain Eukaryota; kingdom Metazoa; phylum Chordata; class Mammalia; order Carnivora; family Mustelidae; genus Mellivora; species Mellivora capensis. Next base: position 398,461 of record PISX010000007.1, on the reverse strand, counting down.
TTCTCTATCTGCCCCCCCACCCTGTCCCCCGTTGGCCATCTTTCCCTAGAGGTAACCTGACTTTTCAGTTTTAGCTTTTTTTTTTTTTTTTTTAAGATTTTAGTTATTTGAAAGAGAGAGAGAGAGCCGGGGGTGAGCGGCGACAGAGGGAGCTCCGCCCCAGGAGCCCGGATCATGAGCTGAAGGCAGACTCTTCCCCGACTGAGTGAGCCCCCCAGGTGCCCCTCCTCTCATTTTTAGAAGCACGCGGCCGTGCGCTTATATACCCTCGTGTCCTGGCTCCTATTTTTAAAGATCAAAGGTGGCCAACGATGCACAGCATTTCCCGTTTACAGAAAGAGCCTCACCACCTGCACTGGCAGTCCTGGTCCTCTCGCAAGGCTGCGGGCCGGGAGCGCAACGAGGTTTCCAGGCGAGGAAAGCACCGTGTAAGCCAGCTGGAGCGCGCATCTCTGTCTCCTGCAGGCCTGTGCCCGCTCCCACCCCAGAGCGCCCGATCAGATGCGGGGCGGGAGGTTGAGAAAGCCCTGGGGGTGGCGGCCGCTGCTGGTCCAGGGGCCACAAGTGGGAGTTTGAACAAGACACGTCTACTTCTGAACGCAGCGCCTGAAGGGGACAGCAGTGGGAACGTAGGTCCTGCTTGGACGGCAGACCTTGGCCGGACATAAGGGTGTAGGCCTCTCTTCTCAAAGCGTAGTCCTCGGGCCAGCAGCTTCTCATGGGAGCGTGTCAGAAATGCAGACGCAGACTCCGACCTCCCGAGTCAGGATCTGTGTCTTATCACACCGCCGGGGTGAGTCGGCACTCCTCCCTGTGCGACAGGTTCTGTGCCTGGTGGTTTATCGGCCCGTGGTGGCCAGCGTCCCTGGGATACGAGGTCCGGGAGGGCAGAGACTTCGCCCGATTTGGTTCTGAGTGCTGTGGGTAAAGTAGGAGTTCAACAGACACCTGGTGAGAGAGTAGGGAGGAGAACTCAGCCTCTAGCCACCTGGATGAGCCTGTTCCCTGCTGCTCCCGCCCCAGGCCGTGGAGCAAGGCCCTGACAGCTGCCCAGGCCGGCAGCCGGGCAGGGCCAGGGCCAGGAGTCCTGGCCGACCCCACCTTGCGTGCCTGTTCCCGAGGCCCCGACTTTCTCTCGTCTTCATGGTCTCCGGGGAGGACAGTTAGATCCTGACACCCCATGGACGCCCCTCCTGGAGGGGGTAGTGGCCTGAACCTCCGTGGTGCCCTGTGGATGCCCGCCTTGGACCTTTCCTGGAAATGAATTGAGTTGGAGACCATTTTGGTGCCTGCCCTTACCAAATCCACAGCTGCCTGGAGCGAGAGGAGGGAAGGGGCCGGAGAGGGTGGAAGCCATGAAGGAAGGGTGCCCCCTGCCCCCCTGAGGCCGGGGAAGAGGTCAAAGTTGCCGGGCAGAGGGGTGTAAATGGTGGGTGGGCTGCTGATATGGGCTGGAATTTCTCAGACCGTATGTGCCAGGAGGTTGGTGGTTTCTGCCTGCCAGGGAGGCTGGCTCAGGCAGTGGAGGTTTCTGGAAGGTGGGGAGACAGTCCCGGAGAGAGCCCCTGTGATGGGACCCCCGGGTCAGGTTTGGAGCACACCTTTTCCCCCAGAGAACTCTCTCTCGTGGTCAGGGGGAGGTCCGGGGGGCTTCGGGTGGGGCCAAACCGTAAAAGGTTAAGCAGGGCAGCGGGTGCTGACCTCCTGGGGGAGACAGCCATGCGCAGACAGAAAGGAATGCAACACTATTTTCATTAAGGAATTTATTTCTCTTAAAAAAAACAACAACAGTGGTTCGATCTAGATACAGCAGCACAGTGACCTATTAGACGGAACGTACAAAGATTCAGAGCAGCAGAACAAAAGCCGCTATCTTCAGGAATGACCTCCAAAATGGAACTATTTTCTTTCAGCATCAGTGTGAAAATTTCCCTGAAAAAAAAAAAATAGAAACCTTTGGATACTAGAAGGATTATTACTGTAACACTACCAACAGCCACTAAGCTCTTCTACTTGAGAACCTTTGCTTTTGATCTATTACAAAAATGACTTATTGACGGGCTGGAGAAAGACCTCTAGATTCTTCTTTTAGGAAGTGTCTTTCCGTCCCGGGGAGAGCTAGCTTTTCGAGTGTTTGGACCATTGCGGCACGAGACCAGCGGAGAGCCCGGCCACACGGAGCAGGCTCTAACCCGCACACTCCGGTCTTCCAAAGCCCACGGGCCAGGGGCCTCCACGGGTGAGGGGCCTCCGGGGGCGAGGCTGCCCTGTCCTGGTCCCTTGTGACAGAGAGAAGTGAACTCTGACGGTCATGACTCAACTCTGTCGCTTCAAAATGCACTGCGAGGTCACACTCCTTCTCTTTCCAACAGAGGCTGTGAAGTGAGGAGGTCCTGTCTCAGAGGGTGGGGCTGGGAGGACCGGAGACCACGAGGTTGTCCTTGGACAGTGCAGGTGATCGCAGGGACCTGGGAGCATGCAGCAGCCCAAGAGGAGGGCCGATGTCCCCCGAGTAGCCCTTCCTCTTCATCTGGGGTCGGGGAGGGTGGGAGCCTCCTGGTTGTCCGAAAGGCCACCAGGCCTGGGATGCCAGGCACAAGGAGGAAGCGGTGCTCCCTCCAAAGCGAGGTCTGGGTCAGCAGCTCACTTGGGAGGGTGGATGGGAAGCCGATGCCCCGAGCCTTCCAGGAACAGACGGGGTGGAGAAGAGTGGCAAGGAGCTTTGACGGTGGGCCGGGTTCCTTGGGGGGCATGGAGACCCTGGCCACTCCGAGGGCATGCCCTGCACGTCGTTGGGGCTCCCTGGGCTCGTGGGCAGCTGGGCGCAGCTGGTCGTGACTTTGATGCCAAGGCGGCGTCCACGTGTCCCCAGAACGCCTGTGTCGTGGCAGGCGACTGGCAAGTGTGCATAAAACCCAGATACCCTACTCTCTCCCATGCAGCTTGCCCCTCAAGACTGAGGATTTGCAAAGAGCAGCGCATTTCAGGGAACAAGCCTCCTGGGGCCTCTCGAGACGCAGCAACGCTTAGCAGCTATGCTAGTGAGCAGTTCTCGAAAGTTCACGGTTTAAAGCGTGGTTTTCCCGGCCTAGGAAGAGTCGAGATGGGTGACATGGGATGGGGAGGCCTTCCCCGTGAAGCCAGGGCTCGGGCGTCGGTGCTATTGTAGGTGGTCTTACGGGAGCTTGTCTCCTGAAAAGTGGAAGCAGAGATGTTTCTGTAGGGCCCTGCCTCTCCCCTCAAAGGCACAAGGTCAGCGAACGTCTGAGGGAAATGTCACACTTGGAGAAAGAGAGGCCCTTCTGTGAAGAGCTCAAATGCTGGGGAGAAAAAAAAAAAAAAAAAGATCCATTCACTGCCCAGACATGCTTCATCCCAGACAAGGGGATGGGGAGAAAGGTGGGGTTTATTTGGTTGTTTTCCTAGTTTAAAAATATCTTTTAAAAATGCAGCTATAGGAAACAAGTTAGAGGAGAAGCTGGGGGAGGGGCAGGACCTTGGGGATCTTGGGGGCCTCGGGGACTGGGGCACTTGGTGGAAAGGAGGGCTGATTTTCAGGCATTGTTTTAAATAATGACTTCTCTTGTAGGAAACGAAGGTCCAAAAGGAATGGGTCCAAAGGGAACGGAAGGGAACAGCGAGACGGTGGCTTCGGCACCCCAGCCTAGGGGCACGCAGTGGGGACAGGCCGCAAATGCAAAGGAAGACCCCCGTCATTTAAGAGGCCCACGAAGGCCTGTGCGTTAGCCTCGTTCCAGCTCCGGGATGCAGAAACACACGGAGCAGTCTGATGTTTTCCTTCTTGCTCCTTGAGGATTCTGCACTGCCAACGGCCAGCGAGGGGCTCGGAGGCATGAAAAGAGACGCTTCTCAACGCCATTTGGTAAGCGCACAGCTTCTGTGAGTTGGGCAAAAGGAAGGAGGGATGGTGGGAGCTTGGGCTGGTGACTGTCCCAGAAAGATGACTGTCCTTTCCATCAAGAAAGGAGGGTCAGCAGGAGCTTGATCTTAAAATACCCGTCAAGGAGTTTTCCACTTTCTTGGCAAAAACAAGTATGGCTGTTTGCATTTACCTCGTACACAGTCCAGGAAAGGAAACAGAAGCAGCCTCGTGAGGCCGGAGCCGGTCTTGAAGAAACTAATTCTGTATGTTGGAAGGATCCTCGGGGAGCTCAGCCGTTGTTTCTCTGCCGTGTGTTTGTCGAGTGACCTAAAACGGTCAGTCCCAAAGGCAGCCCCTCTCCGGCGGTGTGCTCCAGGCCCCAGTGGCCGCCTGAGGGAGAAGCGGACACAGGACAGGAAGGTGCCATGCCCGCTGCGCTCTCCTCCCTCAAAGCTCGTGCTCCAAGCTGCCCGGGTCACAGGAAGAAATCGTTTTGGGAGTGTTGCGTCCAAAGCCCCAGTGAAGCTAAGGCAGCAGTGCCCTTCCTTGAGGGTATGTTAGAATGTTCTGGAGAGTTTCTTAAAGATGCAGATTCCTGAGCCCTACTCCCAGAGAATCCATTCCACAGGTCTGGGGTGGAACCCAGGAATCGGCATTTGGACCAGAAATGCCAGCGCAAGTAGCGCAGGACCCACACTGGGAAGAGCCCTGGCAATGGCCCGGTAGTCGATGCCAGGTCTGAGCGAGGCTGACTCGACTGCCAGGGACTCGGCCAGGCAGGGGGCAGGGGTGTCAACCGCTCCCCTCCACCAGGGCAGGGGGGAGGTGACACCTTGTGGAGGCAACAGGCCAGTGGCTCCTTGGTGCTGTTTGGCCATGCTCCAAGGGCCTGGGGACTGCCCTCAGAAGAGTCTGGTCTGGGAAAGCCACCAAGTCCTCCTGGGGGCTATTTGCGCCTGAAGTTTTGAGATGCCCTGTTAGAGCTCGCCTTTGTCCCTCCTCTCCCAAGAAGTGACAGCGTGTCTTGGGCTTCTGTAGTATCCTGGCTCTCTCCTCAGCCACGCCACTGCCTGGAGAGCCAAGCCCACCCATGCCACCTAGGCCAGGGAATCTGTGGGGCCCTGGGAAGCTCTCCAGACCCTGGGACCCTGTTAACGCCTAAGGAATGTGCTCGGAGTCCCTGGGCAAGCCTCCCTCCCTCTCTACGGACTCATTCAACAGGACCCCCCCTGACCCCCTCTCACTGATGCCTCCCTGGGCCACGGGATTCAGGAGAGCTGGAGTTCCCTGACTACTCCTTGTCATCGAGATGCATCCCTTTAAAACCAGAATAAAACAAAAATCCCCAAAAGCAAGCGTCTTGAAAACATACCGGCTTTAGCCATCAGAACCTGTTTGAAAGAAAGGCCCAGCTCTGTGTGCCTTCCAGAAAGAAGAGGAGGCCAAGGCCAGAGAAACACAGGCACCATGTGCCTCTAAAGGAAACATGAGCATTGGCCCCAGGTGACTCCAGAGACCCCATGGGGGACATTCTGATGGGGCCAAAGTCCCAAGTATGTCTGGAGCACCTAATTTGGGTTGTTCTAAGCCAAAAGCATGGTGACATCAACGTGAGGGAAAGGTTACAGAGATGGATACAACCAATCCTTTAAAGGTGAAATGTGAATCATTTTCTACATTTAATAAAAACATTTTCTCATTTGAGGCTCTGGAAGTCTTGAGTCACATTTTTTTTTGTAACCCCTCCCCGCTCCCCCACCCTGCCCGCTCTAAAATGTCTTAAAACACATGGCTTAACAGTGGCTGCACAGAAAATATACACCCTCCGAGTCTGACTTTCATTTAAATACAAATATACAAAATGTAAACTGAGACGATAGAGAAATTTACAAAACTTTTCTTTAAAAATAAAAAAGACAAAATTCAGTTCTAGGTATGACGCTATCAAACTACGTGCAAGTTGTCGTATCCGGCTGGATTTCTATTGCAATGGTCCATGTCGGCTTGAGGGCCACCTCTGGAGACAGACCTGAGTGGAAATCTCTTTGAGAAACCTGGAGGCCCTGCGTCGAGGAGGTGGGTGGCCTCCTTCCCCGGCTCCTGGAGAGCTCCCCCCGTCCACCAGTTCTGCTTCTAAGGACAAGGGTCTAGGCTGGTCCCACCGCGGACTTCAAGGCCAGAGCTCCAACTAGCTGCTTCCGGTGGAGTTCGAACTGACATGGTTTGAATTTATGTGGTGGTTAAAGCTGGTCTTGGGATTGGGTGAACTCTTGGAATTGTTTTGATGCTGGAGGAGAGAGCGGAGTGGGGGTGGAGAGAGAGAGAGAGAGAGTGTTAGTCCTGGTGGACGCATAGGGGCCTCTGAATCTGAAAACAGGGTCACGGTCATAGCAGGGGGACAGCTATGGGATTAAGAGGACCCCAAGGCAGGGAGAGGGCAGCCCCTCCTAGAATATCTATGGGTTCATTACTGTAGGCCCAGGGTCTGAAACCTGTCCCTTAGCTGCGTGACCTTGAGCAAGTTATTCAATCTCTTGGCTGCCTTACTTGCCTGTGGGATAAGAGGTGCTTCTGTACCGGGTGGGCGGAGTGTGAAAAGAGGCAGGACACAGAGAGGGCTCAGCAAGCACGGGATCCAAGAACCAGGAGCTGCGGGTTCTTACAGACCTCCTGCTGGCCCTGGGTGCTGACCTTTCAGGAGGGGCCACAGAAGATGGGGCGGGTCAGCACGGCGCCACCCAGATGGCAGGAAGTGGCAGGCCAGATCTGAACCCCGGGTCTGTGAGTCTCCGCAGCAAGTACGTGGTAGGGACCCAGCCATGTGGAAGGGGACAGTCCTTTCTTTGGGGAGCTTCAATTTTACTCGGTGGAAGCAGTCACAAGTTGTATTTTTACAGTCTACAAACAGGAGTCTGTTTTAGAATGGGGTGTGAAACTCACATGATGCTTTCAGATCAAACCCCAAACTTGCCCCCAGTCTGCCTTTTCTCTCCATGTGCCCGATCTGTGCTCCCTGCCATTATCCCCAGATCCTTCATATGGGCTTACCAGCCGTGTGACCTTGGGCAAGTTCCTTGAGCCCCCTCAGCCTCACTTTCCCTATCTGTGAAGTGGGGTAATGGGAGACCATCCTGGGCTCACGCTGCGCTAGGACGCCCAAAGGGAAGGATCCTAGTCTGGCCTGCTGGTGCATCTCAGACCCTAAGGAAACAGCCTTGCATGTGGGGGGCACTCGCTCTATACTGGCTGATGGACTGGACGGCTGAATTAAGGCCCAGGCTTTTGTGAAGAGTAGGTAAGAGAAGCCCTCAGAAAGCGCTCAGTGCAGAGAGAGGTCTACAGCAGAGCACCAGCAACAGTCACCCCTATCCTGTATCGGGGTGGGGAGCAGGGGGCCTGGAGCTGCACTGCCTCTCCTCCTTCATCCTCTTGGGGGTTGGGGTGGGACGGGGTGGGGGGGAGATGTAAATAATGGAGACTCCCAGGTGGTTGGATGGACCCGCTGGGGCCAAGCCATCTTCAAGGCCCAGGCCAGGAGGGGGGCGCTATTCTGGCCGCCTTGGGCAAGGGGGACGAGGTGAGGGCCTCAGTGGGCTCTCACAGGCCTGCGGGGACATTTCTTCCATCTGGCTTATGTGGAACCCTCAATCCAGGGACAGCTCTGAGGAAGAATGCCTTTTCCCAAGGGGCAAAGTTTCCTGGGGGTACCAACTGGAGGCCACAGCATCCCCCTGGGGGGTCCTGTCCCAGGAGCCATGAAGTTCTGCAGGGACCTCCTCTCCCACACCCGTTCTGCCTGCTCATTGTCATGTGCCATCGTCACCCACAGAACTTGAGTCTTTACAAGGGCCGTAGAGGGCAGTCAGTTCTCCGTCAGGGAGATTTCGCCCCCAGAGGACATGGGGCCAGGTCTGGAGACATTTTTGATTAGTCAGGTTGCGGGGGGGGGGGGGCGCTACTGGCACCTGGTGGGTAGAGGCCGCGGACGCAGACCCCACAACAGAGAACGCCCCGGTCATCTGCAGTGCCGAGGCCCAGGCCCCTTGATGAGGGGTGAGCTGTGGGCTGGCCCTGCCCCTTCCACCCCTCGGGTCCCCTCGCTGGGTGGGGCTGCCGCAGCCCCTGCTCCCTGACGTCCCACACGTAGGGAGAAGGCCACGGGTGCGGTGTCAGGGAGGTACCCGGGCCCAGGGCGTCCAGGGGCCAAAGGCAGGCCCGCGGGCGTGGAGAGGGCGGCACTCACCTGACGCTTGAAGATTCTCTGGAGCAGCCCTTTCTTTGGCGGCTCTGGAAGGTGGCTTCTGTTCAGGTCCGGTGAGAGGGTACCGTTGGGTCCGAACACGTTCAACTCCTTAAAGCACTCGGTTTCTATCATCTGGGGAAGCGGGGCGGGGGTGCCATGAGGGGCCGTGTTAGTCACCTGGGCTGGACAGGAGTCCCAGCGACCGCCACCGGCCCTGAGCTTGCTCCCAGTAGGTCCTTCCACCTGCCCCGCCTCCTTCAGGGGCCCAGGCCCAGATCGCTCCCCGCCTGCCATGGCCTGTGTCCCGCCAGCCTCCCGCGGCTGCCTCCACTGACGGGGTGCTCACCGTCCGGCCGCCAAACCCACCCCTCACCTCCCTCTCCACCCCCCTCAAAGCCCAGGTCACCCACGTGCTCTGCGCCCTGCCCCTTGTCGGGGTCCCCTCCCCTGCCCCATCACGTCCATCCCATGGAAGCAGCACGGGCTTCCCTCGGCTCCAGCCATAGTCCCTGTTCCTCCTCTTTCCAGCCAGACCTCCCGAGGCAGTCAGCTGGACAGCCACGTCCGTCCCGCCTCCTGTCTCTTCTGAAGCCCACGCCAACGGCGCCCTAGGCCAGGCCTTGTCCTCCCGGCCCAGCGGCCCCCTCCAGGGTGCAGACGGCCACCACCCTGCTCACCTCGCTCTGCCATGGGATGGGCACGGAGCCCGTGGAGAACTTGGAGTAGAAGTCATCGTCCGTGTGGTCCAGGTTGACGCCTTTCACGGTGGAGAACTGCTCAATGTCCAGCACGTCCTTGCAGTACACGGCGCGGGGCTGCGGGCAGAGTGCTCGCTTAGTCACATGGGGCCGCGCCCCACACCGGGTGGCCCCAGCCTTGGGTTCTGATGGGGGGCGGGGGGCGCCTTTCCGGGGACTGTGCTGCTCTCACAGATCTGCCAAGGGGCTCCTTCCTGCTGTCACCCTCATGCTGGCTGCTGGTCACCCCTCTCTCCAGGCTGGGGCCACGGTGGGGTGACGGAACACGCCCTCTCCGACCTCACATTCCTCCGCACCTCCGGGGATGCCCACTCCCCCAGCAGATTGTTTCCCCGGAGCCCACAGGCTCGGGATTTCCAGGCATCTCCGTGGGAATGAGGGCAGCCACAACTGGGGCCTCTGGCCCATCCTCCACAGACAGAAGGAATGCTGGGGGCTCATGTGGCCCATGTGGCCCAGGGAGGACCTCCCGCCCTTCTCACACCACTGGGCACCTGGGCTAGGCTCCCAGCTATGGTGCTTGGAAACTCTGGGAAAGTCACATACCTCCTTGTAGGCTTCAGTCTCCTCACCTGCAAAGTGGGGACGGTAGAGGCACCTATGCGTGCGGCTGACAGCAGTGCCTGCCACGGAGCCGGGCCCCAGAACCGCGAGCTGCTGCTGTTACAGCACGCATACCCGCCATCCTCCCTTGCCCCCGGCCCTGTCCTCCTGGAGCTCAAGGTTTCACGCAGTCAAGGTCGTGAGTGGGTGCACAGGCTCAGCCTGGGCTTGGGGTGGGGGGTACTCACGTCTGGGATGAAGGGAGGGTCCAACATCCCGGCTTCTAAGCGTTTGAAATTCATATTCCTGAAGAAGGGGTGTCTCTTGACCTCTGAAGCTCCCTCCTCCTGGCAGCCCAATCTCTGCTTTGCATCCTTGGTGAGCAGCTGTGACAAGAGAGCCCGGAGAGGGTCATGCCTGGTGGGCCTTTCCTCCTGCTGGAGGCCACAAGGAGCTTGGGGCTTCTAGCACTGTGGCCATGTCTTTCACGAGTGTCCCCCCTCCAGCCTCTGTAGTGCCCACATCACCCCAGGCACCCAGGGTGGTCTCGCACTGGTGCTGGGCTCGGGTGCCTGGGGCCTGTGGGACAGCAGGAGTCCCGTCCACCCTCCCCAAGGTGGCATGCCCGTCTCTGCAGGCCTCCCTTGCTCGTTTACTCAACTCCTAAGCAGGTGCGTTCCTGGTCGGTACACACCGCTGTGCTGAAAAGGAGGAAGGGCCCCCATCAGGACAATACTGGGACGACACCACGGCGCCAGGGGCACACAACCTGGCAGCCAGCTTGGGGGAGGTGGGGGGAGGCTGGAGGCTTCCCAGGGAAAGGGCGTTTGCAACAGGCTTCCCAGAGTGGGGCGGTGGGGAAGGCATCAGGGGGAGGGTCTGCGCTAGCAAGGGCAGGGCAGGCTTGGGGAACATCGGCCTTCGAGTCTGGGTGAAGGATGAGGACGCGGGGACTGCTCAGGGTGAAGGGGATGGGCTAGGGAGGCTGCTGGAGGGCCTTGAAGGCCAGGTCAGGAGGATTTTGATCTGGAGGTAGTGGGGAGCGACAGGCGGTCAGGGTGGAAGAGTGTCCTCATCAGAACCAAGAGGTGGGAAGGTTCATAGGAGAGGAGGAGGCTGCAGAAGCAACCAGCCAGGCCCCAGGCCGAAAGGTGTAAATGAGGCCAGGAGGCTGACAGGAGTGAAGGGGGGTGCTGGGGGTGCTGGGAAAGGGGTGAGATGGGGGCAGGCTGTGGGGCCGGAGGACCATCAGCTGACCACCAGGCATCCAGTGGTCAGGTGACCCCACCTGTGCTTCTCTCTTCCCTGCCTCACTGAGCACGGCGCCTGGTATGCTGCTGGAACCCCCTGCTGGCTTTGAGACTAAAATCAAGGCGGACGGCCTGCACCCCAGAGGGGGTCCAGCCCTTTCCTCCTCCAGGACTCTGGCACCCTCTGTGTGCTGTCCTTCCACACGCATTTGCTGCCAGCCGTGTGGCATTTGCTGGACAGCCAGGGGGCTGGTGGGCCTCCTGGGGCTCATGGTCCAGAGGGGGAGGCTTGCAGGAACCATTCCCTGGCCCCCCATTCCCCTTCGAACAAAGGAATCAAAGGCGGCATGAGGGCAAGCACTAGGTCACAGCTAGAAAGGATGGAGCCCTGAGAATCGCTGTCAGCTGTGGTCCAGCGACCTCCCAGGCCGGTTCTGCCCAGAGAGTGGTGGCTTGGGGCCTCAGCTTCTCTTCGCCAGGGTTTCTTCCTTTCCACAAAGGCTCCAGGAATCGGCTCTGCTGGGCTAGGCTCCTTCTTGTTCTGAGAAATCCCAAAGAGGCAAGTCTCCTTGGGTAGAGGCTGGACTCCCAGCTGTAGACCCCAGAGCCCGCAGGGGTGGGCCAGACAGAAGACACAAATAAGGATGACAAAGGCCGAGTAGGCTGGGTGGGCTGTGCCAGGATACCCATCAGTTCCTGCTAGGCCCCAGGGCTAAAAATCCAGGTTTTTATGTGAAATCTCTCCAATTTTAAATCTTGGCAATGAACCCACCATTCACCTCTTTCTACAACACCATGCAGGCTGAACATCCACCAACACGCTGCCCGTTTGCAACTTTGATATCAAGTGTACACCGGGAAAAGTGAGTGGGAGAGGTGGTGGGAGCTGGGCAAGTGGCACAGGCAGGGTGGGCTTCCTGGAAGAGAAGAAGGGATGGGCTGGAAGGCCGGTGAGGCTGAGATGGCTGAAGGGCCAGTGCTGGGACTCAGCAGGGATCTACAGGAGGTCCAGGCCAGGGACTGGACCAAGGGCCATGGCAGTGACACGCATGAATTTCTGGACATCAGGGGCAATGGAAAGGGTCTTGTGGCTGCCAAGATGGAATGGGGGAAGGAGCTGGCAGCCAGGGACCAGCTTCCTTGTGGTCTGTGGAGTGGCCTTCTCAAACAGGCAGGGCTGGAGCTGCCAGAGTTTAGAAACTGTCCCACGCACCCCGAGCCTTCATGGTTTCCTCAGAGTCAGGCCCTGTCCTGAGCTGGTGCCTCCTGGAGGGGACAGGACCACCCTAGCTGCCAGACAGGCTGTGGTGAGGGGTGCCGGAAGCCCCAAAGCTAGAATCCTAAGACCTGATGGGCATTTGTAATACGAGGAAGCAAGGCAGGGGCCCTTTTCTGTTCTTCCAGTGGAGAAAGATGAGGGGACACCCATGGGCCAAGGTTGGTCCAGAGCCTCAGGCTCAGCTCTCCGCCCTTCCCTTGGTGGCCACCAGGGGGCAGCAGAGGGCCAGCGGTGCCCCTGGTCCTGGAACCCCAAAGCTGGGCACCAAGGACTATGACAGCGGGCAGGGAGGGGGCCCTCTCCACCTCTCTGTCCTCTCTGCATGTCCCATGTCCTGCTGGGTCTGCTCTGCTTCTCTGAGTCCCCAACCCTGACCTGGGACATTTGGTGATACTCTGACCATGGCTGACGACTTTCCTCTTCCCTCCTCTGTTCGGTCCCACTGGATAGACACCTCACCTCCATAACCAAGTATTATTGGCAGCCCCCACCCCCACTTTTCAAACACCCTTAGGGCCCCGAAATTCCACCTACCTGATTTCTGCCTCACTCCTCCTGTCCCCCTCCCCGACTCCGGCTGCTGTGACTCCCTGGACTTCTGAGAGCCCTGCGTGTGCAGGCGGGTGCCCAGCTGCGGGCCAGCCCCTGGCCCTGTCGTTTGGGCGGGTGTCTGCGTGCACACGCGCCATCCCTCCTTCGGTCTCCCGTACACCTAAGTGGCAGATCTAGGCTCCTCCCCTTTGGAAGTGGTCAAACGGTGGCTCTTGCCCCAAAGCCTTCTTCCCGTGGCTCTGACATCACACCAGAGCCGGCAGGAGGAAGTGGTTAAGCAGCAGGTGGACAGCCCCAGGACAGGGGCCTCCTCAGGGCAAGGAGCTATGGCACATGGTTCCTGGGCCACTAACAGGGCAGCCTTGGCTTTTCTGGAAGCAGAAGCTTTGCTGCATTAATCAGCTCCTCGGGCCTGTTCTCTATACTCCAGCTTTGTGGTTTATGCCCATGGATCAGAGAGGAGGCAGGGAGGGCAGCCTCCAGCCTCAGTCCGGCTCGTCTGCTGTTCCGGGGGCAGCAGTGCCCCAGGGAGAGGAAGTCTATGGGCTGATGGGTCCCCGGAGCTCAGGCCCTCCTGTCCCCATGTGGCCAGCACTGGGGGGCAGTGGCCTGCAGTGGGGGTACAGCACACTGGGTCCGGCATCAGAGGGAGGGGGAACCCAAGCGGACGCAGGCAGAACTTGGGAGCCTGAGAGCCAGGCGAGAATGGAATCGGGCCACCCCCCTCTCCAAAGCCTCTGGCCAGGGGTGGGCCCACCCGGGCTGAGGGGAAGGGCAGCAGGCCAGGGGTGGGCTCACTGCCAGCTTTGCTTCTGATGGCTCCAATCACTGCTTCCTTAACCAGCATCCCAGGCCCTGCTATTTGGCCCTGACCTTCCAGCCTGTCTAAACATCACTCCCCACCTGCGCCCTCCCTGTGGACGGTCAAATCCCACCACCCATAGATTCCTGTCGTGTGGGACCTAAGCCAGTGTGACCAGCGTTCCATGCAGTGGAAGGAAAACTCTGTTGTAAGATGTTCAAAGGCCGAAGACACCGCCACCTCACCCCTGTGCTGCACCTGCTGGCCTTAGCCAGCGCCCAGGGGTCCAGAGTTTGAGGCTGCAGGGGGCCAAGGTCAAGGGTGAGGGACACCCCAAGATACCTCTGTGTCTTGGGGAACTGGCTGCGATCACCTCCTTCCTCCTCCACGATAATTTCCCCCAACAAAGCTGGATGGAGGGTGTCTTATGCAGCTCCCCTCAGTCCCCTTCCCTTGTCATGGAGTCTCCCTGCGACAACCTCGGTCCACAACAAGGACTGCTCGATCCTCTGGCCTGGGGACTTCCCGGCTTGGGCCCTAGTGTGTCCTGACCCTGCCTGCTTCAGCCCTGTTTGCTGCTCTCGGCTGGGGCAGGAGGGGAGAGGCTACTAGACACCTGGCCCAGGGGGAGCGACTGGCTCACCAGGAGCTCACCATTTTGCAGATGGACTTGGCCTCCTCTGAGAACTTTTGGGAGTACACCTCCTCTGTCTCCAGGACCCGGCGGTCCACTTCCTCCCGCTTCACCTTCTCTTTGCGGCCCCGGAATGGTGACTGGCCCTCGATCATCTCGTAGATGAGGCAGCCCAGACCCCAGTAGTCGGGGCTCAGGCCGTATCTCTGGTTGTTCAGGACCTCCGGAGCTGCGGGCAGAGGAGCGGAGCCAGGAGGGGTAAGAGACAGCAGGTGGCAGGACAGAGCTGGGACACAAGGGGCCAGGGCTGCCACTCACACCGACGGAGCCTCGGGCCATCCTGCACCCAGCAGTGATGGTGCTGCTCACAGAAGGCCTGAAGCTTCATGGCAGGGACACGCTTGCCCCCTGCTGACTCCTACTCACCAGCTGCCATAAACACCACCTCCCCCAGGGAGCCTGCCCTGACTGCTCTCCTCGGTGATCCTGAAAGGCTTGGACTGTAGCTTTAGAAGCCTGACCACAGCCGATGGAAATGTCCCTCCCACTAGAATCCGAGCTGCCTTATTCACTGCTGTGTCCCAGCAAGGGGTGTGACACCTGACACGGGGTAGGTGCCACAGCCATATTTATTTCTAGAAACGAAGGTGTGTCCACCCAAAGTAAAGATGATTTTAAGTTTACCCGGAATTAAAAACGCCTCTTGCTAGGGCTTCCCTACTACTTCGATGAAAATATTCTAGATTAACCACCCAAGTGTGAAAAAGATAAGCTTCGTGTCATCAGGCAGCTCACAGACATTGAGAGCAAAAGCCCATGAGCCCGTGAGCGTACACCAGAGGCCCTGCGGGTGGCCGCAGGCAGTGCCCCATACGAAAGGAGACAGACGTAGGTGTCCACAAACACCGATTGCTGCGTCACCTGTCCAACCATCCACCCATCCATCAGCAGCGCATGGGGGTGCACACAGCTGCGTATATGGAGGTACGCCCCCCACAGGCTCCCAGAGGACACGCAATCTGAAAGGCATCTTCCGGCAGCAGAGACAACATACAGAATCGGCTGCAGGGGCCGCTGGCACGAGCCTGGCAGGGGATGACATCCCCGGCTCCCAGAGCTTTCTGGAGCCCCACTTTCTGGGGTGAGTGGGTGTATGTGTGTGAGACACCATGCGCAGGAGGCAGCCCAGGGATGTCCTTCACTAGGAGGGGGGATTCCAGAGGACCAGAGGGAGCTCCAGTTCTCTTCCTGTAGCCCTCAGGACGATGGTCCAGGAGTAAGTGTGCGAGGTGAGGAGCAGGGGGCAGGGCAGGGAGCCCAAGGCTGGTCTCTACTTACCATCTTGCTTAGTAACATGGCAGGCAGTGCACCCCTTTCTGGGCCTTTCTGAGTGACTCTCTTCCTCTCAGGGGCCTCTCTGAGAGGCTGCCTGCCAGCTCACCAGCCCCCCACCTTGGGATCAGCCTCCCCCGAGCGGCGCAGTATGCCAACACTGACCTCTGACGTGGAGAGTGGCTTGGCTTTGAGGCGCAGGTGGGGCTGGGGTGAGGGGTTCAGAGAGCTCAGTTCAAGGAGGCTGAACCCTGGGCCCAACACGCCCCTACCCTGGCTAAGACCTCCCAATGCCCACTGTGCCTCTACCGCTGCTCAGAGTTGCACAAAGAGGCTGGCGGCCCAAGAGGGGCCACACCCACACTCACCCATGTAGCCAACGGTGCCCACCCGGCCACGGATCAGGTCTCCCTCAGGGATCTTCACAGCCAGACCCAGGTCTGAGATCCGAATGTGGCCTGAGTGAGGAGAGCAGCGTCAGGAGGTCCCTGGGGTGGCTGTGTGGACCGCTCTGGGCAGGGCCACACACCTGCCGTGTGCCCCTGGGCAAGGCTCACGGGCTCTTGAGTTTTTGTCTGTCTGCAAGGAGGGGCATCATCATCAGCCCCCTCGAAGTGACCGCAGGCCCCTGGGAGAGTCCAGGCATCAGAGCATGTGGGTCAGTCATTACTTTTCAGGAAGAAAACAAACTAGGAAAGGATTCCTGGACTTGGCTGGACAATGGCCAACTACCTCATAAAATGCCCTCGTGGGCTTTTGGGAAAGCTGGATCACCAAGTTTAACACGCCTTGGCCTGATTCTGGGATTGCTTCATGGGGAAAATGGGAGATTTTCCTGAAATTTTACAATTTGCCTAAGAGGAAAAATTATAAAGCAATTTGGGAAGCAACTCCCTGTCCTGTCTTGTTGATCTTTGGAGAAACAGAGTGAAGTCGTCCAGGTCTTGGGAAGACTGAGAGATGGTACTGAGTCGGGGACTGACCCCCAAAGGCTGAGATGACACAGTGCTGAGACAGAGCTCTGTCTCACTGTTGTCCTGTTTGGCGACCCACCCAGGCCGGGTCATGGCCACATCTGCCCCCTCTTCCTTGTCTATGCCTGCCAGGGCCCCATAGCCTGGACCCCAGGAAGGCCGAACATCAGGGACCCTCCCCACCAGGCCAGAGCTGTGTGGATTCCCTGGCTCAGCAGCCCCCGAAAGAAGGTGGCGGGAGGAGAAGAGAACACACAGGTTCTAGCCATTGGGCTGCAGACCAGGGGTGGGCACGGTTCTGAGACCAGCAGGGAACAAGAACCCCCTTGTGCACGGGCTCATCCAAGGCAGGCCTGGGGCCCTCTGCCCACTCCTCCACATGGTAGCACTACACTCAAACCTCCCTCCAAGTCACCAGTGACCTGCCCCCCCTCTGCCTGGGGCTGCCTGGTATCTGGGGCATTCTACGGGGGAGGCCCTGGTTTCTGGTCTCAGGTCCCTACTGATACTGCTGGGTGACCTTGGCAGGTTGGCTCCTCTAAGCTTTAATCTTGTCATCTGTCAAAGGGGCCCAGAGATGCTGGCCCTGCCCCCTCTGCAGATAGGGGAAGATCTAGTCAGGTAACAGGTGTGAGCACCATTTCCCTGCTGTGCAAGGTTGAACAGCCATGAGGGATTACTGTAGCTGCTCTGGTTACCGATGGGTATGTACATGTGCGTGTGTGCATACACATGCACACACTAGCAAAAAGCCATGGTCATGCACGAATAATGCTGAACATGTCTAGAGCGGGCTGTAGCTGGTGAAAGTTTCCCTTCAAGTAATCCTGGAGCTTCACCACCGCCCCCGCCCTCTGAAGTGGGCAGAGCAGAGCCCACTGTTTCCATTTCACAAGCAAGGAAGACAGGGCACAGGGAAGTCATGTAAGAGTTAAGTACTTGCCCAGGATCTCTGAAATTCCAGACCCCTCGATCAGTGCTCTTTCTCCCTGTCTCTCTCTTCCTCTCTTTTGGCCAAGCCATGCTACTGCTTCATCAAGGAGGAGCTTTTTCCATGCCCACTGCCTCCCTCATGCACCCGGGGGGCGGGGGGGCGGGGAGGAGAGTGTGGGTCCTCCCTACTCCTCCTACTTGCCCACTGCCCTCCCACAGTCCCAGGGCTGTGCCTCTGAGAGGCTCTGCCGGAAGGCCCGCTGTTCCCTTTGGGTTGTGACACTCATCTTGACTACAGAGCAGGAAAGGGGTCTTCCAAATTGCTCCCCAACTTACCATAATCATCGAGCAGGATATTTTCGGGTTTCAAATCTCTGAAAGGGAAAGATGGCAAGCATGTGAGTGTGGGCGTTCTGAGCATCAGGGCATGGCCATCTGGGTTGACCTCTTTCCGTGTCTCCTTCCTACCTCTTGGCTCATGCTGTCTGGTCTCTCTCTGGATCCAGACAACCTTGGACTAATTTCCCTCCTCCCGCTATCTAGGACAAATGCCGCTGTTGCCAGGCATCTTCTCGGCCCTGACGATGACTGGGAAGGGGTCAGGCAAAGGCCTGCCCTGGCTCCCACCTGCACACTGATGGCCCCAGGGCGGAGCGTGGTTCTGGCTGGCGTGGTGAGAGACCCCTCCAGGGTTGGGATCACCTGGAGGTCTCAGGATGCCCTGGGATGAAGGCAGAGCGGGGCCTGGGAATTAGCGAAGAGAAGTTACTGAGAACACAGTACCAGCTGCAGATCTGGGGCAGAGAACTGTCCAGGAGGGACCCCCTTTGGGAAGGAGACACCTGGAGCCTGGCAAATCTCCCAGTCCAGCAGTGACACAAGCCTGGGAGAAAGCGCAGCGGCAAGGCACAGCTGTAGGCATGCCCCTATCCTTCTGTCCCTCCTGTCTCTTCTCTTTGATGACATCATCTGTTCATGACATCTGTTGATGACATCATCACTGTTCATAAGATTGTGCGCCCCTCCTCTACGGAGGTTGGGAGGCAGCAGAAGTGTCTGGTTTTATTAGCAGCAGGTCCTCTCTGTGGGTAAAAGAACAGCCAGTGGGATAACGTGTGCAACTCAGTTAAGCCATTAGCATCTGGATTGAGGATGCAATTCTCAACCAACTGGCTTTGCTTATTTAACTGATGGCAGCTGTCCTCGTGGGGAATGGTTACTGTGTTCAAATCCAGTGGGGCAACCTCACTAAGTGATAATGGGTTTGTACATAGGTATTTATTACAAAATACTTTGCCACTGTTATTTAATTGGCATTCTGTTGATGTGTTAGCAATTCCAAATAAGGGCAAGAGCCATCACCTCAGCAAGCCAGCAGCCACAGGGTTGGAAAGATAGCTAGCTGGCTAGCAGGCATGGGCCAGAACCCAAACCTGCGGAGAGCCCATGGCAGGCAGCGGAGGCCAGGGAGGCACTGTGGTTCTCTTCTTCCCGAGAATAAAGACTAGAACTTGGAGGCCCGCCTTTCTTTTTGTTTTAAGTGAAAAGCAATCAAGTGGGGAGTTCTTTTTTCAACCCATAGGGAATTTTTTCTCTTCTCACTTGAATGAAAACAGAACAAGAGCCTAAATGGAGAGATGGTGGGGGTGGTACGGGGCGGGGAGCCAGTGATCAAGACCATTCCTTCTTGTTTTCAAAACTGTCTTGGACTTCCCAAGATCATCTTTGCCAAGAGCTCTGTAGCAAAGGCCTTCACGTTGGGGTGTGCGTGCCCACTGGGTCTGCGGGAACCATCCAGAGGGCTCCCGTGTGCTGCCATTTTCAAGAATACCGAAAGAAGAAAATTCAAGAATTTTCTGCCTTTCTAGATCCTCAAGACAAGAAAGCCCTGTCCCGGCATTCTCTGGGACCTCCCCTCCCACTTGCCCTTTCTCCGTGGCTCAGACTCCAAGTGACAGAAGAAAAGCAGGGTCCTTCCTGCTCTGTGACCATGGCACCCTGCTCCATGGTGTGAAGTCTCCCAGGATCACAATTAGAAAAGGGTTCTACTAATAATCATTACAACGGCAACTCAGCGGGCATTATTTTAACACTTACAGCCTGTGGTCAAAGGAAATTTTTTAAAAAAATCTTATCTATCCCCATATTGCAGGGCTGCATGCTGATCAATGACAGACTTTTAGGGGGAAAAATGACATTATAATAACATTCTGTGAGGATGGAAAAAAGGATGATAGAGAATCCCTTGCCTTTGAAGAATTTTCACACATTTTTAAAATGCATAATGGTGGAAATCACTTTGCCACAGCGATCAGATTCTACTGAATACCTTTAAAAGTGTGATGGAACTGTTCAGTTTCAAAATATTAGCCCCTATTTTAACAGATGAAAACTATTTCAGATGTTTCTGTAATGTATAAGGGCACACAGATTTTCAAATTTCCTGGAGAGGGCAGTGAGAAAAGTCTGAAGACCACTACTCGTGGAATCCATCCAGCTGGACGGAGTGGGACCGACGTCCGTTCTGCTGCCTGCTCATGGTGCTGATCCCACCGAGGTCTTTCTGGAGCAGGCTCACTGCGCTTCCCGCACGCTGGGCTGGAAGGGACGTGGGGTTTGGCCCGACTCACCAATTCTGAGGGAACATCGCCTCCTACACTTGGCCCCCAAGCAATCCAGGGTGTGAGTCTCTATGGCAATGACCAGGCCCTGAGTCCAGGGCGGGGTGCCCGCCTGACCGAGGATGGGGTAGGTCTCCGGTGGCAGGACCGGATGGCGAGCCGGCTCACCTGTACACAGTGTTCTCCCGGTGGAGGTCTTCCAAGCCACAGAGGATCTCTGCCGCATAAAACAAGGCTCGCTCCTCCTCGAAGCCAGGGTTACCCATGTTGTAGATGTGGAACTTGAGGTCACCCCCGTTCATGATGGTCAGAACCAAGCACAGCGCATCCTTGGTCTCGTAGGCATAGGCCAGGTTGACCTGGGAGCACAAGACAGCACGACGGTGAGGTCCCAGCGACAGCCACCCACTTCCGCTCGTCTCCCTCAGGGTCTGTGAAGCAGGGCAGGCTGGGGGGGAAGGGTTGGGGCGGGGTCCTCAGCAGCTTCATGCCACTGCCCGGCACCCCGCCAGCCTTGTGGTGCCCCTGCCCACTTCCCCTCTTGCCTGAAGGACACACCTCCGGATACTGTGGTTCCAGGTGAGGAGACAAAGTGGGGAGGGCAGGCTGGTGCTCTGCCCTTTTAGAAAGCCTGACAGGATGGGCTCTGTGTGTTTACACAGACAAAAAAGCCTGCATGTGCTTCATTCAGTGAAGGCTGTGGGTTGCCTTGTTGGCCAGCCAAGAAAAGCAGGGCCCAGATGCCTTTTGGGCTGGAGTCTCATTACCACAGGGATGCTGGGAGTGGCCTGGAGAGGTGGCCAGAGGGACTCTGTGAAGGGGAACACAGTTTGGCAAAGTCTGCCTCCGCTTGCATGCAGGACACATCTGGTCAAAGGGACCATTAACAGGGAGGACTTAGTTCCCTGCTGGTGGAGACCAGCTGGGAGATGCAGCAGGACTGGGTCTGAGGTAAAGTCCGCTGGTGGTACTTGTCCTTCTCAACATAGGGAGCCAGTCCAAATGAAATCTGGCCACCATGGACCAGGCTGGGCACAAGTGGGGCCATAAAACTTGGAGGCAAAGGCCAGGAACAATGGCAGTTATTACTGAGGAAAGAACAGAACGGGAACTGAGCAGGAGGGCTCTGGGGACGGAGCTCAGTGCCAGCGGCCAGGCCGGCCCTCCCTCCCACACCTGCCCACAGAGACCGAGGGGCCCCTGGAGGGCGCTGGGCGAACTCCCTGCTGGGGGCAGTGGATGGGGCCCAGTCGAGGGTGGTCTAGGCCCTCGAAGATGTGCCACCCCGTTTATCAGGCAGACCACCCTCTTCCCCCCTGAGTAGCACCCACTGTCGCCCACCCCCGGTGAGAGCCGGCGCTGCCCCTTCCTGTAATGATGAGGGCTCCACGGGCAGCATCGAGGGGGTGACCTGTGGTCCCCACTGAAAGGGGCTGGCAGCACAGAGGGAGGCTGGGGGCTGGAGGCAACCTGAGAGGAGGAGGAGACCTGGAGATGCATACTCCTGTCGGCTTTGAGCCTCGCCTTAGAAAACCACACCCTCTGGGGAATGACAAAAGCATTAGGCTGCTGGCACCTCCGGCTCTCACACAGCTGGTGGGCGTTCGACCCAAGGACGACACTGACGGAGAGCCATTCGGGAACTGCTACCAAATGGGAAATGCACATGGCCTCTGACGCCACAATTCCTCCACCAGGAACCCATCCTGCAGACACACTCCTGGACGTGCGCCAAAGGGATGTTCAAGGGTGGACACGGCAGCCGTATTTGCACACAGGGGACCAGTGGGGACCAGTTGCGCAGATGACGGGTTATCTCCGTGCTGCATGGCAGGGAGGGGGGGTGCACAGCATCAAAAACAGAGCTACAGCTGTAGGTCTGGCCACAGGAAAGGACCTGGATTCAAGGGGAGAGCACTGCAGCTTAGGGCATCCGGTAGGACTCCACTGGCTAAAAACATCAGAAAGCCTCTTCGTGAATCCCCCATGCTCGGACGGTCACCCGAAGAGGGAGGCTTTTGTTTGTATCTCAGACCTCTCTGTGCTATGGGAGTTTCACCCTGTACATGTTTTTTTATAGTGACATGTGGCAGAGGGATTGAGAGCTGACCAAACACCCACACGCTCTTCCACATTTCCCTGCAGCTGGCCGGGCCCTGGCAGTGACTAGTTCTGGCCCACGGACTGTGGGCGGTGTGAGGAATGTCCCAGCGGCTGAGGCAGGAGGGTCCCTGGACAAATCCGCCAGCACACACTTGTAAGACTCTAGGTGGGGCAGCTGTAAGGTAGAGAAGGGCAGCAAGATGTGGCTGGTCTCTGTGTGCGTGACAATGGTCTTTCTTGTGTCCAGCTACTTGGGGTTGGGGGGTGGTATGTTACCGCAGCAGAGTCCGGCCAAGACATGGTAACAAAACGAACACAAACAAGATGGCACCCCTCCAGGATAGCGACACTCAGGTCTCCCCCATGGTGAAACCAGCCTACGGGGCTCTGTGGGAACACAGCTCCTTGGCTGGGCCCAGGGCGGGCTGCTTTTTCCACTGAGGAGTTTACAAGGTGGTTCTGGAGAACAGAGGCCTTGGTCCCACACACAGAGGGGAGCCAGGCCAGTTTGAGTGACTGGAGCAAGTCAGCCACAGTTGGCCACGGGGAGCCTTGTGATGGAGGGAAGGCCTGGTCCCCTTTCTGCTGCTTCATCCTCTCACTGCGGTCCACTTCCCTGCGGGCTGGGGACCTGCCACTCTGGAGGACCCCCCCTTCCCAAGGGATAGAAGCCCTGGTCGTTAAAAGGGTGGCCTGGCGCTGGGCCCTGGACACTCACCACGAAGCGGCTGTTGACCTTCTCTAGGATCTGCTTCTCGTTGAGTGCCATGGACTCCCCTTTCCTTTTCTTGATCCTCTTCTTCTCCAAGCGCTTGCAGGCGTACATTTTCCCTGTGGCCCGAACCTGGCAGGCACAGACCTGAGGTGCAAGAGAGAAGCCAAGGGTATGGGACAGGTGAAGGCCAACCCCAGGCTCCTCCAAGGCCAGGACGCTGGGTCGGTAGGGCTGAGAACTGATATGCCAGAAGCCTGGCCTGAGCGTGCTCCCAGTCACAGGACCTAAGGATGCCTGGCTTTGGGCCCACTGCTGCGCCAGGCCCTGCCCTCAAGCACTGGCTTCAGTGCCCCTTGGTTCCCTCCCTCTAGCCTTCGGGAATCCGAGCTTTTCAAGGTGCACAACCAAACATTCATGCCAGTGTTTACATAACCAGCCAAAGCCTAAAGTGCTGTCCCTCTCTCAGAGGTAACTAGAGTTTCTCTGTCCCAAGCTTCCACCCAGATGTGGCCATTGCTAACTGGGGACTTCAGAGCACCAGCTGGTGCGAAGAGAGGCTTACTTGGGTGTGAGACCCCTAACAACCCAGACTTTATAATTCAGTGGAATAGGAGCCAAGCCATTTGGGTTCTTGTCTTCTTGCTTCCACCCCTTTTTTGGTTGTGTGACCTTGGCTGGGTCATCAACCATTCTGACCCTCAGTTTTCCTCATCTCTAAAATGGGCATACCAAGGCTTGCCTCACAGACTGGGAAGATCAGCTGAAGTACAACAGCATATATTAATGGCAGCATGGGGCCAAGATTCTGGGGCCCCTCATGCCCTCACTCCTCCATCCAAAGACAGCCAAGAACGCCCGCTTCTCCTTCCAGACGCCAACCCTGAGGCTGGCTCCAAGCGCACTTCCATCCCACCGGCCCTGCAGCCAGCCGCCTTTCCCACCCCTGCAGCACCTCCTGTTCCCAGGTCCACGCCTCACCTTCCCTCCCCACCAGGGGGCGCAGGACACCTTAAGCCCATCTAGAAGGGACAGAAACAGGGACAGGAGTAGGGGAACGTCCCACTGAAGATGCAGATGTTCACTCACCTCCCCAAAGCCCCCTTTTCCTAGTACTCGGTACTGCCTGAAGGTGTTTTTGGTTACCGGTTGCCTGGAAAAAAGCAAGAATCCAACACTGGTCTCATGGTGTTGAGATGCAGAATCCACAAGAAACAGACAACCGCAGCACTGCGTGCCCTCCGAATCATTGCCGCAGACGGGTCCCTCAAGGACTTGTTCTGGAGCTGGGTGTTCAAATCCCAGGCCACCCGCTCTTGGCCCCCTGCGGCTTGGGACCCAAGTAATCCTTGCTCGCTCGCTTGCTTGGAGGGAAGAGCAAAGGCGTGAAGAGCTACTTCACGCACTTTCTGTGTGGCTCCCTCTCTCTCCAAATGAAAATGCAGTGGCTAAGCTCAGAAAGCAGCTGCGCTCTCTGCAGGGAGAAGGGAGGGGGCCAGGAGCCGCACAGTTTGGTGTCCCAGGGAGGACACAATAGCCCTCCCCACACCTGCACATCTGGTCCACCTGCCCACCTCTTGGCCCCAGGGGGAAAGGGTGCTGGTCACCTTTAACTGCAGGTCTCCAGCCCTCCCTCCACCAAGGGCCCCTTCATCACAATTCCCCCATAGCTCTGCAACACTAGAAACTCCTGTCTGCCCAAAGCGCTATTTACGAAGTAATCATTGCTTTGTATCTCCTGGCCCCCATTTTTTTTTAAGATTTTATTTATTTATTTGACAGAGATCACAAGTAGGCAGAGAGGCAGGCAGAGAGAGAGGAGGAAGCAGGCTCCCTGCTGAGCAGAGAGCCCAATGCGGGACTCAATCCCAGGACCCTGAGATCATGACCTGAGCCGAAGGCAGAGGCTTAACCCACTGAGCCACCCAGATGTCCTACTGGCCCCTATTTTAATTAGCTAAAGCCACTTAAGTCTAATCAGACAGACCCTCTGACCCTGAGGCAAGGATGGGACCTCACGGAGTAAACAAATGGTCATCTAAAATCACCTCGAAGAACTCCAGGGTACAGACAGCCTGGGCTTGGTCATCACTGGCCTGTTTGGCTGAAAATAGTCAGCTGTCCCCAACCCAGCTTTTCTGAGGTCTAACTGACAAATGGTACCCAACTGATGCTTTGATACAGGGACACACTGTGAAAGGATCACCACAATCAAGCTAACAGTCACCTCCCATGGTTACCATGTTCCTTCTTCCCCTCTCACTGGTAAGAACACTTAAGATCTCCTGTCTTAGCCAACTTTGAGATACAGGACCGTGAACTAGAGTCACGTCACTGTGCATCAGCTCTCCAGAACTTATCTGTCTCCCAGAACTGAAACCTTGCATCCCTCGACCTCCATCTCCCATGACCTCCAACCCCCGGCCCCTGGCAGTCATCAGCCACTCTCTGATCCTAGGACTGGGACATTATCTGAGATTCCACATCTAAGTGAGATCACGCAGGATCTGTCCGTGTCTGGCTTATGTCACTTGGCAGAACGTCCTCCAGGCTCCTCAATGTTATCACAAATGGCAGGATTTCCTCCTTTTTTCAGGCTCAATAATATTCTGTTGTACATATCTACCACATTTTCCCTCCCACGCTCACTGCAGCATTATTCACAAGGGCTAAGAGATGGAAACAACCCAAGCGTCCTTGGACCATGAACCGATAAAGAACAATCTGCTTTTAGGAGGTCAAACTTAGCTCTTGGACCTCCAGGACTATTTCTGAGCGTCCCCCAGCCCCACCGCAGGTGCTGGACCAGGGCACACACTGGAGTATGCCTGAGCTGCCCCATATAAGTGGGTCAGCTTGAGAAAGACCAGTGAGCCTCTGGTCACCCAGCAACTCCTGAATGAACCCTCTGTTGCAACCCTTCTTGCCACCGGGTCCCAAAGGTCCTCATGCCACACCTCTCACAGGACAGCCCCGAACCCCCTGCCCCCCTGGTGGTTCTCTCTGGCAGGCCTGTCTGGAGCTCATGAGCCCTGACTCACTCTCTCTTCTGTTTCTTTGGAGGGGGGGGTTCGACACATGGATTACGTCCCCGTTGGGAGCACAGGGCCGCCCCCCAGTGGACTCTCCCGAGCGGCCCTCGACAGCAAAGCCTCCATGCGGCTGCATGGGCCATGCGGCCCTGGGCAGTGTCTCTACAGCCGCCCTCAAAACCACATGAAGGCGCCCGGGCCTAACAGTTTACGATACATGGAGAACAAACAGTCGGTCGGCGTTACCACAGAGCTCCTCTGCGAGGGGAAATGAGTGTAATACAGTCTCCGAGGAATTTCTCGGTTAACCTTGGGAGGGAGAAAATCCCTTTAATATTTCAACAGTACAGCACGAACAGGCCATGATCTTGTTAGCAAAAAAAAAAAAAAAAAAGGAAAGGGAGGAAGTGGGGTGCTGTCAGTCATTTAGGGGCATTTCTAGGCCAGGCTCCTGCCCTAGTGGCTTCAACAACTTAATGCCCACAAAAGGGCCTAACTTCTTCACAGTTAACATACAGATTTAAAAAGCCTGTTTCTCCATTTCAAGTAGCCAGGAGAGACAAGTAAAATCAAAGCCAATGGCCACATTCTATTGAACAGAGTGCTGGGTGGAATAAGGGGAAAGGACTTGATCAAAGGGCCTTCGCTTCAGGTTCCAGCCTTGCCAAGCCCTTGCTGTGTGACCCAGGACCGATCGATAACCTCTCTGAGCCTTGTATCTTCAGTAAAATGACTCTGAAAAGACATCTGTATCCCAAGGCTCTTTGTAAGCTGCTGTGTGAGTGTCAGGTATCGTTATTAGATCTCTAGGAACAAGGGCGCCCGGTGGCTCGGTCGGTTCAGCATCTGCCTTCGGCTCAGGTCATGGTCCCAAGGTCCTGGGATCAAGCCCTGTGCTGGGCTCCCTGCTCAGTGGGGAGCCTGCTTCTCTCTCTCCCTCTGTTGCTCCCCCTGCTTGTGCGTGCTCGCGTGCTGTCAAATAAATAAAATCTTAAAAAAAAAAAAAAAAGAACTCTAGGAACAAAGGACACCTCCCTTCCGGAGTCTTTAGGGTAACAGTCCCCGCTGCGTGAAGCACCTCGCACACGCACAGTGTATTCTGCACAACTGCATCAGGAGGTGGGACAGTCCCCACTGTGCAGGTGAGAATGTTTAGGCTCGGAAGAGGGGACATGAGTTGCCCAAGGTCATGATGGTAAGTGGTGGCTCTGGGGCTGGGATCCCAGGAAGCCTGCTGCAGAGCCCACATCCAGTGTCTCAAGCCCACACCACCGCCCCGGGAAGGTGGGCAGAGGTCAGGGTGTGTGGCACACAGCCTTGGCTCGGGAGTGGGGGGCAGGGGGTGGTGAATACGTCCCCACCACACTGTCCTGTGATCATCAGGAACACAAGGGCCAGCTGTTCCTTCCCGTACCAGGCACAGTGACACTGTGGGTGACACTGTGGGTGACTGTCACTTGAGGGTGACAGGCACAGTGGCACTGATGATCTCACTGACAACCACAACTGTATCCTGCATTGGACTCCCTGGGGCCAAATGGCTGACCTTTGCTGAACACTTGCCTTATTGTAGGCATGGACCACGCTTACCTCAGCTCGTCTGCACCCAGGCCTACGAAGGCACGCACTATTATTATCCCCATCTCACAGATAAGAAAACTGAAGTGGGGAGGGGTGAGCAGCCTTTGCTGAAGGCAGAGCCAGGACTCGGACCCAGGCTGTGGACCCCAGGGCCCTCAGCAGGATGTCTGCCCTGACCCTCACTTCCTCGGCTCTCCTGGAGCCACCGTGCGCACGTGCAAGGGGCCAGTGGCAGCTATAGTGGTGCACAGAGAAGACTGACCCCTGCGCAACTGTCATTCCCACCAGTGGGGGTGGACAGAAACGAACCCCCCATGGTACAGAGCTGGGTGTTTCCCTCTGGGCTTCCTGAAGTGGGCAGGGGAGAGCCGTGGATGGGCTCTTCGGGCAACTTGTCCTACAGCTTCCTATGTGTCTGCAGGGCACTCAGCCAGCAAAGGGGGGGACAGGCAGAAGCAAAATGGCTCCTGGCAGCCCAGCACGGATTTAACACAGGCAATGCCCTGTTCTGCCAATTCTGAACAGTGTGGTGGGCAGAGCCCTGTGCTGGGGTCCTGGGCCGGGGCCTGGCCCCAGCTGCACTGCTGGCCTGCTGTGTGACCAGCCCACACCCTCTCTGTGGCTCTCCTTCCTCTTCAGTCACACGGAGCCGAGTCACTGCCATGTCTGTGAGAGCACTTTGCAGAGAAAAGGCAGTAAACAAAACAGGAAAAGATGCTCAGTTTTATCCATTATTAGAGATGAAAAGATAAACAAGAAGGAAAGCCTGCTGCTCACACGCCGGCCAGGAAAGCACGAGAACAGTGTGGGTGAGGCTGAGGGGAAGCAGGCACTGAGACACTGGCGGGACTGGAAACGGGTCGGCTGTCTGGGAGAGTAGCTTAGCGGTCCCTCACAGTTTCGCTTCGGCCGAAATTCCTCTGCGGGGATGTCTGTGGATGGACTTCCGAAAGTACATGAAGATGTATCTACAAAGCTATTCATTATTTAGGGAAGATCGTACACAAAACTGAGAGCAACCTCTATGTCCATCAACAGGGGACTGAGCTAAACTCATTCATGAGTCACTCTGCGACTCACTCGGAGAATACGGCAGCTCTTTATCTGCGGACAGAGAGAGGATTCCCAAAACCAGTGAACCAAACAAGTAAGGATAAGTATGTATGTATTTATGAGAGTGAGTGTGCGTGTACACTTTAAGAAGCACAGAGCACTTCTAGAAGAAGAGCCAAGAACTTAATCAACAGGAGGACGGCTAATTTTACTTGAACCATGGAGCCACAGAGGTAGCTGATTTTTCTGAGTTCTCAGCTGGAAAGCCCGTCGCCCACCCCTCCCGCGCACGCACACTGGCACACACTTGCAGGCGGGCTGTGCCGGGGAACACTCACCTTTCCAACCACTTCCACTGCAGAAAGCGATCAAAATACATGCTGTCCAGATACTCATGGAAGGGCTCTCCCTTCAGGTAGTCGTGGACAGACCTGGCTCGGAGGGAATAAATGAACATTTTACAATCCTAGCCTGAAGCCGACGGGCAGAGCCATGTATATGTATCCTCAGGGTAACACCTTGCCTCAGAGGCCCGTCATCCTACCAGAGTGACCGCCTGATCCCGTGGGCACTTACTGGGGCCCCACCACAGCACGGCTCTAGGCGCGGGCTAGAGCTGTGAGCGTGAGGTGGGTATTGTGACGTGGGACAACTGTCAGAGAGAGGCCTACAGAAGCATGTTATCATGACGGAGAGTTAAGTGAGGCCCCTGGGGGGCTCAGGTAGCTCTCCCTTTCTCATGAAGAGACTCTTGAGCTGTTGTGAGGACAGAAGTATATTAAGGGGGTGCAGGAGTGAGTGTGGGCAGAGTAGGGATGCAGCGCCCGAGGGCTCTGGCTCTGGATTGGGTCCAGGACCAGTGAAGCCACTGGGAGCCTTCCATCGCCGCAGCAGAGTTCACCAGTCGCCTACTGTGGGCCAGGCCCCCCTGAAGCTGGCTGTGGGAAGGGGCAGACGGACTTCTTTCCCTTAAAAAGCCATGACACTGACCAATGCAGCCCAGGGACTTGAGACGTGTGGGTGGGGGAGCAGTAGGCACCGTGGGGGCCATGTTGGACATGGTCTCCTGCCAAACATGAGGGCAGGGGCCAGTGTAGGGGACTGGGATGTCCATTCCCTCAGGGCCACAGGGACAGCCCAGGGGCTTCACCCGCTGTCAGACCTGACCCTCAGCCAGCTCCAAGAGGACAGCAATCAGGTTTATTTCTGCTTATGTGTTGGGGTGGGGGGGGTTCTCTTCTCGGCACCTAACAGGGCTGGGCCCCAAGCTGGCCCTCCCTCAATGTCCGTTCCCAACACGGGCTCCAGCTCTTCCCACAGGGCACAGGGGCACTGGTTTTCATGTCCCCCCGTGGAAGCTAGGCCTGGGTTCTTGCTCACCATGGCAGGTGAAGCACCTGTCACGGTCCAGGCACACAGCAAGCTCCCCACTGTCTGTGGGGCAAAGGCTGAACGGGGACACACAGTAAGCCATGCGGGGTGATTGGGCTGTGGAGGGTTTTTGGTGTGCAGGCACGTGTCAGCTTATGAGGCAGGGTACCTGGGTGGGCACAGGCATATATGTGTGCCTACTGGCTCACGCCTTCACAGTATGTGTGCAAGGGATAGGTCAGGGCTTCCCTGGTGTCTGGCCAGCAGCACACCCACCGACGTGTCTCCTATTCCATCAGGATGGCCATATGGCCTGCAGACAAGGTAACGGGGTGCAGCTAAGGTGGCTTCTAGCCCCCTTCCTGCAGCAGCACTACCTGGCTCTGGCTGCTGGCAGCAGTGCGGAGTGGGAAGGACTCCCAAACCACCCAGACGGGGTCAAGGTTTTGCACATTCCTCTGTCTCAACAGCCTGGAGAGCCACTTGCTTTCAACGCCCTTTGAGGCAGATGTTTTGTTTGGATTTGGCCCTTTGGTATCTTTTCCGTTCATAAGAAGTATACAAACAGCTGCGTGGCTTGGCTGGGGCCCCGGGCAGACCTGCCCCGGGGCCAGCGCTCCAGGTGGACGGTAGGGGTAGCCCCTCTCCAGGACCGCATGAAGGCCCGGCCTGGGCAGGGAGGGAGCACTTACTGCGCGCAGGCAGAGAAGAGTTCCTTGGAGGGCCTCTGTAGGAGCTTCTCCTCCGTCTGGGAGACCAGGTCCTGGCCAACCTGGGCAATGAAAACTGGGGACTGGAGGAAGAGAAGAGGACATGTCAGCAAGGGGCAGGCATGGGGCTCCTTCCCTCCCACCTGCCCACTCCGGGCCCTGAGCCACATGCCACACTTAGGGGCACGCAAAGGTGGCCGGGGTGAAAGGCAGGGAATGAGCCTAGACTTAAGGCCAGCTTTCTGGCTCTGCCACTTTGAGTCTGTGTGACCTCGTGGAGGTCGCTAGGTTCCCCTGAGCCTTGTGGCCCTCATCTGAGGCACACTGAGAATGATGTCCCTGTGTCCTTGTCTTGGGGTCAGACCCGAACGAGATGTATGTATGGAACTGTCCCGCATGGACGGGTTGGTCAGTCAGTCCCTGGCAGCTTGCAGATGCCCCTTCCCAGGCTGGCTGGGCCTGTCTGCACAGAAGGCAAGGTGAACACCTGCCCAGCCTCAAAGTCCTGCATGAGAGGGTCTGGAATGGGCGGAAGGGCCAGCAAAAGCACACTCAGCAGCGGGGGAGTGGGGGTGGGGGGGAGGGGGTGTTGCACTCCGTGGGCACAGCTCTGATTGACTGCCCTGGGTGGTGGTGGCTCCCTGACCCCGACCCTGTTCCTCCCTCCCTTAAAAACCTGTATGAGCGAGACTGCAGAAAAGATGCTCGAGGTTGCAGAAGGAGCCCCCCCCCCAAGAAACCAGAAGCCCAAGCACTGGTCCCCCCTCTGGGGCCACTGTGCTTCCATCTCTGCCTCTGTTACATGCAGAAGCTTCTGCAGAGATGGTTGGCTGCTAGGGTGGGGAGGTTGCTTCTAAGACTTGGGGGACTTTCTTGGGAACTCTGGCAGCTCAATCTCTTGGGGTAACTCTGGGCTCTTTGAGAGCAATCAAATCCTAACACAAACCCAGAGGCCATGGGCAAATTTGCACCATGCGAGCTGACGGCTGGGCAACCTCGGTTTGAAGGGCCCATGCCAGGTACAGAACGGAGTCCACGGTACGTACGGTAAGGAAGCACCTGAAGCTGTGCGTGGTGCCGGGATGTGACCTGAATCTGGGAGGAGTCAGCAAAGACCAAAGACACATGCTGGGTGGGGAAGTCATGGGGAGACACCCCCAGTGCTTGGACCTCAGAAGAGGCAGCTGGGTTGCCCACCTGTACGCACTCTGCTGCCCCCCTGTTCTGCCATCAGACACCGCCCTGGGAAGACCTGCCCTTACCCGGAGTGGACCGAACCTGGCGTCAGGCACGTTGCGGGGGTGTTAAAAGGTGAAGCCAGTGTGGCCCTGACTGAGCACTTTTTCTCCAGGAAGATGGGAAAGACAGAAATCAGGTAATACCCTCGTGGGAATTTCTCTCGCCTCTCCAGGCTGTATGTGGTCATGTATAAAAGGGGCCCACTGACAGACTTTTTTTTTAAACCAGCAAACTTCTTTTTTCCTCCTCCAAATGAACTTTATCTATAGACCCACAATGGGGAGCCCAGGTTTGCCTCTGCCGAAGGCCAGCTGTGGTCAGGCACTGCGAGAAACACCTTACAATGCGCTACGTCATCTAGCCTTCATCATGGCTCCGCAAGGTGGAGACTGCTGTAATGCTCACTTCACAGATGAGGAAATGGAGGTCCAAAAACTTCAGTCATTGGACACCAGGTCACCCAGCCAATAAGTGGCAGACAGGGGACAGGAACGCAGGTTGGGAGGGTGGGTCTGGAGGGAGTCTGGTTGAAGATGGTGGGGTGTCTGGGCCCCCTGTGCCCCTCTCACCCATTCCCCACCTCCCAGGAGCCCCTCAGTCCTCAAGGCGGGCAGGGCACTGTGCAGCCCTCCAGCAGAGGCAGGAAGAACTGAAATGGAAGACAACATGGCTCAACGCCATGAGCCCCCCGCGCTGAGAGAGGGAGAGCATTACCAGGCAAGGTCATCTGGGAAAGGCTTCGTGGAGGACAGGATCAGAGCAAAGCAGAATCTGGGCTCAGACTTCCACCCCTCCTGGACCTTCCCACGGAGGACCATACTCTGCTTCCTCCCCAGCCAATGGGAGGGGCAGCCCAGGGTCTAGGGGGGATCCAGCCGTGTGCATGGAGTCCCACCGCTCTTGTTCTCCGCGGTGGGTTGGCGGGAGGGCTCTGGGGATGCTGGCCATGGTCAAAGCCCTAATAGGACTTAATGAGTGGGTAGTAGTGCATTTGGTTTGACAACCATGGGTTTAAATCAGTCCCTGGCTCAACATGAAGAGATGAAGCGATTCCAAGCAAATCCCCTTTCAAGTGACTTCAGAGAGTAGTGCCTCTGCCAGTAAGGGAATAAGAAGTTGTTGGCCCGTTTAAGTTAGGAACTGAAACCCGAACTTGCCAGGGGGGTGAGAGGAGCAGCTGCCTAGGGGACATTTCCATGGGACATTTGTGATTTGCATCAACTGGAAGGTATTGGTCTTTTCCCTCCAAGTCAGAGAAGTCAGTTTCCAAGGGAGACCCATGAAGGCGGCTCTCCCTAGCCCGAGTCTAGCACATCATGGAAGGTAAAGTGCCCCCAGACACTCAGTGTGCTTTGGGGTCCCAGCAGCCGCAGGCGCTACACACCATGCCTGTGGCTTGAACCAGAATTCCACAGTTTCAGATCTCATTCCAGAAAGCTATTCCCTTCCGGTCCCAGGAGGCCTGTGAGGTGGGCTAGGGAAGGGAAGGGAGGGGTAACCTTGGGGCCAGGTGGGCTCTGGACAGGACTATCACGTGAGAGGGCTCAGGAATGCCAGGAGAACTGTAGTTGGCTCTGTGGCTCTTTCTAGCAGGAACTGTCCCTCTGGGGGGAAGCTGAGGGTCAGGGTGGGGAGAAGGCTGGGGACTGTCCTCCTCCATGTTAAAGACGTAGCCCTAATTTCTAATCAAACACAAAAAGCCCCAAGGCCTTTAGATATTGACAGGGCTGAAAGCGGCCAGGAGAACAGGTCTTGGTGGAGATCTCTGCTACAAGTTGCCCTGGGGTCTGGGACCCTCTCAGGCCAGCAGTATTTTGAAGTGACACTTTATTTCTTTGGTCACCAGATGGTCTCAGTAGCTCCAGCCAACAGGCCTTGACTTTTAATACCACAGTGTGAATTTACGCACCAAGTTTCCTCCAAAATGTGTGGAATTAGCTCTTGGTGGATACCGTACCGCTTCTGAGGACAGGAGGAAGAAATTGGGGACAGTGTTTCTTTGCTGGAGGCCACCACGAATGGCCTCCTGATGGTCTGGGGCACTGAAGCTCACCAGCTGGCCAGTCTCCATGAGATCACATGCCCAGCCTGGCCCGAAAGTCCACTCTGATGACAGGATGACCCCTAGCTGCTCTTAAGGATTGCTCCATGGCCAGCTTCCGGGACAGCTTAAGACAGCACGACGCGTCTTGGGGACATGGCTGTGCTTACTGGGGGCTGCTGCTCCCTTCTGGCCAGACTGACAAGAAAGAACCCCGCTTCCCTGAGGAGCTGCCGGCTGCAGGGAGCGTCTGTCAAGCCCCTGCAATCACACCTGGAGCAAGCGAACCTGCACCCTGCTCCCCTCTTTGGCTAAGGCTCCTCTCCACCACTTCCCCCCAAAGTTGCTGGGGAACAGAGGGGGCAGTAACGCTCGGGGGTGCTTTGTCCACTCTGAGTCTGTACATTGGTACTCAACCAGGAAGCAGGTGATGACCCGCCACACCGAGGCTCTGCCCTGAGGGCGCTCCGATGCCCTCCCTCACGGACCTCACCACCAGAGACAGGAAGCGCCAGGGCGGCGATGGCCCAGGCCCAGCTCTGCCTCCGCGGCCCGGCAGCACGCCCACAAGGTGGCGCTATGGAGCCCCTCACAGCACTTCATCGCGCACACTCCCCACAGGTGGCTCAGCTTCCTGGGCCTCGGAGTAGGGAGGCCAGATGGTGCACCTGAAATAATTACCAAGTGATTCATCTCAGACCTGGGAGCGTGACCTTTGCAGTAAGAGTTGAGGGGGTAAATGAGAAATTGGCCTGGGAGGGAGCCCTAGGGAGGGAAGGTGAGCATGGGACCTTGAGGGAGAGGTCGGGTTGACACAGATGGAGGAGACCAGCATGGCACAGGCAAAGGCCAGGAGGTTGGAGAAAGCAGGGAGGGGGTGCGCAGAAAGAGGAGAACTCATCTAGATGTTAAACAAGCAGCCGACACGGGTGCTGCCTTCTCTGTGTGTCTGGTTCTCACAGACCTCTGCATCGTTTTAGCCCAAGGGTGGCATCTCGAGGGCGATGCGGCGTCTGGTCCCCTGGTCACTGCTGTCTCCCTCTGCACTGGGACGATGGGCAGTAGGAAGGGACGTCATTTCCTGCCTGAGTGAGGAACCCCACATATCTGAAAACCTTGCTCATGAAACATCTGCTGGCTTCAAAGTCTCTGGTTTAAAGACATCAGACTGGAGAGGGAATCAGCTGTATGTGGCGATGTCTCTAGAGTCAGCCAGGGATGGAGGCATGGGTGGGCTGTGAAAGGCTCTTTGAAACCACCTCCCATACCTCCTTAGTAGTTGTCAGTAATCCTGAAGCAAGTGACCCTGGGGTCACCCTCAGAACCTTCTGGAAACAGATACCCTACACTTGTTCACAGATTCAGGACCCGAGGTGGAGTAGGAGGAAGAGATCACAGAGGGCTCAGCTGGTTGTAGTCACTCATGGCACAGATGCGTTAACTGAGACAAAGGACCAAGAAGGGAAGGGACCCCTCCAAGGTCACATTGTGGCCCATGGTGCAGCCAGGATTAACACCTGGAGAGGGTCCATGGCAGGGCTGAGCAGATCTGAGCTGCAATGGCCCTGAACCAGGTGTCCTGGGCCAGCTCTAGGGGAAGGACATAGCTTTGCTCTCGTTGGCCCCACTCAAATCCAGCTTGTGCCCACCTCACAGATGGGGCATGCACATACAGCAAGCCTAACCCTGGTATCTCTCCCACCCACCCCTCCACTCCGTCTCCACCTCACCGCTCTGCATTCAAGAATTCTCTTCTCTCACCTGCTGCCACTTCCTCTTGCAGTGACACAATGGCCACCAAGGGAGTTTTTCCATACCACACAGCACAGATGGTCTCCACTCCAAAGGACAAAGCCCACTGCCCTCTTGACCCTGGCCCCAAATGCCCTTCTCATCTGCTTTTCCCTCCAGCCTTCTGCTCATGGACACTCACCCCACACTCGTCTCTTCCTGCGAAGCTCTAGCTCTCTAGCTGCTGGACCTTTGCTCGTTCCCTTGGAAGAAGCCCTTCCTGCCCCATCAGGGCATGTCCAAATTCCACTCAGTCTTCACGACCCACTTCTAATACAACCTCATCCAAGCTGATTTTCTGAGCAGGCAACACCTTCCACCCAGTCCCACCTCCCAGTGCAAGTGTCACCGTCACCATCACTGCCATCTCTTGAGCATCTACTGTATGTTAAGTCCTATAAGCTTTACATGGCGTTATCTTTTTTGATTCTCTCAAGTAGGTTTTAACTATTACAATCTCCATCTTAGAGATGCAGAAATAGGCTCAGAGAAGTTAAGTAACTTGCCCAAGCTCACGCAGCTAGCATGGGAGCAAACTCAGGTAATCCAGTCAGAAAGCCTTATCACTAGGCACCATGTTCTCCAAGAATGTCACCGTCCTTCTCAGATCTTGTGAGGTCGGGACTTTGGTCTTGGAAGCCCATGGGGGCTGGAGGATAAGACGAAATGGACTGTGTGTGTTCCGGTAAACGCTATTTGTATAGTGGTGTTGGACATACCACACGTGCATGCATATGCGCACACACACACGCAGGCTAATGGCCAACATATGCTTCGCTTCAACATATGAAAACATCCCACCGAAGAGCTCCATGCTCATTAGCCGCAGTTGCATCAGTGAACAAAAAGGTCAGCCCAGGAGACTGTCCGCTCTATCTCCAGACGCAAGCACTTAGGCCTTAATGATGTGTATATTTTCATATGTGGGCAGCTGACATTCCCCATGTAAACTATTTGCAATTTCCCAATGTGGACAGACTCCGCTTTCAGGAAAAGCTGAGTGGGAAAAGGGGTTCTGGAGGGCCCCCTGCCTTCCAAAAGGGCTGCTTAGAGGTTTGCCTGTCTGGCCCATGCCAGAGTGGAGGCAGCTGTTTCTTGGGGGGGGCCACCCCCATTTCCCACTTCTCCTCCAGGACAGGAACAGGGGAGGGGCACTCCCACATCCATACCCCGACCGCCCCTTGACCCTTCACAAGGGATCTGCGTCAGCCGTGGGAAGCCCTCATATGGAGCTGCCAGGGCCTGGCAAGGGGCGGGGGGCGGGGATGGCAATCAGGCCTCCAGCAGGAGCCAAGGCCAGAGGTGGTTGTGGGCGCCTGTGAGGGGGACCGGCCCGATAGTTACTGGCCCCCGATGTGAGTTTTCCCACAAATATATACTTCTCTTGCTCCCCAGAACAAGGCCAGCTAGTGGAGTTGGTGATTTAGGGTCACGGACGTGGAAACTGAGCTCTAGACAGCTCCTTGAAGGGCAGGAAAGCTGCTCGTTCCCATCTCCTCCGAACTGGCTACGATGCTCGACGAGCAGCCAGGACTCCATACATGCTCCTAGCCAGAACAGTCAGTAAAGGGGGGACCTGAGATTCAAATCCAGGCCTGCCCGGCTCCAAAAGCTCTAATCTCTCTGCTCTGCTTCGCTGATGAGAACCGATGATGGCACACAGTAGGCGCTCAAAGTATCTGCTGAATAAACGTGTGTGCACATTCGCATTCGCTGCAGGGGAGAGGGAAGCGGAGAGCAGGAGTATCTTACCCACCAGAAGTGCCCTCACCCTCCGGTCCACCCTAACTTCATGACAACTGGGCCAGAGTTCTTTCGGGGTGTTCTTAGTTACAAAGGGTTGGAGTGCCTGTCTCAGGCAGACACCTGTGGGCTGGAGGCTTGGGGAAGAACCTGGAGCTGCCCTTGGGGGAAGCGTCCTGGTGCCAGCTTCCCCAGCCCACGTACAGCCGGGGGCGCTCTCCAGTTTCATTTCATCATATCCCCACCCTTCCAGTAAATTCCTCCTTTGTTTGAGCAACTGGGAGTTAAGGATTTGCCACTTGCTGCCAATAATCCTGACTAATTCACTCCCTGTAAAATTAGGAGGTAGGGCAGGGGACTAGAAGGACCCTCCAAACACGACCCGAAGCACCAGAAGCTTCCTCTCTCCTTGCTTTTCCCTCCTTGCCATCCCTCCGATTGGCTGGTTCTGAGTTCTGGGAACTAACTTGGCCTGGCCTGCCTGACTCTAAGGACAGGCCCTGGGACTAGCAGGAGGGGGTGATGGGGCTCGTTTCAACCCCAAATCCTGGCTTGAAATAAGACCTGCTTGTCCAATCACGACCAGGAGACAAAGGAGGGAGTTTACTGAACGGCAGCCTTGGACAGAGTTTTCCTCACTCAAGGGCTGGTTTAAGGTCTGGCTGA
The DNA here is from genome assembly GCA_004024625.1 of Mellivora capensis. Classification (NCBI taxonomy): domain Eukaryota; kingdom Metazoa; phylum Chordata; class Mammalia; order Carnivora; family Mustelidae; genus Mellivora; species Mellivora capensis. Next base: position 360,615 of record PISX010000007.1, on the reverse strand, counting down.
CAGGAAGAGAAAGCACCATTCTTCCACCTTTTTAATCAAAACCTTCCGCGGCATGTGGAAAAGCCACTGTCGTGCACTCTGGGTCCGTCTGGAGCAGTTCCTCTCTCCCACCACGGCCAGGCAGCAGACATGATCCACGAGCCCCAAATAAGAGCAGAACTGAAGGACAAAGTCGGGGTTTTGTTTTCTTGGCCACTGGGAAAAATAAATCAGCCCAGACAGAAGCTTGCGAGCAGTGCCGTGGGCTGTGGCTGTCTCCACGCAAGACCTGATGTCTGTGCCCTCCCGCTCTCAGCCGAAACACCCCCAGGTCCTCCCCGAGTGTCTGCGTGGTCAGCCTGACTCGTGGCCTGGGCGCCGTGCCAGATGCAGCCCCGCTGGGCAGAGACACAAGGCTGGACAGGCAGCTGGTGGCCACAGGTCCTTGGGGTAGAAGGCAAGAAATGATGATTGTGAAGAAATCGTGAGGAAAGAGGCACAAGAAATGGCTGTGCCTCTTTCGAGTTCTGAGGGAGCTTATCGCTTCCCCTCAGGGTGGGCACAGACTCCAGTCAGAAGCAAGTCACTGGAGCAGAGAAAGCTCAAGCTTTGGGGCTCTTTACCTGCAGTCCTGGGGGCTACAGAGAACGCTAAGTCAAGGGAGGGGAGGGCAGGGAAGCATTCCTACAGCGGCACTTCTGGTAAACTGAGATCTCAGATAAAAGGCCCGAATCTCCAAGGCTCTAGTCATTGGTTGTGAATTCTTTTCTCATTCTCAGGAAATACTTTTGTACTTAATATTCTCTTCCATTTTGTAAGAGGATGGTCTCCAGGTTATTTACGCTTCAGGCCCCTCCAGACCTGGATCCTCTGTCTCCAACAGACGGCACGGTGTCTCAGAGGGGCCTTCTCCGGAGGGACCCCCCGGGGCTCCACCGTCTGTCCGCCACCAAACTGTTAGGAGCCAGATCTTCACCTTTATCTTTCCATGACGAACAGCCAAAGACCCAGAGTCCGAGGAGCTCCCGGGGCTCCCTGGAGCTTCTGTGGCAGGAGGGGGTGCGGAAGCCGACACTGGGACGCGGTGTTGGGAAGTAACCCGGCGTCCTCTGTGAGGCCACGATTCCACTGGGACTCACGCACACGCTACCACCCTGGCACTCTCCCTGTCTTTGGGCAACGACCGCTGGCACCGCTTCGGAGATAGCCGGTCACCCCGCCGGGCCCGGAAGACACTGCAGGGGCGGGGGTGGTCTGCGCAAGCAGAGCAGCGGCGGCGCTGCGAGCGGTCGGAAAGCCAGGAGCCTGCTGCTTCTCCCCACGGGGTCCAGGCTGCTTTAGTCCCTCAGCCACGTGGGCTCCCTGACGGTCCATTCTGTGCTTGCGGCGTGAGCTCCAGGGACCTCGGAGACCACCTTACTCGGCCAAGGGCACGAAGGAGTTCGAGACTGGCGGGGACAGAGGGTGGCTGAGAGTGTCTCATCCCCAGAAGCATCAGAAACGAGCGACTTCGCGGCGGAGGGGAGGTCTGACCCAGGCCCAAAGGATGAAGGGGGTTTGGCTGAGCAGCGAGGAGGACACTGTGTGTTTTTAGCTGCTGGGATTTGCATACTGGGAAGTATTCTGAGAAGCCCACGGCTCTCAGAGAATCAGTTCTTTTCCTGACACTTTTCTGGACAAACTTGGGATGGCAGGACCACCTGTGAGGACCCCAAACAGCAGCGCCACAGAGGTCACCAGCCGAGTGAGGGGCCCGGAGGCCAGGAAGTGCTTGGCTCCAGCCCTGTGCCATGGTGCCCCCCGCTGACCTGGCTACCCCCAAGTCACAGGGTGTCACGTTTCCGGGGTCAGCAAAGTGGAGAAACACAGCCCGTGGGAAATAGCCACAACCCTCAAGAAGGAAAAGCAGATTAGGGCCTAACGGGTCTTGACCCGTATTTCCTTTGCTGTTCAAGTGGCTTTGCAGAAATCAGGAGGAAGGAGTTTTAGGGGTCGGAAAGAGAGAGAGGGACATTTTTAAACATCGGCAGAACTTCGCCAGGGGCCCGGAGCACTAGGCAATTTTAATGAGAAAGAAAGGAAAATACATGAGTGACCCTGACCCAGGCCTCGACTCTTTACGTCAAAAGCTAGAACCGATAATTAACAAAACAAAACATGCCTGGATGGGAGTGAGGGGCCAGCCGGGCTCTGTCAATTTGATAATCCCCGGCCATGACCTGTGGGCCCAAAGCACTGGATGGGAGATGAGGTGCTGTTTACCCAGGCTGCCCTGGCTGTCGGGGGCCCTCAGGAGGGTGGCTTTTTCCTGGCGAGTTGCTTGAATCCAGCTCTCTGTGCCCTGGGTGAGTGCAGCCGTGGGCAGGTAACTCAGCGGAGCTCTGGTCAGAAGAGGCCGGCTGCAGGACACTCACGGTGGGGAGTGTCCCTCATTCCTTGTGCGTGAGAGGCCACGGCACAGCAAGCCAACTTTCCATCTGCCAGAACACCCTCCCTCCTGTTCCTCGGCTTCCAAACTGGCTTCAGTTTGAAATTGTGTTGGAAATATCTTGGCCTTGGAAGATTTTTCTCCAGTGAAGATTTCATTCCATGGGGCTTGGGAATGAAGGAGGGGCAGGACTCTCCAAAGATCCAGGGAATTGAACCGAAACCCCCCATCCCCTACCCCCCATGATGTCATTGTTCTGCCCAAGGCCCAATCAGGCCCCACGGTGAGTCAGCGGAGACCAGCATGGCTGCCCACCCAGGGCAGATCTGGGGGTGGGGGTGGGGGTGGGGAGGGACTATGTCCTCAGGAAGCCTAAGGCTGATTTCTCTGTCTCCGGCCACTCTAAAGGGAGGAATGCTGAGCAGGAAATACTACACACACACACACACACACAAATGGGGATCAGAGGCAGAGCTGGCTCCACCGGCATCAAAGAAGCGTCCCAGTTTCTGACCTGGAAGGTCACGAGAAAGGAAAGAGACTCAGACGGGCATGCTGAGAGGAGCCCCTGCTGACACAGCAGCCTCAAGGATGTCAGAAGGAGCAGAAAAGAAGTCAGGCTGCGGGCGAAGAGAAATTGTTTTCCAGGAAAGTCCTGGAAGAGAAATAAGTGTGTCTCTTTGAAGGACAATGACACAGTTCTTAAAAATGCAGAGACACTGTGACATGAGACCATGCAAATGACATGGTACGAAGTAGAAGCCGAGCCCCAGTTGGCCCTGAGCAGGGCCAGCAGCCGGACAAGGGCCGGGAGGCGGCAGCCAGCGTGTACAGCTTACAGATGGCAGCACCCTTGTCCTCCCAGACCTGCTCGTCCCTGCAGCACCTGGGAAGCTGGTCTGGGTGGGGGGAGTTCTGTCTCTGGCTAACTTTAGAGAAGACAACGCAGTGGAGGAGACAGAGCATAGGCTCTGAATCAGACAGACCGGCCTTGTAGCTCAGCTTCACTCTCTTTCTGTACTTTTTCTTTTATTGTAAAATATTTGTAACATAAAAATTGCCATTTCAACCATTTTCAAGTGTACAGTTCACTGGCAATAAATATATTTATAATGACAACCATCTTTTTCCAAAAACTTCTCATCACCCTATTAAGCAGTAACACCCCATCTCTCCCTCCCAGGAGCCCCTGGTAAACTGTAGTCTACTTCTGTCTTCACAGATTTGCCTATGCTGACATTTCGTATCAATGCAATTACACAATGTGTGGTCTTTTACGTTTGGCTTCTTTCACTTTGCATGTTTTCAGGGTTCACCCACGTGGCAGCCTGTGTCAGGATTTTGTTCTTATTTACGGATGAGTAATATTCCATTGCGTGGACAGGACACATTCTGTTTATCCATTCATCTGTTGATGAGCACTGGGTTCCTTCCACCTTCCGGCAGCTCTGGATAGGGTGCTGGGAATGTTGGCATACATGCATCTGCTGGGGTCCCTGCTGTCAATTCTCCCAGCCTGCCCCCTCAACAGCTACAGACCTCTGCCAAGCACAGAAGGCCAAGTGTGTCTCCTACACAGCATGCCCAGGAAGATGGAACAAGAGAGAGGTGCAGAACATAGAGCATATGGTAGGTGCTAAATCAACCTGACCCACTCACACCTGCCCCATGAGAATTCACCCTTAGTAAAGGAAAGAGCTAACAAGATTCCACTTCAAGGGTCTCCATTTAAAAAGCACGGGTGCTGGGATGCCTGGGTGGCTCAGTTGGTTGGGCGGCTGCCTTCGGCTCAGGTCATGATCCCAGCGTCCTGGGATAGGGTCCCACATCGGGCTCCTTGCTCGGCGGGGAGCCTGCTTCTCCCTCTGCCTCTGCCTGCCTCTCTGCCTGTGCTCGCTTGCTCTCTCTCCCTCTCTCTCTCTGACAAATAAATTAAAAAAAAAAAAAAAAAGCACAGGTGCTAAATGATGTAACTTTCAGCACCAGCAGCTTTTCTGCTTTGCCTGGATGCCCCAAATGTTGCAGCATTTAGACACATATAAACCCCCAAAATAAGAGCCTTGGGAGAACTGAAGCCCAGCTGCAGGCCAAAGACAGTAGAAATCAGAAAACGAAGTCAGTTCCTTCTAGTGCCTTCTCTCCAAGCTTCCAGCATAGGGTTGTGGAAAGCCTGGCAAGGAACGGTCCTGCCTCCTCTCCCAAACGATGTGAACCTTGGAGGGGAGGGGTGCAGCCCCTCTCTGGGCCTCAGTTCCCTCACATAGGGAATGAGAAGTTGCGCTTAGCTCAGGTTTTAAAGCTGGGTTCCACCAAGCCACAAGTGTTCTTTAAAAGCCAGGATCTGGGGAGGGGGAGGGAGGCAAAAGGGGGTCCAGCCTCCATGCTGCTCAACCGTGGCTGGTCTCTATGTCTTTGCATACTGGAAATACGTAGCTAAAGATATCCGCAAGGCCCTGGACTGGGCACCTCAGCCTGAGACGGCCCTGGGTGCCTGGGCCCACCCCAGGAGGTATCCTCTATCTCCTCAGGGTATATGGGAGGAATGATCCCCCAGGATGGGCTCTCGGCTCCTCTCCCAATGTACCAGGATTTCTGGAGGCTGAAACCTCCATTCAGAAGGTGGCTTAAGCAGCAGGGGACCTTCATGGGGAGCGGTGTTGTGCTAGGCACTGGGGCGAACTTGAAGTGACCAAGGAGCCCTTAGAAGCCCTTCTGTTCTCCACACAGTACTCTATTATCTCCCTGGTGAGTGCTCCTGGGTCATTAACAAACCCTCAATCAAGAAGAGACTTAGGCAGAGCCCAAGGCAGGGAGCCAGGTTGGGTCATATTAAGAGAACAGGATGGGGTAGAGTCAAGAGCACAGATGGAAGTCTCAGCTTCCCCATCCCAGCTATGTGACCTTGAGTGAGTTACTTAACCTCTCTGTGTCCATCTCTTCATTTTTAAAATGGAGACAACAACCCACGGAATAGATATGAGGCTAAAGTGAGTCATTTAGAGCCCTCAGAATCCTGTCTGGCATGCAGTAAGAACTGCTCCTGGGACCACAGGGGTGTCTCAGACAGCATCCGGGGCAACCTCCTCACTCTACAGATGGAAACTGAGGCCTAGGGAGACCAGGCATCTGGCTGTGAGGGGAAGGAGAAGAGGCAGGCTTTGGGGCTCAGGCCTGGCTTCGATTCCCCACTCAGCCCAAGCCTGGTGTCCTTGGGCAATTACTTAACCCCTCTCAGTCCTTGCTTCTCCTCCATTCAGACAACCGTCACAAGGACCGGGTGAAACAGGGAACACGAAGTTCCAGGCATGCAGGGGTTGCTCAATAGATGCTAGCTCTCTTCCATCTTGCCCCAGGATAGCTAGTAAGCGCAACTGTGCCTTTATTTGTTTTGCATTCTGCTCTCTGCTGCTCCCAAAAATGGAAGAGGAAGATGCCCGGCCTCCTCTTCCCCACTGCTGCTTGAGAAAACTCAGAAGTTCCTCTCTTAAGTTTTCTTTCCAGTCCTCTTCCACGGAGTCATTTGGCAGGGCTGTGGCGAAGTGGGAGAAGCCAGGGTGCGGGCCCAGCTGCCCCCTCCCAGCCCTGCTGCCTGCCCAGCCAGATCCTGCGAGGAGGGGCTCAAGCGAAGGCGACCTCCGACCTCACTGGAGTCACTGATAACAGGATGGAGATGCTCTTCTAGGCATCTTCTGGGAGACAGATGAGGGCCAAGCAAGCTAGCAGAAATGAAATGCTGGGTCCAGGGCCAGTGTCTGGAAACCTAAACCCCATGGAAGATGGCGCAGGCACTGGGAAAGGAGTGATTTATCCCAACCACCCATATCCCATGCCCCGGGTTGTTGTGGAGACCAAGGAGTGGTTAGCCATTGGTAGACTCTCTAGCTGAGCTCCCAGCCAGTCCGCAGAACCCAGGAAGGGAGATGAGGAATGAGCCTGACTCCTAGTCCGGTGCTCCTGGCTCCAGGCCACGCTCTCTCTAGCAACAAGCCAACATTTATAAAGTGCATCACAGCTGGGAGGCAGTTAGCCCAGCATCTTCCAAAGATGATGGGTTGGTCTTAGGAGGTGTAGGGACACAGTCAAATGACACTGAATCACTCAGTGAAAAAGGTATTCCCTTTTCAGTTCTCCCTTGAGCCTCCTGTCATCAAGAAGAAAGCCTCAGTGTGGGCCACTATCTTGCTAACTCATCTCCAATACTCACTAGTCTCTCTTCCAAACAAAGAGAAAGGTGGCTTTAGGCTTAGAGCCTTAAGCAGACAAAAGAGGCTCCGGGAGGACTTAACGCCACTTTCCCAGTTAGCTTTCTGTATGACAAACGAATGTTGGCTTTCCAGGCATGCTCCTGACTCGAAGTTTTCTTCTGGAACTCATTTATTTTAACTAATTAATTACTTTTAAAAAGATTTTATTTTTAAGTAACCTCTACACTCATGTACGGCCCAAACTTACGACCTTGAGATCAATGTTGCACGCTCCACCGACAGAGCTGGCCAGGCGCCCCAAAACTCATTGATTTTAAACAGAAAAACATGAGTTAATTTAAGAGAGAAAAAACTTATATAACTAATTGTAAGGGTGGTCTGCAGATACAGCAGAGACTGTGGAGGGGCAGTAAGAAGGAAGGCTGGCCATGAGCCCATCTGCGTGCCATGTTTATCGTCCCCATACTCAGACGGGAGAACAGAGGCTCCAGGAATATACAACAGGAAGGTGGCAGAACCGTGCTCCATAAGCTCCTGAGGGCAAGGACCGAAGCTGCTGATGGCCCCCAAGACAGAGGAACAGTCCCCGCCGAGAAGCTAGCCACCTTGGACTAGCTCAGACTCCTAATCGCCTGCCCGGCCGGGAAGGGGGAGGCGCCGGTGAGGTGAGCAGAGGGGGCTGGGGGCCAGAGAAAGAGGAACTTGGAATAATTATTATTTCCTTTCATTCAAGCTCTTTACTTTTTACAAGGTGGATGTTTTCCGAAGAGCCACACCAGCACTAGGAATAGATTTCTTTTGTGCAAAAACTCAGGCTGAGGGGTAACTTCCCCTTAACAAGAACAAACTTCCCTGCCTTACCCTATCATTGTTTACAGAAGCAAAGAGGCCTGTGTCTGTGTGGGGCCCAGAGAACAACATCCTGCCAACAGACCTCCAGCAAGAAGTGCCCTCCAAAAGCTGCCCGCCCCGGGCCTTTCCAGCATCCCTCAGAGGCTGCCAAGCCGGTTCAAGTCAGAAGTCTGCCCCAACCCACCAGTGCACCTTGGTGTCCCTGCCCCCTCCAACAAGACCCTCCACCAGGTCTGAGCTGCCCCTGGAGTCTGCTGATAGTACATTAAAACTGGGTGCCCCCCACCAGGTCTCAGTGCCTGGGGTGGTACAGCTCGAAGATGGAGACTCGGCACCACTGCTCATGGACCCAGTTAAAATGAATCACAGCAAGACGGGCTATAAACAACACTGCTAAAGCAGGATACGCAGGGCCTCACCTGAAGCCCTGCCTCCACGATTTGAAACCAGCCTCTTCTCTTCCCAGACCTTAGTTGCCTGATGTGTAAAATGGGTACACTAACACCCAGCTTGGAGAGTTGCCATGGAAAATCAAAGAGCAGGTCAGTATGACGTCATTGCAGTGTTGGACACAGATGGCCTAAAGGATAGGATATTGTTATGTCAACCAGGACGACTGGAATAATCAGGAAGCACCAGGCCTGGCCCTGCTTTTCCCAACAGGCAAGGGGTCTTAAATTCTTCAGAGGAAGACAGATTCATGGGCCTAAAGTGTGCTACCATTTGTTTACTCTGTCCCTATATGCACGCTGTTCCCCCAAACCCTGAGGCCTTCTGACAAGGAAAGATAAGACAAAATGAAAGCAAGTCATTTAAAAAGAAGTAAAGAAAATGAATCTGAGTCTTATCAAAATTAAAAACCATTGTACTTCAAAGGACACCACCACAAAAGTAAAAGGACAGCTCACAGAATGGGAGAAAATATTTGCAAATCATGTATCTGATAAAAGACTTGTATGCAGAACATACAAAGAAGGCTTCGGATTCAGCATTAAGAAGATGAACAGCCTAATTTAAAAATGAGCAAAGGATCTGAATAAACATTTCTCCAAAGACGATCTAGAAATGGCCAATAAGGACGTGAAAAGATGCTGAGCCCCATTAGCCACTAGGAAAATGCAAATCAAAACCACGATGAGATACCACTTCACGCCTTCGAAGATGAACAGAATTAAAAAGACAGAAAATGCCAAGTGCTGGTGAGGATGCAGAGAAATGGGAAGCTTGGGCGCCACTGGTGGGAACGGAGAACTGTACGGCCCCTTCAAAAGCAGTCCAGCAGGTCTTCAAAGGACTGAACACCGAGTTAGCTATGACCCAGCTACTCCACTCCCAAGTATCTACCCAAGGGAGATGAAAACCTACATCCAGGTGGAAACTTGTACATCAATGTTCACAGTGGTATTATTCATTCTAGCCAAAAAGTGGAAACAATCCAAGTGTCCATCAACTGATGACAAGATCCATAACAATAGGGTCTATCCATACAGCGGGATATCACCTCACCATAAAGAAGACTGAAGCACACACATGTGTTACAACACGGGTACACCCTGGAAACATTATGTTCAGTGGAAGAAGATACAAAAGGCCACACACTGAATGATTCCATGTAGACGAGATGTCCAGAACAGACAAATCCACAGAGACAGGAAGCAGATTAGTGGGTGCCTGGAGCTGGGAGGAGACGGAAATAGGGAATGACTGCTAATGCGTACAGAGTTGCTGTTGGGGGTCATAAAGCATCCTGGAAGGAGACAGTGGTGGTGGTTGTACAACTCTGTGAATATTTTAGGCCAACCGAACTATACACCGTAAAAAGATGGATTTTATGGTAGGTGAATGGTATCTCTACAACACTAATGTTTTAAAGTCCGAAGTGATGGATGATATATCACACTGCTTTCATTATCACCTATTACTATTTATTACTGTAATTAAAAATACTGCCCAGCCCACCCCAGCTCAGAGCAAGCCTGCCCCCTCCCCACCCCACACGCAGCCCCAAACAGCTGTATCACCTCGGGTCTGCGGGTACCTGGAAGGTGAACTGCCCAGATCGCTACAGAGCCCAGCACACAGATCTGATCCCACCAAGGGGCCTCACACCTTTGAATATTTCTAGGACATGCTGTCCCACCAGCACCAGAGGACCAGCCTGTCATACGATGTTTTCGGTTTGGGGTTTGGGGGGCTGAGAAGGCAGGCAGGAAGCTGTATGCGCCGTACGCCGCCCCAAATCCTTCCGCCTCCCTTGCTGGCCAGTGGACCTTCAACAAGGCAGTTAATGCTCGTGCCCTTCCTTCACTCCTCTCCTCCCCTTCGGCAGTGACCACAAGGCAACATCTTCAAGATGATGGGGCCGGAAAAGCAGCCAGGGCCCCTGGTCTTCACCCATGAGAGTTGAAGACCCGATCAGACTGTGCGTAAGAAAGACAGAATCGCTGCTGTGGGACACCCCTGAGATTTGGGGGTTGTTTCTTGTGGCAGCTAGGATTAATCATCCTGACAAATGAGCTGCCTTCTAATGAGCCTGGGCTCTCTGGCCAGCCTCTGTGGCTGGGGGCTCTCCAGACCCCTGCTTGGCCTCTCTCAACTCCACAGCTGGAGTTCATGTCTGAATGATTTCCTCATTCAACAGCCTAATTTTGAAAACACAGAGAGGAGGGGAAAGTCAGATGCTAGCCACCACCGAGTATCTAACACAGACCAGCTCCTAAGTTCTGTACTTGCTGGTGTATCTGTGACCCTTACAGCCACCCCGCCCACTTGACAGAGGAACCGCCCGAGGCAGTGGAAGGCTAATTAACTTTCCCAAGGCCGTGCAGCTAAAGGAAACAAACAAAGTCTGGCTTCCAACCCAGGTCTACCTCGTTCTAAAACGCCTTCTCAAAGCGCTCTGCTGCCTCCGTGTTAGAGCCCCAACACTTCTGGTGCACTCCAAAGCCCGCCCAGGACTGATGTCTCTAACAGCCCCAGAGGGAAGCTGTCCACGTTTGGGCAACTGATGCAAGATCTGGGCAGCGTCCAAGGAGTGGGCTTTGCCCCCTAGGAAGGAAGCCTTCTCACCAGGGCTGGAAGAGCCTCATCACACAGGGAATGAGAACTCAGCTCCAGGATAAAGCTCTGGCTTTGAGCAGAGACTTTCCAGCCAGACTCTCAGCAAACACACCGTGTCAGACACCGGGGAACACAAGCCAGCCAAGTGGCAGTTCCCCAGGAAAAGACACGAGGCAGGCAAGGTGAGGGGCCCACAGAAGGAAGCTTCCCAGGGCCCCCTCACTGTCTCATTCAACCAGCTCGCGAGGATTGAGAGCCAGGAGTCCAGCACGGCGCCAGTGCAGGGGACCCCCGCAGAGAGCGATGCCGTCACCTCTGCCCCGTGAGCTAATAAGCTGGCCATCTGTAGCCATGACCTTCATCCTCTGCGCGCTCTCTGTCTCTCTAGGGTGCAGGGGCAGGGCAGCCACTCGGGAACTCAAGAGGAAAACCAGGGAGTCACCTAGGACTCCTTCTGCCCGTTCTCTTTCATTCCCCACACCGGCTGTCCCCTAGGAGTTCCCTCCTCCTAACCTTTCTGGAGACCCTTATGCCACCATGTCCCTAGGGTGGCGTGGCCCCCAGCATGGGGCATGGACACTCCCACAGCGCCTGTAGCAGCTCCCTAGATGGTCTTCTGACGCCAGGAATCCTTTGTTCCGGGACCATCCTGCACATCGTAAGGTGCTCAACGGCACCCAGGCCTCTGCCCATCCAATGCCGAGCACACGCTCCCAACCGTGCCAGTCAAGGCCGTCTCTGGACGCTGCTGACTGTCTCCTGGCAAGGCAGGACGGCCCCAGCTGGGAAGCACTGCTCTATACCTTTGCCCATGAAGGGCTCTTCTTTCCTTTCATTCCTGTCTGGCTTTCTCCTCCCAGAAGCTTCCCTGGCTCTCTCAGGCTGGTGGAGGGCAGCTTCCCTTCGCACACTGCTGCCCCTGCTCCCGTCACATAGCGGCAGACTGACCCACGGACGTGCCGTCACCCCGTCTGCAAGGCGGGCTCCTCAGAATCCCTGTGGGGGCACGAGAGCACTGGCCGCGGGTCCCTGGGTAAGTACAACAGGGCAGCGCGTGGAGACCCCCCCCCCCCCCCCCCAGGTAGCTGTGGTAGCATCTGACCAGACACAAGGGGCTGCGTGCAGCCAAGGTGTCTGCCTGAGGGGCACAGAAGGGAAAACAACAACAGAGCAGGGTCTAGGTGAAGGGCCTTGCAGGAACAGCCTGAACAAAGGCTACAAGGTGTGGTGGGCGAGATGAAGCTGGGAATGATGTGGCCAGAGCCCAGGGTGGGGCTTGAGGGAGAGGTATCAGGAGAAAGGATTTTGAAGCAAAAGGAAACCAGGTCCTGAAGACCTTTGGAGGTCTTCTGCAGCCGCAGATGTATCCAGCAGGATGTAAAATTTAGGGGGAAAGATTTTATGGTCAAACAAGTTTGGGAAATGCTTTGTCTGCAGTCAAACAGCTTTCTCTACTGCAGGACTTCTCAGAGCCTTCAGTAAGCTCACATGCCAGGTGAATCTTTACAAGCAGAAGATGTAGCACGTTGTGTCGCCCACGTGGAACTGACTACAGAGCCTCTCAAACAATCAGCATCCTTCGGCCTGCCCTTCAGAAATGCTGCTTGGAGCTGAGACACAGGAGCTGTGACGTGAATAAAAGCTCAAGGTAAGGACAATCTGGGTTTGGGGACAACGGCTCTGGGAGTTCTTCAAAGACCTCAGGGCCAACAGTGGGGCCTCAGACACTAGCTCGAACCCTCTCCCAGCCCCTGGCTCCCCAGCCCTGGAGCATCTGTAGCACTGAGAGGTGAAAACAGCTCCGGAGAGATTGTCTACAGGAAGGACTGGGAGGCAGTGCGAAATTTATTGTAGGAAAACAGTCACCCCACGGGACTGCTTCGACCACCTCCCCCAGGCCCCTGGGCCACAACATATGGTGTGGTTTAAATTTTTTAAATTGAGGAGTACTTAAGGAAAAAATGTTGGCAGGCTTGGAGGCACTTGTAAAACCGTCTGAGGTGATGAAGAGTCTGGGCCGCATCCCTCCAGGAGATGGAGGCAGTGCTGAGCAGGGGAAGAGAGGCCCGGAGAGCTGGATGGGGTGCGCCAGCCGAGGTTTCTGGATGAGGCTGGCCAGGCAGGGAGACAGTGGAACAGTCCCCTGCAGTGGCCCCTGGATGGGCCGAAGGCGCCAACAAGGCTGGACTAAGTAACCACGTCATCCTCACTGTAGACCACAGCTGGGCCGGGGGCAGCAGGAAGGCAGTGAGGGGCCAGGTGTGGGAAACAGGGCACCACGGGGTTAGGGCAGGGCGGGGCTCAAGTCCTGTCTACAGAACTTGGGACAGTGACAGCCCCTCTGGAGCAGGCCAGTCAGTGCGCCCAGGGCCACGCATGTGCAGAGCAAGCTGGCCCTGACCAGCATCTGGGGCTTTTATGAATGTGAATCCTCTCGTTTCTGAAATGTGCAGAAGGACTGGGACTGCTTGCCCATCGTGTGCAGAGAAGTGTACGCTTACAAAGGAAGCAGAAGCAGAGAGACACCAAGGGGAAGCAGCATGAGAACAAGTCGGGGGGGTGGCTTGGGGGGAGCGGGAAGAAGTGACAGGAGACCTCTCTGGGTGCGAGGCTGAACAGGCAGCACTGAGACGGCCCTGGCCACCTGCAGATGCTGGAGATGAGCACACCTGCTCCCGAAGAGACCCGGTGTGGTACGAGAGACTCCGGGGTAGGGAGGGACCCCAGATGCTCAAGGCCCCCTTGGCCTCCATAACCCTGGAGGGGGCAGCGAAAGTGTGGGGGGAACCAGAACTACTGAGGACCCCTGGGGCCCTTGCTGCAAATATCAAGGTGGGAGTTACAGGCCTCAAGGGATTTCCATGTCACGTCGATAAAACATACAAATCTGTAGAGATGGTCTGTATGCGCAGGGGAGAGGAGGCCTGATTTTAAACTCTGAAGGAGTTACTGTGAGGGTAAAGGCGTTAGGTCACCCTGGATGTCCTTGCTAGGGGGTCATGTGCTGTCAAAAACCCTCACAGCCTGCAGGAGCTGCCGTACGTGACCCGGATTCCTTGTGTCCACAACCCTGTCTCCGAGCAGTGGCGGCAGACCTCTGTGACTGCATTTTGCCTCAGTGTCCCTGTGAAGGGACCCAGCTAGGCGACAGCACCCCCAAGAAGGCAGACTGGCAGGGCAGGGGCTGCCTTTTACCCCAGGGCTCAATGTCACATCCAGGGGGTCTCTACGCCCCGTTGGCAACACCTCTCTCTCTGACCAAAGCATCTCTCATCTTCCTCATTGTTGGTTCGTATCTTGGGACTCACTTGTCATTCCCTCAGTGTAGGCTTGGAGAGAATGGAGCCTGTGAAGTCTGATTTGCAGGGACCCAGTGACATTATCTTGTCAAGCCTCCCCCATTTTATAACAGAGAACACTGAGGCCTGGGGAGATGAAGACGAAGGCACGTGGTAAATTAGGGGTGAAGCCATTTCCTGACCCACATGCCTGTGTGTTGCCACCCCCTGCCACCCTCTGTGAGGACGGACTGACGGGACCCTGTCACAGTGGCTGTGGTAGCCCCAGTTCCCTGGTAGCCTGGGACAGAGGCCATGCCCAGATGCTGGGTAAGGATAGAGCCACCGCTGGTTCACAGGGGTCCAGGACACACCGGGATGCAGGTCGCATCTCAGGCTCCTAAGGCCTCTAGGAGATAGGTGTGGCGGGGGGACCATTTTTAAGAAACAGAAACTGAGGCCCAGGGAGGGAACATGACTTAATTATGTGGGTAGAACAGTTGGGACCAGAACCCCAGGCTCCTGGGCCAAGTTATGACCTGGACGGAGACCGTGTCTGTCTGTCAGGTTGGGGATGAGAAGGAACAGGCTCCAGGGAAGCAAGGTCTCCAGGCCCCGGGGGGTGGCGCTCACTCTCTGCCTTCAGCACTGGGGTGGGTGTACCCCTGAAGTCGGGTCCCGGTGGCCCTCGCCCTTCAGGAGACTGCAGAATACGCTCCCGATACTCCGCATTCTGTGTGTATCAACCACTGCTGCCCCCCCCAACACGGCCTCAGCCACTTCCTCTCCTTCTTGATCACCCCCAGACCCTGCCGCTCTGCACCAACCTCTCCAAAACGCCCCTGCTGTGCCCCTTCTTTCGGCCAGGCCGCCCCGGGCCAGCTACAGACACTTGGGAGCGGACCATGGGCAGCATAAGGGTCCTGGAGGGCCTGGGCCCCAGCAAGCAGGCCTCCCCACCCCACCCTGGGTGTGGCCTGGCCCATTTGCCTTGGCCTTGCCCGTCCCGGGCACTCTGAGACAGGATGAGAACGCTGGATCTCTGGGAACCAACAGCAGCCTCTAGCTGGGGGCTTTACAGCTCCCCATACAGTCTGGCCAGGATCTGGGGCCCATATTCCTCCTACTGTGGGGTTTGGGTGGTCTCTTACCTTGGGAGTGAGGTACTTGGTCATAACTTCCTTCCCTTTTTCGCCCAGTTTTTCATCTGGAGTAACTTCATATTCTGCCTGAAACAGAAGAAGGAGAACAATAACAGATCTGCTCCTGGGCTGCTTCTAGTTACACAAGCTTCATGGCCCCTGGAGAGGACACCATGGAAGTCAAGTACCACTCCCTCCCCCACGGAGCAGGAAGCTGAGGCCCAGACAGGGGAGAAGACCTGGCCAAGGAGCCCCAATGTTCAAGGCCAGCCGACTCTGCACCACCCGCGGACACGTGCTGATTAGCACAGGCGCCCTCCTCTCGGGCTGCCCGTGAGGCTCACCGAAGCAAACACCGGTGCTTGGGCCCCACCCCACCCCACAGACTCCGACCCTCTGGTCAGGAGGGCAGGGCTCTGGGCAGCTGGGTTGAGAACCAAATCACAGGAAGCCACTGGAAAATAACGAGCCACCAAACTACAAGGTCCCTGAGAGGCTGCCTCGGGTCACTCAGACCTCACAGCTTCATGACCTTAGACGATTTCCTTCACCTCCATAAAACACAGACTGAAGAAGCCCCCACTGCAGGGCAACTGTGCAGACAGAGGGTGACTGCGCTCTCAGCCCGGAGCCAGGCGCATAGTAACACTCGATGAACAGTTGCTTGATTATCACCGCCGTCATTATCATGCCTTGCAAGACAAAACACTATTAAGGATGCATCACCTTTTGCAGCTTTTCAGCTTATAAAAACATACAGAAATTTTTCAGATGTTCAGAGGGCGCACATGCACACAGAGGGTGAGGGAGAGGCAGACTCCCCGCTGAGCAGGGAGACTGATGCGGGGCTTGACCCAGGACTCCGGGATCATGACCTGAGCTGAAGACAGACGCTTAACCGACTGAGCTACCCAGGTGCCCCTTTTCAGATGTTCTTATCTGAACCTCAAGAAAGCATAGGCAATGATTCAGGAGGGTCGGGTCTCCCACTATACCCCTCCGTCTGGATATGTCAAGCAGGGGGCTCAGCAGACTTGGCCAGAGTCACGCAGAGGAGATGCCGGGCTGAGGCTTCCATCTCCAAACTAGAGCTCTTTCTCAACATCTCCAAGGAACTTAGGACTCCAGATCGCTGGCCAAGTCAGCGGGACCTCCAGAAGACAAACATTTTTATTTCCCTTGACCTCAAGAGGGGCTCCTTCACTCACATCTGACACACTTGCCAAGAGGATAAAAGGCCTCAAGTTAACAAAAAGTCTGGGTAAGCCTGCCTTTCTCATTTAGACAAGAGAACTAATTGCAAATTGTTTATAACCATTTCAAAATCCACCACCCAAGGACTTGTCAACCTCAGTCCAAAAGTGTAGCTATTTCAAAAGAGAGAGAAAATGACATCAACACAGACTGAAACATCGTGGAGGTAGGTGCCCGGCCCTCCAGACCCAGTTCACGGCAACCCCACAACCCAGTGTCTAGGGTCCAGTCTCCCCCAGGCCAGTCCAGAAGCCCCACCAGGAAGGAAGCCGAGGCAGCACGTGGAGCGCCCGCAGCTGCAATCAGGCACATTCCATCCAACAGCAGTGAGTTTTTCCTGTGTTACCATTTCTCATCTAGTAGAGAATCAAGACTCAGTGATATTTCTCCAAAGAAAAATGTTTTAACACTTCAGTCATTTGGATCACAGGGCTATGAGATAGTAATTCTGGAAAGAATCCAACCCCCTCAACTTTCATAGCTGGACACCAAGGCTCAGAGAAGCCAAGACGGGGCCCAATACCACACAGCTGGTGGCGGCAGAGCCAGGAGAGGAGCACAAGCCTCCTGACTTCCACGGGCCATGCACTCAGTGTGCCGCCCGCCTCCGTGCCTACACAACATTAAGACTAGCTTTGTGGGACTGGTCGTTTCTTGCTGAACTGATTTGACTGATGATTTCCTGAGACTATTTAAGGGGAGAAGGTGACTCTTCCCCCTTGAGTTTCCCCCGATGCTCCCCTACAGCCCCCCGAACTAACACACGTGTGCACACTCGACACAGTATGGAGTAGGCTATAGCGCCACCCTCAAGGTAGGTATTATTATTCCCAATTAACAGATAAAGAAACTGAGGCTCCGAGAGCACAACTAACCAGTTCAAATGCAGGCAAGCGAGCACGTGAGAGGGCTGGAAGCTATGTCTCCAGAGGGCTCAGACTCCTACAGCACAACTGACCACTCTTTTTCTAGGGTGAGGAGAGAAGCACCTAGTGTCCTGCCGCTCTGGAAGCCCGCCTAGTGGTCTGGCACCACGGGAATCTACCCAGACTGCTTTGCAGGATCCAGGCCCCGGGCAAATGGCCGACCACCTTTTGGGGTAACTCGATCCCATGCAGAACCCTGGATTTGCACTGTCCCAAAATACATCTGTGAAGGCGGCTCTATTTAACCAAATGGAGGCTTGAAGCTCATTAATCAGCCTCAATAACCAGCTGAAAATATTATTTCTCTGGGTACTAAAACCCACGTTAAAAAAATAACATCACTTTCAGGTCAGCTGCCGCCCAGCAGAGGCCCGGCTGGGCGGCGGGGCGCCACGGTTCCACAGGGAGGCAGCCGGGAGCACGCGGGGACAGGCATCCCCAGCCCAGGATCAAAAGGCCTTTCTTTGAGAGTCCATGTCAGGTCACCACCACTTGAAGAGCATTTGTGTTGGGAGGCAGAAAACCAACAGAAGGCTTCCAGCTGGGCTTTCCACACTGATTAAGTCACCTGGAGTGACAGGCCATGTCTCCACAGTGACCCCCGAGAGGCCTCCTATGGAGAGAAGGTACCACGGTGGTTCAGCTGGGCGGGCAGAGCTCAGGCAGATCACGCCACCCGAGGCAGGGGACCACCCGGGAACCCACTGCTAGGGGAACATCCTTGCTCAGGTAGTAGGCAAGAGCTGCTGAAATCAGCTGCGACCAGAAAACATAAGCAGCAAATAAGAGGCTGGGCCAATAGCCCAGAATTTTACAATTAGCATTGGCTTGGGAAATGGCAGCCAGACAAAGACTTCGATGGAAAGAGAGAAAACCACATGCAAGGAATGCCCCCATGGCCTCCATCAGTAAGGGAGTTCTCTCCAACCAGAGACGGTGCTAGGTCTTATCCTCTTCCCCCAAAAGAGGGGACATGTGCCGTCTTCTCTGCTTTAAGGCCCATTTGAAACCTGGGAGCTCAGCCCTGACAGCCAGAGCACCAAAGGCCACCTATGCTAATCCACTTGGAGGATCCCTCTCCTCCCCAGATACGTCCAAGGCGCTCATTTCATGAGCCTCTCCTCAGACTGTGATTTACGCCAAATGCAGAAATGGCCTTTGGGGATGAGATGCTGTTATAACACAAAGAGCAAAACACTACATTGAATTTAAGGCAAAAGGAATTATTTCTAGACCTTTGCCTGTCAAAGAGTATTAACATCGGTGTACATCCTAGTTTATAAACCTAATATTTCACCCTCTTGGTCTGCTCTAATTGCATCATCAATCTCAGAAAATGCCAGTGAAAATATGTCCTCTCTATTAAAACACACTTCCCTCCAATGATTTTTAAAAACACAAAGACCACAGCCAGTGAAAGGGGACCTGCCACGTTTTCAAAGCAGCCGGCCTCCGTGCGCAGAGCAGAGTCACAGCCGGATTCCTCTCGGCCTCTGACTCACTGCAGATGCCGCCTCCTCCTCCTGGGAGACCTTCTCCGGCCCTGACAAGAAGATGAAGTCAGAGAGGCTATGAGGTCTTGCCACCTCCAGCTTCTGTAATTACCATACGTGGTCAGCTTTTCCAAAGTCCTCGCGGCAGGGACAAGTGACGCGCTTGGCTGGCGGTGTTGCTCAGCACGGCCCTTTCTGGAGAAACACCCAGCTCCACCCACACCGGCCTCGGCGCCTTGCCTGTGCTGCCCCTGCGGGCTGGAGGTCTCTGTCTGCCCCTCTGGAGTCACTCTCTACCCGGGTGTGGGGCAGGCGAGAATCAGGATGGGCAACTACCCCCTGCCACCTGGGCATCATGGTTCCCTGCCCCCTCTTCTGAAGACCCAGGTTGTGTACGCTGACCTGCGTCAGTCCCTCCCCTTGTCCCTGTGGACGTGAAGGCAGCAAAAACTCCCACTTACTGCGTCAGTGCTACTGACTTCCCCATCCTGCTAAGCACTCCATCAACAGCCCTGCACAAGCTCGTGGACAGGCTGTCCATCTCCTGCCAGGACCCTGACTGAGCAATCCTTCGGATGGCTGGGCCTGGACCTTGCCCCCTCTCTGCTCCCCAGCTAGAATGAAGCAGCACTGCAGGGGGCGGGTGCATCCCGCAGGAGTCCCAGGATCGGGTGGGTCTAGTCAGCCCCAAAGCTTGCACCTACCTTGGCAAACTATTCTCTGGTCTCCAGCTGTCATGAGGCGCCTGCATCAGGAACAGAGTCACTGGCCCTCCTCGGGTCGACATATGGGATAGGACCAGAGAAAGAAGAGAGGGAGGAGCTGACCCCTGGCCATGTTGGAGTACAGCCCAAGAGTGGGAGGAGTGACCCCAGGGGGACCCCAGACCATACTGACAGCACCAGAGACACCAGCTTGTGCAACACAGCCTGGCTGGGGCAAAGGCTTAAAAGAAGGCAGGAGAAAAGGGGGTCACACTTTTCCCTTGGGGGAGGTGACAAATCCACCAGCAGCTGTCAGAGTCCCTTGCAGAGGGGTCATGCTATCCCTCTGCTACCCCATGCTACCCCATGCTGCCCCATCATACTCTCCCAAGAGCCTCAGCCCTGAGTGGCTCTTCCTCACCCTCTCCAACACCCCTGGACCCCATAGCTCCTTCTCCTCCTCCCCCAGACCCAGAATTATTTCTCTGTCTTCACTCTCCAACATGGCTCATAAGGCTGCCATGGACAGGCCTTTGACTCTCCCTGTTAGTCTTTCAGTTCTAAGTGAAAAGAATCCCATTCAAGCCTAGTTCAGGCAAAAACCGTTCTCTCTTAGCTCTTAGAATTCAAGGATGGACTGAACAACCAAATTGTGGTAGAAATGAAATGCAGCCAGGCCCCAATTATCGGGAACCAGAAACAGGAGCACTTCTGGAACCCACTCCGTGTGTGTGTGTGTGTGTGTGTGTGCGCGCGCGTGTGCGCACACGCACGTACATGTGCCTCGTTCTCTCTCAGTGCTGACTGGCTCGCTCCAGTGGCACATGGTAGTCAGCAGCTCCCAGGCTTTTTATGTTAAGCATTCTCTACCAGAGAAGGACCTCCACTCAAGTTTATACATCCCAGAGAAAGAAATCACTGGCCTACATTGGCTCACAGGCTCATCCCTACTCCACTTGACTGTGAATGGGGGCAGGGGGGTGGTTACACCCATTAGGAACATGGCAGCTCCTGGGAGAGCCATGCTGTTTAGGACTATGGGTGGGGTACCCAGGAGACTGGACAACCCCACAGAGGTATACCAGATGGACCCACTGTATAAGTGGTACTTCTTCAAGATGACCCTGTTCCCAGGGTCAGGCTTTATCAACTGTTCTGAGGGTCTCCATGTCCATCTGAAGAATGATTACTCCCCTTACCCCCCCTCCCTCTTTGGGAGCACAGAAGTGATAGAAAGACAAGACAACTACTGGGTATGACTCATCAATAAGAGAAGCAGAATCCTTGACTCCTCTGGTGAGGCCCAGCAAATCGTTTCATTTTACAAATAATTTCAGGATAAGCAGGCATATTTAATGCTAAGTGATAGCCCACTGATTTCAAGTAATTTCCTACAGCTCTAGGCTAATGAATGGCTTGAAGTACCTTTTAGTATTTCCTGATACAAGACTTCATTTGTTGCATCCCCCTATCTAGAGCTGCCAGTCTCCAAGATGGGGACTCTAACGACCCTTGCCTCCTGCTACTCATGCTCCGGAGAAGTCTCTTTCATACTGGAAAGAACTAACGTGTGTAAACATCAAAATATGGAGGACAGGACAGTGTGGAGCCTCTCAGGCTAGGTCATAACAGACACTGTAGCTTCTAGCATGCTCTCTGGAATCACAGCTGTGGGGAAAGCCAGCCATGGGACAAGGACATTCAAAGCAGTCCTGTGGGGAGGTTCACATGGAAAACAACTGGGGCCTCCAACCAACAGCCACCACTCACCTGTCAGCCAAGCACACACACTTGGAAACAGATCAAGCCTTGAACGACTGCAGCCCCAGCCAACATCTTAATAGAACCTTTTGAGAAAAGCCAGTAGCATCTTGGTAAATCATCCCAAAATTCTTGACCCACAAAAGCCACGAGATAGGTGTTTCTTGTTGGTTCAAGCTGCTCCATTTTGAGGTTATTTCTTATACAGCAACAGGTAACGAATGCTCACATATGTGAACTCATAGCTAGTATCGCTTACTTTATTAAATTCTCTCTTCATTTATTCATTTCTCAATCCTTCATTTAATCAGAAAGCAAGTTCCATGAGGGCAAGAACTTCCTTCTCCTCCTCAGCGTATAGTCTCCAACCGCTAGAACAGAGGATGATACACTACAGACATCCAGGAAATAAGTGCTAAACAGCCGACTGGGTCCGTGCCACATCTCCCCAACCCCAAAGAGAAGGGACCTGAAAACTTTCAGTCATGCCACCCAAGTGAGGGGACAGGAGGGTTCTGAATGAGCTGGCATGCCACCAAGGCTCCCAGAAAACAGGGGAGAGAAGATGTAACATCAATCTTGATGAAGTCTGTGGAAAGACCCTACTGGCCTGTGGAGGTTGACGCTGGAGCCCCTTCCGGTCCCGACCAGGGGGTCCTCTTTGAGGTCAAATCAAGTCACAGCTTTGACTTTGGTCTCTGATCTCGTTTCTCTGTGAGAAGGGCAATGAGGGAGTCTTTCTCCGGTTCCCAAGAGGCCCTTGACAACTAAGACTGAGGGGTGCGTTACCCCTTTGGCCTGCCGAATGACACGCGGCAGGTCTGCTGCCCCTCTGTTACCCAGTCCCCGCTTTAAAACAGCCCCGGGTCTCCTGCTTGACTCGAGAAACTCAAACATTGGGACTGTGCGGGACAGCAGCGTTTCCTGGGGACTATGTCAGAGCCTGATGAGGACGGGTTATTTTTAATAAACCCCACTTGGGAGAAATTCAACATAGAGGTGGGAATGGTGTGGATGGTGCCGGCTGAGCCAAGGAGCACCGGGGCTGTATGCGGCCTCCTCGGAGTTCCAGTCAGGGTGGAAGGAAAAAACCCATTTCAGGCGAGGGCTGTGCCAGCCCTGGAAAACTCAATAAAGCCTTCCTGCATAAAAGAGGTGTTCCAAAGCCTGGTCATTTGACGTCAAGATGGGTGATGAAAAGGCCCTGCTAGTTCCCAGAGATGCAGACAAAATGTGAGGGGCGGGGCCGGCCTCTCTGAGTGGCGACGGCGTTAAAGTGAATGTAAAGAACATTTGTCGCATCAACACGGGGAGCCAGACTCACATTTCCTTTCCAGAAAAAGAGCTCTTGGTACTGGCCCAGCAAAAGGGAATGTCTGCACGACTAGAATGAAAATGGGCATCCATTGGATTTTTTTTTCTTCTTCTCAAACTGACTATAAGCATCTAACAAGACACGTGGCTGGAAAATTCCACTGGCTCCTGGGTTTAGCCTTGCCCTGCTCTGCCTCATCAACTCTCTAGATGAGTCTCAAAGCTGGCGATGCCTCATCTTTTCCAAATGGGGAGCAGCCTTGGTCCACGGCTCGGTCTCTGGTCCTCACCTTTCCTTCCACATTCATCTCCTGGGTCAGCTCACCCAGCCCATGGCCCTAAATACCAGCTCTACGTTGACAACTCTCAATCTTCCATCTCTAGCCCAGACCTATCTTGCAGATGCCAACTTGAACATCCATCTCCCCTCAGTCATCTCCATTTGGATGTCCAAGAGACCCTCCAGCTGAGCGTGCCTAAAATGGAGCTCCTGGTCTTCTCCCAAACACACCTCCCACAGCCTTTCCCTTACTCCATCCTTCCATCTGTTCAGGTCAACGCTTTGAAGTCATCCTTAACTCTTCTGTCTCACCCACAAGGCATCCAAAAATACTGTTCACTCGGCCTCCAAAACATGCCCCAAATTCATCCACTCTCACCACTGCCAAATGCTTCCATGATGGCTTGAGCAACCATTGGCCCTCGCCTGGGCTGCTACAGTAGCCTCCTATCAGAGCTCCTGTGCCCTTTCCCCCGTGCCCTTTCCCCTCCAATACAGGAGCCAGAGAGATCCCTAAGAAACCTAAGTCAGACCACGCCATTATTCTGTTCAAAGCCCTCCACTGGCTCCCCATTTCACTCAAAAGTCAAAGTCAAAGTTCTCTAATGGCACAAGGTCTTGCATAATCAACAACTCCCCTAGACCCCTCTCTGCCCTTGCTCCCTCCATTCCAGCCACAGATGCTGGGACTGTAGGCCTTAGCACTGGCTGTTCCCCTGCTTGCCTTGCCCTTCCACCACATACTCCCCTGGTGAACTCTCACAGAGGGGTTCAGCACCCACCCAGAGCCAGCATTGCTCCTTTGGTCTGTCTGTGGAGGCTGCATGCCTGACAATAACATCATTCTGCCAGCACAGCCCAATAATGATGCTCAGGTGCATGATGGAGCCAGCACCTCGAGCAGAGGGCACAACAGGGCGGGGTGGCTGGGGAAGACTTCTGAGAGCAGAATATGAGAGAAGAAGGAACAAGCAGGCATTCTCCTGAGGGCTACGTGGGGGCATTTCAGAAATCAGGAGTGAGGAAGCCAGGGCCGAGAGGCTTCAACCGCGGTGGTGGCAAGTCCAAAAACACAGGACTCAATAAAGACCTGGGTGAAGGTCAAGGATGAATAGTGCAGGTGGGGGCCTGGCCGTGGAAGGCCTGGTATTCAGCCTCAGAACTTGGGACTCTATCCTAGATGTCAATGCTTGCCAACCCTGGATACACAGTACAGCCAGGGGCAACTTGAAAAATGCCGATGTCTATTGGAAATCAGGTCCAATCCATGGGTAATGAGCAAACTGTGGTCTCCAAGTACCATTTCCCAGTAGAGGAACCAGGACTTCTTGGAGATACAAAGGACTCTAAATCTAGGGCAGGAAAGATACAAAATGAGCTGTAACATCGCATCCTACGGGATAGCAAATAGCTGCCCGTGACTACTGCGTACTCTCAAGGGCTGAGAATCCAACCTGGTGGCCAACAACGAGATCCCAGAGCATCAATAAGGATAATGACCACCACACACCGAAATGCATCCATGTGTAAATCCATGCCTTTAAAACAAATTGGTTACTACTACTGGAAGGTGCCAGTGAACCGATCTGGTACTTAGAAAACATAAATACAGGGAAAGAATGAAGCAACTCCTCCATGAACTTTACCACCAGGTAACCAAATAGTAATCAAAAGGAAGTGTCCCGGTTAGCAAATGAAAAAGGAATGACAAAATGAGAATGCCACCGCGCTGCCACCCTTACTTAATCAACACATTTGGGCACCGCCTACATCAGCCGCCATCTCTGACAGAAAGACAAGCAGGGAGTAACATCCCCTTATGGAAGAACAAGAAACCACTTATGAAGTCACCCTGCCCCTGCCAAAAACAACAACAACAACAACAACAACAAAAAACCCCAACTGAAACTGAATCTGGTCAAGCTTCTTGATTCAATCAGCAATTTGCAAGCAATTCAGAGAAACCCATTACATGATACGCGGGATGACAGAGCAAATTCACACTATGGGACACTCTTATGGATGAACAAGGAGAAATGGTTCTAACCTGTTAAAACACACATTTACAAAAAGTAGGAGAAAGTTGGACATTTAAACACTAATATTTGATGATAACAATTACTTTTCTTAGAGCTGCACAAAGGGTATTGTGGTGATTTTTTGTGTGAGAAAGAGCCCTTATCATTCAGGAATACTGAACGGAAATGCTCACAGATGAGATCCTGTGTGTGAGATCTGCTACGAAACGCTACAGGCGGCAGGACCTGATAAAACAAGACTGGCCGTGAGTTCATAATGGTTCAAGTGGGGTGAGGGGTGCATATATTGCTCTCTGACTTTACTTTTTACCGTCTGAAATTATGAGAAGTTATGAAACTACTAGCACCACCCCCCACTCCCTCTGAGATTCAGATTAATGAGTCTGGATTTCAGCTCAGGCACTGGTAATTACTAAGGCTCCCCAGGTGTTTCTATTATTCAGCCAAGGTTGAAAACTCTTGTAGTCACTATGTGAGACATGCTGAGAGCCTCCACCAAAACCAAGACAGAGGCAATGGAGGGAACTGGTCTGCAAGGGGTCAAGGAATCAAGCATATAGTCCTGGATTAGATGGGGGAAGAGATGATGAAGAGAAAGGGGTCAAGGACATTTAAAAAGTTTTTAGGCTTAGATGACTACGGGTGCTGGTCACTGGATTCAGGCACATGTCAGGCCTAGTAGGTTTGGGGATTGAGGGGAAGGTGACTTCTGGGGGAGCCACTCAGTGGGCAGTTTGGTTTTAAATCTAGAGATTCACACTGAGACCCTGAAGCAGACACAGAATCCTGGGCCCCACAAGACTGCCCCCTAAACCCAGACAGAGGTTGGCATGGCTACAGCCAAGAGTGGCATCAGGGCCTCTAGGAAACAGCATCATCTTGGTCCCCTGCCCTGGGAAGGAACTCCTGGAAATACCCCATTCCTTTCATGGCTGGTTTCCATTCCTTGCCCTCCCACCCACCATCCACCTTCCCTGGATAGACACCCAGAAGGCAGTCTGCCAGGCTGAGGTGGCCCACCTTCCTGCACAAGTGCTGAGGAATTCCTGCATAGTCCTACGTCCTGTCCTAACAGCCCATGCAGACGAGGCACCGTTTGTTTAACAAATCAATGACTGGTAAATCTGAAGGAAGTCTCCATACGGTGTCAAACATGTCCATACATGCCAGCAGCTGCTGGAGCCAGCAACTGTCAGATTGGCTTTCAATGGCCAACACATGTTCATTACATAAACGTTTACTTAAAGCTTGTATGTGCCATGCTCTGTGCTACGCAGGGGTGAAGGGGAAGCCCAGGGTCCTGGCCTCAGGGAACTTACATTCTAGTGGAAAAGTAGACAGTAAATAAGCACACAAACACAAGCTCCGGGATTTTAGAAAATGGGTTTTCAGCTGGAAGAAGGGACCAAGGAATCCGACTGTTACCTTGGGGTGTTAGCCAACTTCCCCAGGCACCACCTTGCATACTAACCCAGGCTCCCAGAATCAGAAAAGTGACAGCACTTCCCTTTAAAGCAGCAGTAACTGAGGCCCAGAGAGGGAGGTGACCTCTCCATAGTCACCCAGCGGGTGCAGACTTGCAGACAAGTCAGCATTCTCAAAGTCTGCACTGGAAATTTCTTGAGCAACAACTTCATTCTTCACCCTTCTAAATGATGTGGTCTATTTTTTCCTCTAAACAAAAACAATCACCGATCAAAGAGGACCAAAGGGCCTCCCCAGGAGCAGGGACTTACCACTGAGTCCAGGAACTGAATGTAACACTCCAGCCCAGGTCTGGTTTCACAGAACTGCCGGAAAAGCAGTCTCCCAATTGGCTGCTTGTCACATAAACTGCAGTAATCTCTGTCTGGAAACAAGAAAAGAAGAATGTGGTGAGATGCAGGCGAGAGGCAGGCAGGGCCGTCCAGGCAACCCACACCTGGATCCAGAGCCCCAGAGGAATGGAGCAAGATGACTGGCAAACTCTCAGGACCCCTCATTTCTCTCCAAGCTGTGCAGACTCAGAAGGGATAAGGGCATTTTAGAGGATGGCACCAGTGATGCCCCAACCTCTAGTCTTAGCCCACTCCCCCTCTCCTATGCCCTGATTCCTGTATGCCAGATGCCAGCAGTTCCGGGGACAGTGACGCCACCCCCGGATGGCTGATCGCCATGTCACACTGCCCACTTAGTGACTGGATAAACGCGGCAGGCATGTAATCCAAACCAGTTCCAACTGGAGTAGACCACATTCTGTGCTTCGACACACTGAGCAGAAATTCTCTTTTCCTCTGAGGGCTGGGGTGCGCGGGTGTGAGACCAAGGTCAGCTGCAGTGCCCTTGATACTGCAAGGGAAGCTGCCATGATGACGAGGCTCACACATACAGGGAGTCAGGGCTGGGAAAATGACGAAAAGTAAAGTTGGTGTCCTCATGGTGTCATGAATCTCTGGATCAAGCTGTGCCTGCAGCTCAAACCACATCTGAAAAGTTTATTTATGAGCTTTGTTTAGGGCAGTTTGAAAAGATTTAAAAATTACTTGTAATTCAAAGCACTTCAAATTATGAAAACTCTGCATTTTCCAGCTGAGCAGCTAGAGGCATGGAAACAAGAAGTGACCAGCCCTCAGCCACACAGCAGCCAAGAGAGCTCCAAAGAGGAAATGCATCGCGGGACTGCAAGCCTGGAGGCCTGGAGACCAGGTGCTGGCCAATGACTTGCTATGTGACTTCAGGCAACTCACTTGCTCTCTCTGGGCCTCGGTCTTCCTCTAGACAATAAAGGTACCTGTTGGAGGTAAGATGGGGGGGGGGGTGCTGCAAGTGGTACCTTCTGGCTCTTCCTGCCATGATGCTAAAGCCTCTGCAGGAGGTTTCTCTGGCCAGAAAGATGCTCAATGGACTGACTGAGTCATGTTACCTCGCACCCTCTCCAGCACTCATCGCTGGACCTTTGATGCAGGTCCTCCGGGGTCACTCAGACCTTTGTGCAGCTGCACTAGGAGCAGTCAGCTGTCCTCGGGCAAACCGGGAGGAGGGTGAGTTAGACTTCAGGAGAGGCACCTGAACAAAAGGAACGACGATATCCTCGCCCAGTGCAGAGGAGGAACAAGGACAATCATCCCCGGAGAGGGGGTTTCTCTGAAGACAAGGAACACAGCAAGGAGACAGGAACCACAACCATCATGCCCACTTACTTTCACACCAGAAGAATTTATCCACAGCAGGTAAAGCTGCGACTTGTAGAGAGGGTGGTAGCTGTGAGCATGGGCTCTGGAGCTAAATGCCTGGGTTCAAACGGCAGCCTCACTGTGCGCCTGTGTTTCCTGATGCATCTGACTTAACACCTACATCCCTCAGTCTCCTCATCTGTAAACTGGGAACGCTAATCATACCTACCTTCTAGGACTATGCTGAGGATTAAATAAGACAATGCATAGAAAAGACTCAGAACAGAACCTAACACACAGAAAATGCTTACTAAACACCACGTGCTATCATGGAGTTGGTGGGTTTCTTGGTCTCCATCTCCATTCCTTCCAGGAAATCTCCGTTCCCCGCGACCATAAAAATCCAGCCCTAGGCTCTAAGGGTGACACACGATGGACATGTGACCCAGTTCTAGCCAACCAGAGCCTTCATGTCCCAGCCATATGATAGGGTGAGGATGGGCACATGATTCAGCCCTAGCCAATCAGAAGTCCCTATTTTTATCACAGTGATAGGTTCAGAAACAGACATGTGACTTGGCCTCCAGCCAATCAGAGCCCCCTTCTGTGTCCAGGCCACCATGATAGGTTCAAGGCACATGACCTGAGTGGGTCGGAGTCTTCTAGAAGTTAAAGGAGAGATGCCTGTTCTTCCCGGGATGCCGAAGTGTTAGGATCAGCCAGCCAAGTGCTGCCACAGCTGTCTTTCCCGCTAGGCAGTGAGAACGCACAGCGAATGAAACGGGAAGGCGAGGCTGAATGCAGAAGAAGGAAACCCAGCGCTGCGACACCGCAGGAGCCCCTGAGGCCCGCCTCAGCGAGGCCAGCCTGGTGCCGGCCCTTTCATTCCCCCGACAGAGTGGGGAAGTCAGCTGGCTTGGGCTTGTGCCCACTGCCACTCAGACAGCAAGTGACGAGGCGTCCAGGCTGGAGAGGTCTGCAGCCCGCTTCTCCTCTCATGGGTGAACAGCCTGAGGGCGGCCACTTTTTGTGGGGACTCACCAGTCCGAAGTACCACGTGTGTAAGACGGCACCCAAACATCTCTCATCCTCTCCCGAGCCGACACTTTGGTCAACACAGAGAGCCGCCTTCGGGTTCCCTTCTTGCTCCGCTGCCCGAGTGGCCTGGGTGCTGAAACCAGCCTGGACTGTTGCCTTAACTCGGTGACCTTTCCCCGCGCAGACGGTTCACAGAGAGCCGTTCCAGCGGACCTTGAACCCACCGCAGCGGGGGCAGAATGCGTGGGGCGGCGGGGAGTGGGCTGCAGTGCCAGCCCCCAGGGAGCTTGGATTCCGCTGCAAAGGGTAGAGTGTGTGGGTGAGCAGACAAGATCCCAAGTGACAGGAATAAAATGTCAAGTCAGATGAGTGTTATCGCCAGCCACAGCAGGGAGTCTGGGAGGAGGGAGCCAGAGCGTGACAGGTCTGTAGCCCGCACCTGTGAACGTGAGGCCGGTAGATGCCGCCTGCGTTCTCACTGCCTCCCCCTCGACCCGATTCCCGCCCCCCCTCCAAGGTGAGGAAAACAAACTTCCTCACGCTTTCGCAATCAGCTGAACCTCCCCAGCACAAACACAGAATGGAAGTACATTACCCAGAGTCAACCTCCAGTTTTATTCAATTATGGCAGACAGACCCACTCGGCTTATGTGATCTGAGCAATGTGCCCCTTCCCATTTGCAAAAGCAATTAAGAGATTTCATGTACCATCTTGTGATTCCTTAAGGGTTCATCTGACAGGATTTTTTCTCTCCATATGGCATTTGCTGTCAGTATGGAAACAAGGCCGTTATAAACTCACAGCACAGTAAACACCATGTGATTCCAACACAAGCTGTCAGCACCCCAGTTCCACGCCTCTCCCAGCTGTACAGAGGATCCCAGGCAAGAAAGCCACTCACTGGAAGCCCAGAAAGAGATAGAAGAGTCAGTAATCATCTCTTTGGATTCTTTTTTTCCGGGCTTATATAAAGATAAATGGGCCTATCTTCTGAGGAAGCATCGTCACCGCCACCAACAAAATCAGAGTGCGACGTTTGCAGTTCCTTTAGAAATGAAGAACGAGGGCACAGAAGGGAGACTAGGAATCTGGAAGTTGATCAGTGCGATGGGAGGAGATGTACACTGCCATGTGCAAACCCAAGGTGTGGGTCGCTTCTCCAAAGTGAGAGGACACAAGTTGGAAACTTGGGGAAGTCTCCAATACATCTTCAGAGCGGACCCTTTCTTCTTGGTTTCTACAGAAGCTTTCCTATTGTTTAAATCCAGCTTGCAGGGCCCCACCCACATCCCTCTCTGATGTGGGATCTGTTGGGTGTGGTGGGGAGGGCCATCCCGGAAATAAGGGCAGAGCTTTGTCTCTGTCTCTGTCTCTCTCTCTCTCAGGCCAGGAGAACCCTGGGATGTTATGCACACAGCCATGCATGCACTGTCCACACACACACACACACACACACACACCAGCTCTTCTAGAACATGAGAATCCTGCTTTGGGTTATGTGCTTCATTGGCCCTTCCCTCCAAGCCAGAAAGAAGCTGTCGTTATATAAGTTATGAGGGGGAATCAGACTCCTCTATCCCAAAGTATCCACCAACCATGTAATTATTTTACTTTTCTGGGTCCATCATTTAACAAACTGTCTCCTGAGGTCTCCTCATTTTTGATATAAGAAGGTTTCTTCAACTTTAAGACTCTCTTCTTGAATTCAACACCTTGCGGGGGGGTCTGTATGAGTGGGAGAAAGCACACCTTATATTTACTGGCAGGTTAATGATCCAGTAAGAGGCTTAGAGTTAACAGCTGGTGGTCAGTTAGGACCAAGAATGGGGTGTGACCTTTGTGATGTGACGTTTGACCTTGGCCATGGTAACAGAGGTTTAGTGGACATGGCAAACTGAAGCATATTTAGACAAAGGTGACTGGAAATGGGGAAGGGTCTATGAAGCCCCCCATAAGCTCTAGGACACTGAGCTGTGCTCTTGATCAAAAGGAAGAGTGCCCCAAGGAGGGGTTGGGTTCACCATGCACACAGGAGCATAGTGGGAGGTAACATGTTGCAAAGGCAGACGGGGCCTGGGAAATAGCCCGGCTCCAAGGCCAAGGAGACTGGATGGATTCAGTGTCCCATCAGGGGTTACTGATTTTAGAGCACATGTGATTCAAGTAGTCCACAGAAAGGTGGATGGCAATGGGGTGGAGAGCAGAGAGCCTGAGACATGACAAGAGGAGGTCGCTGGTTGGGGAGCCATTGCTGTATGGGTAGGGAGGGCACAGTCCCTGTGGTAGGAATCCTGCTTTGGTGATGAGCTGGACTGAACTGACTTTAAGAAAACCACGTATGTCATTGGTGTCTTCAAGGGTTTGACACCTCCCCAGCATGCCCATGAACAGGAAGGCAGGATCGCCACACTTTCCTCTAACACTGAACTGAATTCCAGCCCTGTCTTCAGACAGAACCATTTCTTCCCAGGAGATAATCCCTTTAGCAAATTGGCAGATGCTTGCTGAACCCTCAATGGGCACTGTGTTCTGCGCCTTGTTATGAGCATCCCTTAGAGCAGACAAGTCACCACAGATTTTATCGTCCTAAGCAGTCTGCTTAGTAGTCAAGGCAGGAAGGAGGCATGTTCACAGAGAGGGCTAGTTTCATGGACATGAAACAAAATTGCGTAAGGCAGGCCTGTTGTGAATGATCAGGAAGATGTCTCAGCATAGACGGCATAGAATGCTCTGGTGATGGTGGGCCCATGGCAGGGGTGGTACCTATGGGAAAACACTCTGGAGCATGGAATGGGAGTTGACCACCTTGCTGAGAGCAATGCGAGCAGAGGTCGAGTGCTGGGGAAGAAGAAGGAGGAAAGTCAAAGCCTGAGAAATAGGGCCAGAAGTTGGGGGGGGCAAGGAGAAGTTACAGTGAGGAGGCAAGTTCCCATGTGAGAAGCCAGGAAGGCCAGGAGGGCATGGCCAAGCATGGCGGAAGGTGTGTTTAGGGCAAGAATTCAGGCTAGGTCTGTGACCACCACAAGGAGCAAGTGATTAGACCTTCAAGAATGGCTTCAAGTATTCAAAGTTTCCTCAAAAAATTACAAATAGAATGACCAGAGGATCCCGCATTACCACTTCTAGATATTTACCCAGAAGAACAGAAACCAAGATTTCAGAGGTATCCAGACTCACTCCATGCTCATTGGGACACTCGTCACAATGGCCAAGATGTGGAAACGATCTAAGTGTTCATGAACCAATAGATTTTTTTTTTAATGTGGCATAAACATTCCATGGAATATTATTCAGCCTTAAAAAGGAAGGAAATCCTGCCATACTTGACAACATGAAAGGACCTCAAGGTGCTAAACAAATTAACCCCACATGGAAGGACAAATACTTTATGATTCCACTTCGATGAGGTATCTAAAAATACACAAACTCTTAGAAACAAGGGTAAAATGGTGATTGCCAGGGGCTAGGGGATGGGGCAATGGGGACAGGTTGCTTGATGGGTATAAAGTTTTAGTACCACAAGATGATTAAATTCTAGAGCTCTGCTGTACCATGTCATGCCTGTAGTTAACGATAGTGTATTGTGCACTTAAAATTTTAAAAGGGTAGATCCTCTGTTAAATGTTCTTACAATAGTTTTTTAAAAAGGGAATGGCTTAAGGGGCGCCTGGGTGGCTCAGTGGGTTGAGGCCTCTGCTTTCGGCTCAGGTCATGATCCCAGGGTCCTGGGATCGAGCCCCACATCGGGCTCTCTGCTCCATAGAGAGCCCGCTTCCTTCTCTCTCTCCCTGCCTGCTTCTCTTGCCTACTTGTGGTCTCTGTCTGTCAAATAAATAAATAAAATCTTTTTAAAAAATTGCTCTTTAAAAAAAAAAAGGGAACAGCTTAAAAAAATAAAGTGATAGTTGCTTGGGGATGGGAGGTGAGGCAAGAAGGGACAGGAATCAGAATGTAGTGTTAACTGAGGGTGTCAGCAAATAAATGTACTTGGTAATGAGCACAACTGCCTGGGAATACACGGGCAAGCACGCAGGCATGTGCACATAGTATGCTACAAGCATGTCCTGAAGGTCTAGGCACAGCCAAGCCACTTTCAATTTCCGACCTTTCAATGCCGACCCACACAGTCGGGCATGACACCAAGTTACAAGACAAGGGCCCTGTCCTCACTGCTACCACCTCATGGTGTTGGGTGCTGTGCTGAGAGCCTCTCCTTGTCTCCCAGCCTCTTCTCATAAGAAGCCACTCATGGCACCACTACCTCAGGACTACTGGAAAGGATACCCACTATAGACTAAATGTTTGTGTCTCCCCAAATTCATACACAGAAACCTAATCCCCACTGTGATGGTCACTGAAGGCAAGGCCTTTGGGGGTGATTAGGTCATGGGGGTAGAGCGCTCATGAGTGGGATTCATGCCCTTATAGAAGAGATTCCTGAGAGCTCCCTCACCCCTTCTGCCAAGTGAGGACACAGCGAGAAGATGGTCATTTATGAAGCAGAAGGCAGGCTTTCACCAGACAGCATATCTGCCAGGACCTTGATTTTGGACCCCCAGCATCCGGAACTGTGAGAAATATACACTCATTGTTTAAAATACCCAGTCTGTGGTATTCTGTTATAGCAGGCAGAGTGGACTAATTTGCCCCACAGTCTTGGGCAAGGCTCCTGACCAGGGGCCCGGCCGCCTCACATCTCCCACAGGCAGGCACTCCAGGCGAGGCCGCCCATGGCCGCCATGGCCGCGCACCACAGGAGTGCGCCTGCCCGGTCTCAGCACTCAGCAGGCCCCACGTAAGCTGTAGCCCCTAGGCCCGATCTTCGCTCCTCTAGAAGATCCAAGAAATGGTGGCTTTTACTTCTCCGAAGCTTCAGGAAGAAAATGGGAGGTAGCTAGTGAAAGGGGACGTGACTCCACATCACCAAAGAAGGCAAAAGCCGCCCCTCCTATGACGGAGCCATGGCCTCCCAGCTCGGATCCGGCAGGGGCCTGGGCTCTGCCGGCCTCCTCTGCCTCCCCAGGAGTCTCCCTCTCACAAAGAAGCCACATGTCCCCACAGCACATGGCTGAGGTTAGACTCTCACAACCCAGTCAACTCCTTCACGACTCCCAACCCCCGGTGGACTCAGAAACAGGAATGTTATCGATAGTGAAGAGAAATAAATGCTGTCACTGTTTTCATTCTTTTAGAGTGACATGAAGTGGGAACATACTTTCTTAATTAAGAGCTGTGGTATGCGGACGCTTGGAGGGCAACCAGATTTTCCCAACCGAAGGC
Organism: Mellivora capensis; assembly: GCA_004024625.1. NCBI lineage: Eukaryota > Metazoa > Chordata > Mammalia > Carnivora > Mustelidae > Mellivora > Mellivora capensis. The sequence goes on along the minus strand of PISX010000007.1, from coordinate 326,429 downwards.
CAGAACACAGGCGGCGAGGACAGCGTGGCTCCCCTCAGAAGGCCACAAACCAAGTGAGCGAGGCCGCCACCCCCTCCCCGGCTTGGCCGGGAGAGTTGGCGTCAGTCCCCTGCTTGCGGATGGGGAGCAAGGAGAAGTCGTGGCGTGGGGGGTGGGGTGTCGCTGACTGGAACCTGCTTGGGACTGATTTCATTGTTGCCCCAGGCACTCCTTGAACTGGGGCCAATGAAAATGCACGTTCCATTTCTGAAGTAAGAGCAAGAAAGGCGGCTTCCTGAGGAAATGGAAACGCTAACACGGCTCACACCGGAGCCCTTGGAAATGAAACCACATGTTTATTGTACATGGGGAGTGAGGGGAGGGGGTCCAAAGCGATTTCTGGAACCATCTTTCTACCAACTGGAGGTTTATATTAGTTTGTGCTGTTTCATTTTCATTTTATTTTATTTAACATTGGTTTTCCAACGTACCAGGGTTCGGTTGTTGCTGTTGTTCTTTCTTTCCTTTTTTTTTTTTTTTTTGGTTTTCGTTTTTTTCGAGGGGTGGGGAGGGGCTGATAGGTCCTAAGGCAATTTAGCAAAACAGATGTGAGGAGACTGGATTAGGCAGGGCCCATGAGCCCTTCACTTTGCTGTACTCCAGGTCTAAAACAATAAACAGAAAAGTGATTTGAAAACAGCTTTCTCTTAAAAATTCCTGCCAAAGCTGGAAAAAACAATCGAGTGTTTGCTCTAAGGAAAAAGCTCTCTGACGTTTGAAAGGCAAGATAGCATCACGGATAACGGCAATTCTTCACAACCCACCTCTTGGATGGAGCAAGGGAGGAGAAGGGAAACATTTGGTATTTGGTTAGCAACAGCTGAGTGGGCTCCTAGTGCTTCGAGAGAGATGTTTTCATGTGAAAAGAAAATGACATATGGGACATTACACAAACACACCCAAGCCAAGCCCCATCTTCCTGTGCCTTTTGTCCCCCTCATTCTGGTCTTGGGTTTTACTGAGAGTCTGGGAAGGAGCGGGGTGGGGGCTGAGCTGGACAGGACACAGAGCATATGCTGTCACCGCGGGGCCCTCTGGGCAATAATGGGGCCCCAGAGTCAGGCAGTGACCTCTCCCTCATCCTCAAGGCCAAGAAAAGCAAACAATTTAGATATTCCCTTGCAGTGGTAACGAAACTAAGAATCGGGTGGGTAAGTGGAGGAGCCGGTGGCCTCGGTGGACCCAGGCAGACAGAGGAACTGCAGGCAGTAGCTGGGATGAGTTGGGGGCCCAGAGGGAAGCTGGTTCCAAGCCTGGCTCTTTTACCCACCATCTGCAGATGAGAGGCCCGAACCCCTGCACTCTGAGCCCTCTCCTACACTGAAGCCCACCGCCCTGGGATCAGGAGCCTTCCCTCCATGCCAGCACCAGGTGAGCGTGACAACTGAGAGGTCGGCAGAAGGGCACCTGCTCCATCAGCAGTGCGGGCTCTGGAAAAGGCCAGGCAGGAAGGAGACACACCAACGTGTGGCCTCTGGTCCTTTCTATTTCTCTAGATTCTCAATATTTTCACAAGTGGGGGGAACGCAACTATTCTAAAAACACAGCTGCAAAACCACTGAGCCACCAGACATGACCCCTGTTTGGGTGCGGGGCCTGGGTCATAAGCCAGGTGCCCAGCACTCTGTGGTCACCCTGAGTGGCCTGAGATGGAGCCTTCTGGGGAGCTGGGACCAGGCCTGCAGTGGTAGCAGCCACTGGGACAGCTCCATCAATGGTGCTCTCCCTTCTTGGTGACCCGATGCCCTCCCTCGCTCCACTCTGCTCACAACTGCCCTGAGGACGCTATATTCTACAGTCACAGTCTTTCTACAAGCTTTTTTCTCCTCGAAAAGACATTTCCATACAGATACAGGCAGTTTTAGAAACTGAAACACCCAGGCCAACTGCATCAGATCTCTGGAGATGGTGTCCGGGGTGTTAAAGCTCCCAGGATGATTGCAGCTCTGTGTTCGCTCACAGTCTAGCTCACCTTTCATCCCCAGCCCCGGATCAGAGCCTGGCCGGAGCAGGGCGCAGGTGTAGTGGTAATGAACCAATGATGGAACAAGCGAACGAATGAATCAATGTCATGTGGAGGCCATTGGCTTCCCAGCATGGGAGAAGTCTCAGGCCCACACTCCCTTGACACACCCCAAGTGCTGAATCTGCCACAAATGAAGGTCTCCCTGTGTCACTGGATGATAGAGTTGTTCCTAGCGGGGCTTCAGTCCAAAGGAAACAAAGGGGCTTGCGGTGCCTGGGCCTGAGGTGACGTTGGCCAGGCTGTGTGCTGCACTCGGAGGAGAAGCAGGGTGGGTCCAGAGCCCCCAGATGTGAGGTGGGCCTGAATGTGGGGCCCTGCCTGACTTGCTGCTTTCCAGAAAGCTCGGCCAGTGCCATGGGAATGAAGCCAGGGGACTGGACTTTGCTTCCAGCTCTTCCTCTAATCCCTGCATGACCTCAGACCCATCATCGTCCCTGGACCTTGGTTTCCCCTTTTCCAGAATGAGCCCGATGAATGACAGGAGCTTCAATGTCCCACCTCCCAACTTGGTAGTTCCCCAGGGAGATTGTGAGGCGCCTGGTGGGGTGGAGACACCACAGGCTTGGGCCTTTCTCCAACATCAGAGCTCCGAGTAGAGTACATAACCTTTGGAGTCCTTCAGCCCACAAAGCTGCCTTCCCACCCACATCTGCACCGTGACCAGAGCAGGAACAGAGCAAGCATGAGCTTAAAAGGTAGTATTTCTAGAAGGCCCAGGAAGGGTGATGTCTGAGGGCCAGGAGCCTGGCTTCCAGGAAGCCCAGGCTTCCGTAGCAGCCTGCCAGTTTGCTGGGAGGCCCTGGGGTTGTTAGTCCCTGTCTCTGTATCTCAGTCTCTCGAGGGCTCTTTCAGTTTACCCCCAGGTAGCAATACCTGACCCAGCCCTACTGTGAGCTGCCATGGCCTGGGAGGTGAGGGTGGAGGCTGGGCCATCTAGGGCCCCAGGGACTGGCTTCACCTGGAGCTATGAGCTAATGAAGCTAGAGCCGCAGGAGGGCGGGGCCAGGAAGTGGCGGGACCAGTGCAGGCCAAGGCAAACCTCTGTGCAGAGAGGCCGCTCCGCTTCTTCCTGGGCCATAGGCCAGGGCCCAGTGAGGCTCACAGCTGTGCTGGCCAAAGGCACTTGAGAAATGAATGCCTGGGAAGGTGAGGGCAACTGACGATCTCCCGAAGGTCCAGACGTCTCAGGGTCTGAAGACCTCAGCTCCAGTGAGCCCCAGCAGGGACTCTGCCAACCTTAGTCGGTGCCCTCCTGGGGACCGGAAGCACTGCAAGCATCCAGCACTCTTTGCCAGCATCACGTTAAGAGTCCATTCTTAATTTGAGGCCAGACCTGTCCTTCCGCAAGACCGCTCCCTGGCCCTTATTCTTGGGATACAGAAGACAAATGTTAGGTGACAGATACTCTCTGCTTCTGGACTTTCCTCTCAGGTAAACCTCGGTTTTCCCTCAGCTGCTTCTTCATGATCCTAGAATACCAGCCACCTGACACACCCAAACTCTGTTTCCCTGAGGAACGGAGCTGGGAGGCCTTGGGCCGCTAGAAACTGATCCAGATTTTTGGTAATTAAACATGAGACCATGTCAACAACTCCCATCAAGCCATCTTTGCCTAAGTCAGCCCCAGACCCAAGAGGGGCTACGGTGGGGGAGATAGGCATGTTTGCGGGCACACAGAGCTCCCCCAATGCCCGTGTTGCAGACAAGAGATGGGAGAGGCATGTTTCTTCTGCAGAAACAAACACAGAGAAAGCTAGAGTCTCAATTCAGACTTTGCTCAGCTGAGTTATAGGTCAGGGGTATCTGGATTTAAAATATGGATTTTCTACAGTATTTGGCAGAGCTTGTTTTCAGAAAGAGATGACCTTTGGGCCAGACAGTGGCTTTCCCACTTTGCCACCTGATGTATAGTGATAATCATAGAAACAGTAAGAGCTAACATGAATGGGGCACTTGCTGTATACCAGGCCCCTTGCTAGACATTTTACATGCTTGTCTCCTACAGGCCTCAGAATAGGCCTATGAAAAGGCTGCTGTGATCAGCCTGTTTTCAGATGAAGCCAAACAATGAGGCACTGAGAAGGATTAGGCCTTCAGAGCAGCAAATGACAGAGATAGGATCTGAACTCAGCTCCTTCTGATACTAGAACAACTGTTCTGGAACTTTGAGTTTCTAGGGACCCACAGCAACAGCAGGGAAGGACCTGGGACCCTGAGAGGTGGACGACATCTCACCAGGGACACCATTCAGAGACCTCTGAGAGCCCACGGGGGAGGGTGCACCCTTGTAACATAGACATACCCATGACCGGTGGTCATTCCACTTCTGTGGGCCTGGGGCTGCTGTGTTCACCGTATCTGGGAGCTCCAGCCACATACTAAGGACTAGAAAAGCCGTGACAACTCAGTGGCTGGCGATCAGCCGGACAGGGACATTCCGCCGGCTGGGCCAGCGCAGGAGAATTATTGGAATGCCCTCTCTTCCCCCACCCCCTCCTCCTCCGGAACACCTGACCCAAGTATGCTGTCCCCTCCCTGGCTCTGAGCTCCTGCAGTTCTGACGCCTGCGGGACACCTGTGATCACATAACTTCTGTGCTGTCTCATTCCTCTGGCTGCTGTCCTCAGACTTGGCCTTGGCTCCTCAGCTGAGCTGTAAGTGCTTTCTTCACTGCCACCCCCTCTGCAGCCTCTGCAGAGTCTGGGACAGTGTGGGCCCTATGAGGTCACCCATAAATATACAACTGATTAAAGCAGGAGCAGCCATGAGAAAAGTCATTCACTAGGATCCTGTTTACACTTCTTTTGTCAAAACAAATCCTTTGCTCCTTAAAGATAGAAGTCTTAAAGTCCTTGGTGTCTAGAAGTAAATGCTTGGCTTTTAACAGGGGGTTAGAACTGCATTTCATAGCACATTCCTGGGCGCGGACCTACATGGAGGCAAGTCCTTCAGCCAACAGGACAGAACTCCAAGCAGGGCGGGACCCAACCGGGAGCAGACAGGGCCCAGGCCACCTGGTTCCCTGAGAACCCCAGTGCCGAGCGCGGAGCCTGGCGTGCAGCTAGCACACAGTGACATTGGACGAGCGAATGGATAGAATACATTAGCGACCTAACCTGTCCATTCGCTTGCTCTTGGCGATACGCTAACATACTTGTTTCCAAATTCTTCCCTGTGCTGGGTCAAGTCCATGAATGGGTCTGCCCATGGGAAATGGAGCCCCTTTCCAGCACTGACATCGCCCCCCCTATTCACCATGCAGTAGTATCACAGCTGGAGAAAGGACACGTCATAGAGCATGCTCTGAGACCTGGCAGAAAACCTGAAGAAAAGCCAGTCCGACACCCTCCCCTCCCAGACGGGGAAACCGAGGCCGGGTGGGGAAAGGGTCTCAATTTATTCATCACCCCAGGACTTGCTCGGTTGCCTCAGTCGCTCGCAGGCCCTGGAATAGTGTCAACAGGGAGCCAAAGTCCTCTAGTAAAACTCAAAGACCTCCACCCAAGAGTCCACCCCCAGGTCTGGCACAGAGAGAGACGCAGTCAAGCCTCTCAAAACTCCCTCCTGGGACGTGGCACTTTGAGCGCCGTGAAGTGTAGCTGCTTCCATCAGCCTGGAGACCTGGAGGCGAGACTGGACGGGGGCCTTACACAGATTGTCAGGGGCTGTGTCTCCGCGTGCAGCCAAGTAGACGCTTTTAATTGTCAAGAAGAAAAAAAGCAAAAGACCTCATGCGTTTTCATTTTTATCTAAGTAGAAGGGCACAATCAGTTTGCCAGCATGCCATACCAACTCTTGCCAAAACCCACTTATTTTAAACTAAAGCTTTCTCAGCCATCCACGTACAGAACCAAAGCACGCAGGCCCCAAAGGCACATCCTTTTCTTTGGTCCCATCATTAGTGCTTTCTTTCTTAAGAGCCCCACATATCTTGTAGCTGTCTGGACTGCCCAAGTTCCGGCTCAGCCCGGAGCACAGCCCTCTGTTAATGCTTTTTCTCTTCCCTTTGGCTCCTGGCTCATAGTAGACATTTCGACAAATATTTATCCGATGCTAAGCCTCAGAGGTATCCTCCTCAGCTACTCAGCACAAGACAGATAACCGGGAACAGAAAAGGAAAAAAAAAAAAAAAAAGATTGGGATGATCAGAGAACACCCCTATTTCTAAATGGTCTGAAAATGTAACCCACAATGGCTGTTTGTTTTAAATTGTTCCTTGCCAAGAACAATGTTCGGATGATAGAAAAATTCCACACTGGAACTTCCAATGCTTACTTATTTTTCATTCTGAGCACCTGCATGGAAAAGCAGCTTTGTTCAGAAAATGTAACCGGTAAAAGGGACGGGGAACTCGCAAGAGCTCCTGTTCAGCACGCTGGACCAGAACGCCTTTGAGGACCAGAACGTCTTACTGGGGGGGACCTGGGCTTTGACAGGCCAGGCTGGGACTGCATTTTGCTCTGAGTCAGGGCCAGGAGGTGACCAGAGTGTCACAGGAGGAAGGCAGAGACCCTTCCTTGCAGACAGGGGCTGCATGGGGGCCAGCGGCAGACAAACCAGACCCACGCGTTGTTGGAACCCAATCAGGAATGTATGTTGCATAGCCCAAGGGACCCACAACTAGGAGAGAATCCAGTTCCTCCCAAAAGGGGCTCAGAATCACATTTCCAATGGAAGCACAGCTCACAGACGTCATTCATGGTTGGGGTTAAGCCAACAGGATACCCTGAAGCTCTAGTCCAGACCAAAACAGCTGCAGAGCTCCATCCTCAAAGGGAATCCTTCTGGACCTGGCTGCCTTCTGGTGGTTGGCCACAGAAGTCTCCAGTGCCATTATCTTTACAGCCAGATTTGTTCAGCACATTAGCTGGGCTGGATCTGATAAGCCAGGACCTCCCCTCTCACCCTTCCTTTAAGACTGACTGAGCAGCTACTTGGTGCCTTAGGCCAGAGGATCAAGAGATCACCAGAAACACCTAGCATCCCAAGCACCCAAGAAGCCGGTCCACCTCTCGGCTCTTTCCCTTGGCGCTAACCCAGAAGTCCTCCAGGATGAGAAGCAGTGGAAGGGTGATAGGCAGAAGGATGAACTCATCTTCTAGCCACCTTTGCCGCTAGATGTGGCTCGATGACCAAGCTTGCAAAGGAATGTGCCCAGAAATCATGGCTCCAAGTTAGTTCTGGATTATGCCCTTAAAGGGAAAGGGTAAGTGCCTTTTCCTTCAGTGTCCCCTTCCTACAGCCAGACGTGCCTAGAAAGCAGACACAGTGGGCTGCCATCTAGGACCAGGAGGAAGAGGGAAACACCTGAGGGACAGAGGAGACTGGAAAGGAATGGTCACACAGAAGTTCCATCGCTGCCCTAGACCCCTGCCCACGCACTCTTCCAGGAGAGAGAAATAGGCTTCTCCCTCGTTTACACCGACTTAGTCTGCATCTTTGGTAAAGCAGCCAAACCTGTACTTGATCCAACCAACCATGTACCCGCTGTCTGACCTTTTCTGAGATGCATTTTCTTGGTCCTCAAATGGAGATCATGGTAAAATGACCTACCTCCTAGGTATGCCTCCATCAAGGCGCTTAGCATGGAACCTGGCACGTGCTAGGCCCTCAGTAAATACTGTCCAGCCACCGTTATCATAAGGGGCAGCCACTGGATGTTCCTGCCCTAGTCCCCTGCGCCCAGCCCCTTCGCTGCCCAACCAGGAAAGAGTGTGAGCACACCCTGCCACTGAAAGGGTTAACCAGAACCGCTGCTCGCCTTCCAGCCTCGTCTAATAAATCAGGCCGTTTCACAAGCTCCTTTGCCACAGAGTAGGAGACCGACATGTCACTTCAAACACAACGCACCCACCCGACTCCCCCCGTGTGAACCAGGTGGCTGTAATACGGCTCTAAGGGCCCCGGGCTCCTCTGACAGCCCCTACACGTAAGCAGAGAGAGGACTGTTCCTTGATGGAGTAACAGCACCCATGTCTCAAAAAGCTTGTGTTCTTTTCTGAAGGTGGTGACTTGAGGGGCGCCTGGGTGGCTCAGTGGGTTAAATAAAGCCTCTGCCTTCGGCTCAGGTCATGATCCCAGAGTCCTGGGATCGAGTCCCACATTGGGCTCTCTGCTCAGTGGGGAGCCTGCTTCCTCCTCTCTCTCTCTCTGCCTGCCTCTCTGCCTACTTGCGATCTTTGTCTGTCAAATAAATAAATAAATAACATCTTTAAAAAAATAAAATAAAGATGGTGACTCGAAAGGCAGAACATTATTCTCCCTGTTGAACACAACTCAGTCTTCCTCCCTATAAAATCCTGGGTCATCTACACTGAAAGAATATTTTAGTAAGAATTACAGTTCGGATGCTGGAAGGTTCTGAAGTCAACAGAACTGGTTTTGCTGTATATTACATAAAATAAACACTCTGGTTCCAGGAACTCAAGGGAGCACACTGAGAACCACATTTGTTTTCCCAAGATGCATGTGTTGTGGCCACATCAGACTCGTGTGTCTCTAGGGTCCCCAAACGGCACAGGCGAGGGGCAATCCCAAGCTGACCACACCAGCCCCTGGGCCGATACTGTGTTTACTTAGGAGGGCTGGGAAGGTGGGTGAGCTATGAGTACCCGAGGGGCAGAAGTCCATGCAGGCTCTGACCCCAGGCTCTATGTAAGTGGCTAAACACCAGACTGTATACAGGGCAACCAAGGGCTTCCTGAGAACTGACGTTCCTGTCTTTAAATATGGATTTCCTTCTTGTAGTATCACTGCCTCCTATGGCACAGAGCACAGAGTAGGGGTGGCCTACAGCTGGGGCCCACACTTCCAGGAGCCGCCTTTCCAGTCAGAAGCCCCTCTGAGACTCACCCAGGGCTGGGCACCAGCATGGGCCCCAAGTCTGGGCTCCTATCACTGCCCCTCCGAGGCACTCAACCCAGGGGATCTTCAAAATCTGCCCAGGGTAAGATCACTTGATGACTTACTTCCCTCCCCACCTTCTGCCTGGAAATGGAGCCCAAGCCCTGCTCGTTGGGTTCAGGGCTGTGCTCCCCTGAGCGAGGCCTGGTGCAAGGCAGGTTCTCGGAAATGGGAGGATGAATGAACGGCGACCAGGGTTTGCTGAATAAGGGAGTGATTCTGATCATCAGGAAGATGAGGCCTCCCCATCTAGGCAGCCAGAGAGCAGCAGAGACCACCACTGACAAAAGCGCGGGGTCATCTGCCCACATTCACCCACCCGGGCATCGGCACACGCCTACTGTAGTAAGGGCACATGTATTTGGCGTCTACTAGGAGCCAAATGCTTTAAGACTCCCTTCTCTCACCTAATGCTACCCTGTGGGGTGGAGAGTACTTCCCTCTAGCACAGCCAGTCTAAGGGACTTGCCCAAGGTCAGAAAGCGGCAGGGGAGAGGCTCACCCTCGGAAACTGGAGGGAAGGCAGCAATTTGCTCTTCCCTTAAGAGGAAGCCACCGTTTCCCAGCAGAGAAATAGGGGAGCCCCGGGCTCAGAAACCCTTAGGACCTCCACCAGGGAGGAGGGGAGACTCAGAGTGACACAGGGCCTGGGAAGAGGGAACAGAGGATGACCCCAAGCAAAGGGCTCTGGGCCAGGTGCAGAGGAAGAAGATAGGGATGGGAAATGCCGGGAGGGTAAATATTCTCGTAACTAGAGGGCTGCAACCACTTTAAGTACTTCAGCATGGAACTACAAGAGGGCTTCTCCTTCAGGCTGGGGTTTACACTCTGAAGAGCAACTTACTGAACCCCTTTGGAGCCCACCAGGGGCCCAGGTGAGCCAGGCTGAGGGACAGACACAAGAGAGGCCAAAGACAGGTTCTGCTGTCTCAAGTGGATGGACTCACAGACTTCTTTGGGGGAGGCCAGGGCACTGTGGAGAAACTGCAAGTTCCACCACAAGAGCAGTGCCCCCAGCCTCCCCAGCCTCTCCAGCCTCCCCCAGCCTCCTTGCAACCCTGTCTGGAACCCATGTCTCTTCTGGATTTGGTGCATGAACCCAAACCTCTGCCTTGGGAACACTGTCCTCATTCCAAAAACAAAGACACTGCAGAAACTTAAATTTTCTAAACCTGCCAGTGAGCACTTCCTTCCCCAGCTGAATCTGGCATGTGAGTCTAAAAGAGGGGGGCAGATACAAGGTGAAGAAGGCAAGAAAATCGACAGCAAGGACCTGTCCGCACAATCCTGTCCTCTCACAGTCCATCTTGACGGAAAGACCGGCCTCCCTGGTAGCGGGGCCACGGCAGCGGGGCTATAGCCACCACGTGCAGCCTCCCTGCTCTGCAGATGTCTCTCTGCTACAGGAGGGCCGCCTGGGTCCTCAGCTCTGCTTCAGCCTGCCTAGGCCCCTCCCTGCCCACCTGGAATTCCATTCCCCCATTCCCTTCCACATTAAAGACCAGAGGGCCCTCCTACCTGATTGGCTGCATCAAGCTATAGCTCCCTTGCTGGGCCAAGGAGGAACCAGAAGGTCCCTTCTTACCACAGCCGCAAAGAGAAAGCAGCTCCCGGAAAACAGCCACAGCTCATCTCAATTACTGGGAGGGACTGCATATGGGGTGGCCTGAAATGGCCCAGATTCTCCCTAAGCACACATGCTACCCAAGGCCAACATATGTGTGTGCACACACCTCCTCCAGGAAGCCTTCTTGGATTGCCCCAGCCCCATTTCCAGGCTCCTGCACAATCCCTCCAAAATGATTTCCTTAATGTGTAGTAGCAGCTGTCTCCTGCTATGGCCTGGGGGGCCCAAAACGGTGAAAGGGGCTCAGAGTATATTGTGGGCAAAGTTGTACCTCCCCACCAAAAAAAATTCCCATGTTGAAGTCCTAACCCTCAGTGCAACTGTATTTGGAGACTGGGCCTTTATAGAAATAACAACGGTTAAACCCGGTTATAAGGTAGGGCCCACATCAGAGGGCTGGTGTCCTTAGGAGAAGATAAAGAGACACCAGAGATTGCTCTCCCCCTCTCTGTGCATACAGAGCAAAGGGCCTATGAGGACACAACAAGAAGGCAGCCATCTGCAAGCCAGGAAAAGAGTTCTCACCAGAAATCCATCCTGTCAGTACCCTGACCTCAGACTCCCAGCTCCAAGAACTGTGAGAAAATAAATCCCGTTGTCTAAGCCAGTAAGCCCATGTCATTTTGTTCCGGCAGCCTGAGCTGGCCGATAGCGGGCGGGTGATCAAAAGAGCAAGGTCTGAGGCTCAGTACTGGCCATTTATAAGCTCAGTGATCTGTGGCAAATTACTTGGCCTCAGTTTCCTGGGCTGTGAAATGGGGGCTACTAACCGTCTATCCTGCCTGCCTTCCTAAGAGGCCTGTGGAGGGCCAGGGAAAAGGTGGCCAGACTGCAGGGTAGGAGGGCTGGGGCGGGAAATGGACAGCAGCTCAATCCTGGCCCCCCCGCTTACCACCTGGGTGACCCCAAACAAGTCACACGATCTGAGCGGCTTTCAATAAGCTGAGCATCTGCTGCGTGCTAGGTACAGCACTGTGAGTGCGAATACTGCGGTTCCTGGGGGTGACAGCCACACACTACCGTAGGCACAGCCTCCAAGGCAGGGCCAGCCATGCCTTCTGGGCAGCCTCCCCAGCCCTCACCACTGCTGGCCGCAGGACACCGGCTGGTGCTCCAGGAACTGGGGAAAGCTGGCCCTTTGCTCCTTCCCAGTGCACGATGGGGACATCATCTGGGGCCTTGGAAACAAGGGGCCAAACCATTCAAGGCCACCTGTGGCACTGTCCAAGGCTCACACACTTTCCACACTGAAACACTTCCCAGCCTGGCTCAGGAGGCTTCCTTAACACCTGTCCAAAATCCAGTCCCCATGGGACCAAGGTAGGAGTCAAGAAGTGCACCCCCAGGCTCCCATCACCATGCTGATGGTTGTGGCCACTAAGACAGGAGACCTGATAGGCCACGTAGCAACGATGGCAGGCAGGGAGCTGAGTGGTGGGGAGGGAACCAGGGATCCCTTGCTTGCATGGAAAGACACACATGCAGAGCTGTGGACGGTGGGGGCCAGCAGAGGAGGGCTGCGATTGAGCTGCCATTGCTAACACTGAACGAGTTTCAGTCTGTCTCTGGCCCCTGGACACAGGTCGCTGGAGAACAGCCAAGAATAGTGCACCAGAATGGAACATTCCACACCAGGGCTGGCGGGACCCCCCCTCCCCGATATTGGCCATAGCTCTCCCAACGTCTCCCTGACCCCAAGTACCACCTAGCACAGGAGGACACTCCCATGTGGGCCTCAGCCTCCATCTCCCGGGGGCCAATTTGTAGACACGACACAGGTCCCTCTAGACACACTTCTTTGTCCTGCTGAGGGTCTCAGACTTCAGGGAATTTGCCCAGAGAAAGGGAACAGCTTCCAAATGCAGTGGAAGGCCAGAGCCTATCCTGTCTCCCATTTGTTGCTTTATCTTTGCAGCATAAACAAGCTTCGCCTACATTTATGGTTAAATTGGTCAAATATTATTCCTCAGCTAGCCCTGCTCTGTCATTTAAAAGGAAAAAAAAAAAACACCACTTACAGATCACTTTCATTACCTTGGATAGGGCAAAGCGCTTGGCATCACTTCACTCCGCCTGGGCTCTAGGCTCTAGTTGGCCCCCACCCCTTTCACACCCCACTGGTTATTAAGAATTTTTCCTTCCCTAGCCAGGCCTCACCCACATGCTGTTCTTCTGTGGGTGTGGAAGCTCCTTATCCTGGGGCTGGGTCTTTGTTGACAATGCCATAGAGGTATCATGAGACAGGCCAGAACTGGCACGTTGCAAAAGGGAGGGCCAGCCGTGCAAATTTCAGTAAAGCAAAGCCTTTTTCCTTTTGTCCCTTTTGAGAAGGGTTCTCACACGAGAAGACAAATCCTCCCATAGATGGTACTGAAAACTTGTGACAAAAGGGGTCAGTGGTGGGTTAGGCTAAGCCTTGGCACACAGAGGGTTGCGGTTCTGTTTTGTTGTTTTTGTTTGTTGGTTGGTTGGTTGGTAGTTCTCTCTATTCCAGGTGCTTCCCTGTTGATGGTTCTGGGGTGCAAATGGAAATAAGCCTGGGATCAAAGGAGCGAGAAGGAGCTGGAAGAGCCCAAAGTTCTCAGAAGTTGGATCTATGCAGCGCTGGAAGGAGACATGTGGCCATGGTTAGGGGGCTGCTCTGACAAGGCATCAGGCAAACAGGTCTCTAGATACCCCAACCTGGGAAATCAGACAGGACCCCAGAAATCAAGAAGGTTGTGAGCCACAAACATGGTCTGGACAATTTCTGGACCAGATATTGTAGACATGACTATGTTTCCTGGAGAACTTTTTAAAATTATAAAAGTCTGGGCGCAGAGACTCTGAGTCTGTAAAGCCTTAGAACTATTTACTTCTTAAAAAAGAAAAAAAGAACTATTTACTTCTTAAAAGCTTCAAGGTGATTCTGACGTTAGGCTCTACTCTAGGCTTCCCCTGTTGAAACCAATAATTTTCCACCAAACCGAGGAAGAGGGTGCATAGGCAATGGAATTGCCATTATGTCTTTTTTTAGTTGTCCTCTGTTTTGCCTAAGCCTATCATAATGTCATACTCTGCCTGACAGAATTTGCTCTCCTCTATGTCCATTTTGGTCTGAAGACAGTATTGACTCTTGCTCATACTTTGGTCCGTAGAGCTGGGTTGTAATACCGTTGTTGTTCAGTAGGTGTCGTTAAAACACAGGACGACCACGACCCAGTCCTGAAATTCCCCATCTGTGTTCTTGCCTTGCACCAACACATTAGTACCTTTCTTCATCAGTCTTCTAGATTTATTTATTTATTTTTAAAGATTTTATTTATTCATTTGACAGAGAGAGAGAGAGAGACAGCAAGCACAAGCAGGAGGAGCAGCTGAGGGAGAGGGAGAAGCAGGCTCTCTGCCAAGCAGGGAGCCCAATGCGGGGCTCAATCCCAGGACCCCAGGACCATGACCTCAGCCAAAGGCGGACGCTTAACTGACTGAGCCACCCAGGCACCCCAGTCCTCTAGATTTAAAAGTTTCTATCTTGAATTATCTTGAAATGAAGAATAACTATCCACCGCCACTTGTTTCTCAGAGCTCAGGAAATGCTATTTCATGGGGATCGTCTCACTGGTTCTCTTCTCCTTCTGTCCCCTCTCCTACAATGATGCAACTCAAACTTTAGGGACTCAGGACACCTCCAGAAATTATCGAGCCCCCTTCCCACCACCAGCTGCTTTTGTTTATGTGGGTTACATCAATAGTTTCCATATTGGGAAACAAAATTGAGAAAAATCTACAACACAGGAATACGCAAGCACATATTCTGTTAATTGTCAGAGTGATGACATCATCACATGTCACATAGGCTCTAGAAAAGTCTACACTTGTGACAGAATATGAGTGAGAAGGGAGAATAACATTGTTAAGGATTATTATGTATCATTATGAAAACAACTCTGATCTTGCTAAAGGAGTCTCACGGATTGTGTCTGTTCTTAACAAATCAGGTTAATCAACATCTTTACTTTCCTTCTGAAAAAGACAGAAGGAGCTTCAAACACTTTAATTCTGATGACTACATCTTTATTTTTAAAGATTTTTTTTTTTTTGACAGACAGAGATCACAAGTAGGCAGAGAGGCAGGCAGAGAGAGGGAGGGAAGCAGGCTCCCCGCTGAGCAGAGAGCCCGCCGCAGGGCTCGATCCCAGGACTCGATCCCAGGACCCTGGGATCAGGACCCAAGCCGAAGGCAGAGGCTTTTTAACCCACTGAGCCACCCAGGCACCCCTACATCTTTATTTTTAAAAGTTTTCTTCTTTTTTTAAAATCTGCTTTGCCGTTCTTTATAGCCTCTTCTTCCTTGCTCATATTCCAAGTCTCTCCTTTACTTTTTGAAATATACCTACATCCCATATGCTCTTCAAACAATTTGACTGACACCCCTCCCCCACCCCACCCCAGAGGTGGTTGGGTGTTCCCTCTCTTTGAATCTGGGTAGAGGCTTGTCACTACTCCAACCAATAGAATGTGGGGAAGGTGATTCTTTGTCACTTCTGAGGCTAGATCACAAAAGGGACATAGCTCCTGGCTAGCTCTCCATCTCTGGGAAGCTTACCCATGGAACCAGACACCATGCTGTGAGGAAGCCTAGGCCACATGGTGAAGCCACATGGGGAGGGACGCTGGGGACCCATTAGTCTTCCAACCTTCAAGTCTTCCACTCAGGCCTTGAACAACATGAAGTAGAAATAAACCATCCCTGCTCTACTCTCTTTGGATTCTGGACCTACAGAATCCATGAGGGTAATGTTTATGTCACTGCATCACTCAGTGGTGATAACTGGGACATTCCCCCAATGTATTTCTGGTGCCCAATTCAGTAGATGCTTAAATATTTTTGAGATTTATAAAATACATTATAAAAATGTATTATTCTTCTACAATCTATAGCCTACTCTTCAGAAAAGTCCCACAACCTTCACTGGACGTCTTCAATCCATGACTGGAACAAGAGCTCACTATCTCGTTTGCCAGTGAATGAAAGCCCCCAGATCAGAGAGGGCTTCTGTCCCACACAGCTCTTCAGAAAGTCAAGGAGTATGGATTCCCTGGGATGTACCCTCAAAGCAAATAAGGCACTCAGCCCTCTGTTTCCCAAGCAAATATTTGCATTGTCCTTGACTGTGGGTGCCATTTTGTTTTCCTCCTAAACTGGGTACTTCTAGCACAAAAGTGATGTGGGGAGAAAAAGACATTTCCAAAGAGCACCTGCATCATCCAACCTAAAAGTAAATCCAGTATAACTGGTTTTAGGAGTGATGCCACTGCTAAAAATAATGCTTACACATATAATGACATCAGCAGGCAACCGACCAGGGACCTGCGGGGGCCCCAGTGTCTACCAACATCTTGAGCTCCTGCCTGCTTTCCACAAAGGATTGATCAGTCCTCACCCTCTCCCATCTGGCCTTTGTTTCAGGAGCCCAGGGCTAGACCTACTAAATTCAAGGAAAAGGCTGAATTTAGGGAAGCTCTGGATTTAGAGCTTTCATTAAAAAGTAATATGGACTTTCTATTTCAAGAACAGAATATCTAATAGTGTTGCCAAGGAGAAGCTCTCCAGGACCTGCTTTAATGGTACATATGAATGGCTGTAATTAGCATATTAATAGCTGTTTGATTTTCTAACGCCATATGAAAGCATCTCTCCAGCCTCTTTACAATACTATCTGCTTGGAGGTAATTACAGAACAGAGACAGAGCACAGGAGTACAGAAGCCAGCTCTCCCCAGTTCTGCCTCCAACTGACCGCAGCCAAGTTTCCAGATCAAGAACATGGAGGCATGGGGGGGAGGGGGCTGATGCCACCCCTCGCACCCCATTTTAGCCCTAAGCTTCTTTCCAAGGTCTGACAACCTGATTTCCAAAAAGTGACAACAGAACATTCCAGAACCCAGAGAACCCAAAGCCCAGCAGAGAAGGCTTCCCATGAACAAGGACTAACCTATGAACAAGTCCCAGAACAACTCTGGCAACTCACGAGAGCATCAGTGATTTTTAAAGAGCTCTCCAAACCTGGTATTGCTGGCAAGCAGCCAGTCTGCACTCCTTCGAGCTGAGAAGGGGAAAAGCCAACTCACAGCCCCAGGGCCTGCAGGCAGGCGATGAGGCAGTAGGACGGTGCCAGGAGGGCCATGGTTTCCAGGTCTCACACTTGCCCGTGAGCTGCATGGAACACCCCATGCCCACCCTGGGGCTTGTGAGCACCACTCTGGGCTGTAAATTCCAGCCCAGGATACAGTTCTGGGCTGCAGGAAAAAGCCGGCTCTGTGGCTCCAGTCCTGATTGCACCGTAGGGCGGAAGGCTGGGGAGCTGAACTAGTTCGTACTCAAGAGTGGTTCTTGTATTTCCAGAGGGGCTGATGGAATGGCAGGCAGGGGCCGCCTCGGGCAGCCTGATCGTTGCAACTCTACACTCCAACTAAACACCAAATAAATGTACTGAACAATCCAAAACAGCTCTAAAACAATCCAATCCAAGCTTACGGGGTCCACTCCGGAAACAAGTTCTACTTTGGAGGTGGCTTTTTCTTCTCCACCCAGCTGCCATCCCCTCCATTGCCTCAAACTGGAGGCAGCTGGAAGCACCTTGAAGACAGGACTTTTGTCCTCCACTCACATATGCCCAGGACACAGGAGGCAGCCTCCCTCATAACCAGGGCTGGCCAATGAGATGAAGATAAGCTCTTAGGTTCAGCTTCCAGAAAGTTCCTTAAAGTCCTTTCTTCCATTGAGAGAATCATACATTTATTCTTTTCCTTCTGTTCTTTTTTTTTTTTTTTAACTGCCTGGAATACAAATGTGATAGCTGGAGCTGCAACAGCCATTTTAGGCCATGAGGTATTGGGTGGAGCAGAGATATAGAAGGAGCCTGGGTCCTTGATGACACAGAACAGCCAACCCATAGCTTATTTCAAGACTTCATTTATGTGAGAAAAAAATATGGTGTTCAAACTATCCAGCCAACTATCATGAGTATCTAATCCATGGGATACTCTGTCTTATCACCAAAATGTCCTTTGCTACATCCTACCCCCAGTCCAGGCCACCCTCCTCCCACCCTCGGGAGGAAACGATCACTTCTTTATTTGACCAACCACAGAACTTTGTCATATGGCAGAGCGGTTAAGAATTTATTATCAGGAGTCAGACAGATCGGGGTGCAAATCCAAGTTCTCCCATTTACTAGTCACGTGACTCTTGGCAAGTCATTTCACCTCGTTCAGACCCAGTTTCATCGGCTGTCATTTGGGATGGTAACACTACCACCTTCCAGAGTTTCCTGAGGCCTGGAGGACAACAGAGGCCAAGCCCCTGGCATTCCACCAGCTCAGGACAAGCATGACCATCAGCCTTTCATGAGCCACGAATTTTGTCACCATAATCTATCAATGGCAATAGCTGCCACCATGATAGTATTTACTTGATATTTTCTTTAACCTGGGTGTTAACTGACTCACCCTCCCACCTGTGGGGAAATTACTGCTGTTGTTACTGGGGTTTTTTTTGGTTTTTTTTTGTTTTTTTTTTAAGATTTTATTTATTTGACAGACAGAGATCACAAGTAGGCAGAGAGGAGGAAGCAGGCTCCCTGCTGAGCAAAGAGCCCGATGCGGGGCTTGATCCCAGGACCCCGGGATCATGACCTGAGCTGAAGGCAGAGGCTTTAACCCACTGAGCCACCCAGGCGCCCCTGTTGTTACTGTTTATTTTTTTAGGATATACATTAAAAACATTTTAAAAATGCATAACCACAGTTCAGCGTGCTACGTGCAATCATCACATGCGTGAAGAGGCAAGTCTGCCCCCCTTCCAAATAGCGTTCTGATTCTCTGAAGAAAAGAAATGCACATACACCTTCTGTTCCCACCCACCAGGCTCCTTGAGGATGGGGCCTGGGTTGTACTTGTCTCTGATTAACCCAGCATCTGGGACATAGACAAAGCCCATTGAGTATCTGCCTCGTGAGCAGGAGAACATTCTCAAGGAGCCGTATCAGAGACCTGGACAGAGAGCACAGCCAAATTCCATTCCAGCATATTCTGAGCCTCGTCCAAATTCTTCCACTGTGCCAGGTGCATGTTCCATAAAAAAATTACACGTAAGAAGTGGCTGTCAGCAAAGGAGTCTGCAATTGTTTCCACAAACATTTCCATGAACCTGAAATGGCTTTTGCTGTAATGGGATTTGATCCCTCTCATGGCACCCTGGAGAGACCTGGACGGGACAGTGAAAACGTGGCACAGACTTCACAGAAAAGGGGACCTTCTCTGAGCTGGACAAAGAAGACTTCTGAAGGAGTTCTGCACCACCTTGACAGCTGAAGACATTCTTGCAAAATATTTCCATCAGGGAATTCAGTCCTTATGCAAAGCAAGAGGCGGTGACATTCTGGAAACACTGCATCCCAAATAAAATGTGAGCTGTGACAAGGATGCAGCGGGACCCAGCTTCTGGGTCAGAGACACTTTTTTAATGATGGAAATGTTTTGATGGAAAATAGTGCACTTGGCCTGTTAAGAAGTAACCAAGCAAAATGTTTTGGGGCATAAGTAAAATGTTTTATTTGGCAAATTCATGTCAATTTGGACTGGAAGGTAACTTACTTCTCCTACCACCTCAACCTTTCATGGCCAAATGGCAGACTGAAAAAAAAATGAGACAGGTGTAGGCAGCCGGCTGTTTGAGACCAGGGGGCCAGAGACCTACATGCAAAAGGTTCTGGAGCTGGAGGATCCCTGCTTGGCAGGAAGTGTGTCCAGCAGGAATGTGCTTGACTCTCCAGCCCTGTTGGCACTGTGTCCTCATCCATCCCAGGTGAGAGGCTGGGTGTGGGGGGGTCACAACCATGCATCAAGTCTGAGAGGCAGCCATTAAGCAGGCACGTCTAGGCTTTGCCTGTAAATTGGTGACTCAGGCAAGTTCTAGAAGCCCGATCTCTAAGATGAGAACGAAAATACCACTTCCCGCAGGACTGCTGGGTGATGACGTGCGCTCAGGGAGTGTGAAGAGAGCTTTGCAAGCTTACAGCAGCCTCCAGCCTCCACGGGGAGTGAGACAGGTGCACTCAGAGCCAACAGCCAGTGGCATGTGGCCCGAGCAAGCCCCACAGGCAGGTGGTGGTTTTGAGAATCCCGAGACACCCTGGAACTCAGAGGCATAGGAGGAGCTGGCAGCTGAATCAGTCC
This sequence comes from Mellivora capensis, assembly GCA_004024625.1. Lineage (NCBI taxonomy): Eukaryota > Metazoa > Chordata > Mammalia > Carnivora > Mustelidae > Mellivora > Mellivora capensis. The sequence goes on along the minus strand of PISX010000007.1, from coordinate 306,616 downwards.
CGGGAGGGAGCGCTAGCTCTCACCATTCAGACCCAACTGGGGAAATAACTGGCTGCTGGCCGAAGACCCCAGAAAGGCTGTCAGTAGAACTGGAGAGAGAGAGAGCCCACGTGCACTGTTGATGACCATCTCGGGAGCTGGCGGGGGCCGACCCTGCGCACCAGGGGTCCTGAGAGGGGTCTGAGTGGACGTTCATGGAGACCCCAGGAGGTGTTACTGATTTAGACCAGGGTCCAGATGAGGAACTGCTTCGTGAAGGTGATAGATTTGCCCAAGGCCATTTAGCAAGTTAAGCGGAAGAGCCAAGAAGGAGCCTAGTCTGGTTTTAAAGACACTTCTTTCCTTCCAGAACCATTGGAAATATGGTCTGACATAGCATCCCCTCAGCCCACCTCCCAGAGCCATGCCCCTGCCTGTAGCTGCTGTCCTTTTTTGTCTACAGCTTTGTCATGCTGAAGCCCAGAGAGGACCAGCCTTGGCCCGCTGCTAGCCCAGCCGGTCAGCTCCCTCCTCACGTCCTTCCAGCAAGAGCTCCTCTCTGAACTCGGCAAATGGACTGTGTTTAACCTCTCCACCTAGAACTCATTCTCTTAAATTCTCTCTTTTGATGGTGCAGGGCAGGGGGTGGGCGGGGAGGAGAGTAGAAGACAGTGGGGGACTGCTCACCTCTCATCTCTTGCCAACATCTTAACAAATCTGTCTCCTGCTGGTGGCCAGGACTTCAAGAGCAGCCCTCCTGTGGTGGCCAAGGGCGTGAGCAGAGCCGCCCTGTCATCTTCCCCCCCCCCCCCCCCCACCCACCATTCCGCCCCCAACACACACACACACACACACACACACTCACTCACTCACACCTATTTATACCCCTCAATCGAACCATCTCCTTTTTTGGACAATGTCGCCGTTTTGGCTCACTGTGGATACTCAGTCATGGAATCTCTTTACCAGGAAGGGAGAAGCACAGTGAAGGAACAAACGTACTTGGCCTGACACCAGGGCTCTAACTGATGGCATCTGATTCCCCTCCGGGGCACCTTCCGATGGTCTGTCTAGCCAAGTGCTCGGCCAGCTTCTCCACCATGGGGCAGTGCCCAGCCGGGTAAATTCAGGCCCCCTCCGGGCTGGTTGTACCCCAGCCAAATCCATGGAGGCCCATTCCACCTTCCTGCCTGAGTCACCCCACCTTGCAGAGCCCTGGGGAGGGGGGGCTGGCCTGGCGCCGCTCAGCACACCACTGCTCACAACACCTTCCTCTCCTGCATTCCTCGAGGCCAGCAGGGCGGCCACCAGTTGGCCCACTCTGTAGACAGGAGGAACAGAACTCAGACACACCTGCTTCCCAGGGGGCGCAGGAAGCTTTTTCACCTTCTCACTTCTAATGTACGGATGTAGTGATTGCTTGCTTATGTCCCCCAAGGATCCATAGCCTTTCCCAATAAAAGCACATTTCAATTGTTCCATGAAAGACAAAGAACAGGAAGTACGCAGTGAAGCGGGAAGGGAGACTAGAACGAGCTCCATCTAGGACATCTGAGGAGGGAGAGCTATGCTTTCAGCTTGAAACTCGCCTGTGGGCTTCCCAGTAGTTTGAACAAAGAGAGGAGCAGGTGGGTGGTTGCTAGTGGGGATAAATGACAGCCAGGCTTCAGGACGACTTGGGAAACAGACAGACAACAAGCACCTACTGTGTGCAGGCTTTGGTCACATGTTGGGGAAGAACCGAGCGAGATTCAACCCCTGTCAGTGCAGGTGGGCAAAGGGTACACTGGTGGGGCATCACTCTGCCTCCCACCCAGAGCAGGGACGGTGGATGCTGGAAGGGCATGGGACAAGGGACAGACAGCGATACCGGGCATTTCCTGGCTGCACTCACAGGGGCAAGTGAGGCTGCCGTCTCCACTTGCCAAGCTGTCCCTGTCCCCTAGGTTCAGAGCCAGGAGAAAGGCCTTCTCTAATCGGAGGCTGCTCCCACCAGAGCATGTGACAGGGCCTACCTGCCCAGGTACCTCGAAGGCACGGTGTGAGGTTATCAGGCACCAGCACCGCATCCCTTCCTGTTACAGACCCAGAAATGCTTCTCCCCAACTCCAACCCAACCCCCCAGGCACTGAGATGCCACTGCTGGGGCCCTCCAGGCTCCTGAGCCAGGGTGCCTCTGGGTCCATGGGGCCTGGCCACAAAGCCAACAGACCTGGTCCCTCCTTGTTTCCTGCCATCCTCAGCCCCAACCTGCTCTGGCGGTCCCTTCGCAGGATCTCAGATTCCCCACCGGCCAAGTGAGGAAGTGGGGCTACCACAGGGCAGAGGCCTTGCAGCTTTAATGTTACAGAAAAGTTCTAACTTGTTAGCAGGGAAACTGGACCAGAACTCAGATCCCCAGCTCCAGGCCCTGGCACCCCCACCAGGAAGGAGCCACCAGGACAGATGTGTGAGCTCAGTGGCCGCTGGAAGGGGCGAGCTTACTTCCTGCTGCAAAGCAACATGGCAGAGGTCAAAGCTGCTCCTGGGGAGACTCTCCACCCCCTTAGAAAGGCCTTACACCCCTTGGGTCCCACTCAGCAGGAGGCAGAAGCAGAGGCAGCTCACCCTCCCTCTGCACACACAGGGCCTCTTTGGACTGTAGGGTTAGGCTCTCCCACTCAGCACCCAGCGGCCCTGACAAGTCCCTTCTCTCTGAGCCTGAGAGAGGTAGCATGACTGATAATCAGGGCCCGAGCAGGATTTGGAAGGTCTAGCTTCTGGCCTGGGAGACTCCTCACTGTAACCACTGTAACCTCTTGCCAGGTCAGCGTCTCCTGGTTCGGTTCGAGTCATTTCTTTCTCCTGATATCTGTTGAGGTGGGAGGGCTCCAAGACACCCCGGATCCTGCCTTCAGGATACTTCATCTGGTGACGGACCATCACACACACATGCACGCACGCACGCACGCACGCACACGCACATAATACAGAAGGGGGTCACACATGCCAGGCTGGGTCCTATCAACAGGAGGGAAGCCCTGCAGACCCTTCCAGAAGACTGGACAGAAACAGAGAGCCCACAAACAGGCTCTTCTCAGGTATACCAGGAGGCAGCCATACCTCAGCCCTCTGGACTAGGCTGTCAACAGAAATGAAAAGGCTCCCAAAGATCATGACTACCCCTTGATGCCGAAGTGGGGAGAATGAGTCCCATAGACAGTACCTCAGTCCAATTTCCTTCTAGTCCCGGATAAAAGATTCTAGCCAACACCCGCTGTGTAAACCTGAGAGAAGGCCCAGCCAGCTCTGTCCTCAGAGGGGCAGAGAGAACAGGCAAGGCCAGTTTCCCTCAGGCCCCTCGTCCCCCACCAGGGCCCAGGGATCAGGTGGGCAGCGAGAAACCCCCACAGGGCCCATGAGCCAGCCAGCTAGCCCTGGCTGACGGCATTCTGACAGTTGGGCAGGTGGCCCATAAGCTGGGAGACGTGCCTCAGCCTTGTCGCTGCAGCCCACGCACCCCACAGGGACCCAAGGCCACTCCCTGAGTGGAGCAGTCAGGACCACCAGGCCAAGGCTCAGAATCAGGTGCCACAAGCAGGATGCCAGTGGCAGCAGGAGACTGGTCACCCTCCATAAAGCCAGCCCCATGAGGTTATTCCTTCCTGTCCCAGGAGATGATAACTCTGAGCCAGGAGGTCAAGGTCAGGAAATAACTGAAGAAAAGGCCCCAAACTGCAGATCGTGGAGGTGCGAGGACACGGCTGCCAGGCTGGGAGGTGAGCAGCTCCGGGTCCAGCTGCATGGCTCCAGGGGGACCACTCCTCGGGTCCCGCCATGACAATGGCCTCTCATCACTCACTCCTCCCTTCCCCCCTCGTGGATTCCTTCACTCACTGGCTGGTTCTGGGGACCCCTTCCCAGCTCCCACAGAGGACTGGGCCCTAAAGGAGAGGCAGGGCTTACAACAGTGTCACACATCCTCTAGGTGAGCAGGCAGACCCCAAGGCCTACTGCTGTTCCTGTAGCCGGGGTTTGGTGGTGGCACGTGTGGAATATTCTGGGGCCTGGGTGAAGAGGGTGGGTGGTTGTTTCAGGCAGGGGTCCGTTGACTTTGGGGGTAGGACCCAGCCAGGTAGGGAGGAGGACAGAGAATGTGGCCTGAGCAAAGTCCAGAAACAGGAAGAAAAGCTGTGTACCAAGGTCCCAGGGGCTTGGCCCTGGGCAGGTGCTTCTAAGTGCACCACTGCAATTTAAACTCTCCAGCAACCCTGAGAGGTGAGTGACATGGTCCCCATATCTATAGGAAAGGACCAGGCTCAGACAGATCTGAGTCTGGCTCTGCCTCTTTGTGGTTGTGACCTCAGACAAGGGGCTTTACTGCCACAAACCCTCATTTCCTTATATGCCAAAGAAGCCTAAAAACAGTGCCTCTCTCTTAGGATTATGGGGTAGGTATAAAGAGGCAAAGTGTCTGGCACATAGTAAGAACCTGACCAGTGACAGCTATTACTATCCTTTTTGTTCTATGTCTGTAGGTCAGAGAGGTGAAGCAAAGTGTCCAAATTTGCACAGCTCCGAAACAAAAAGCAAGGATTTGGCACTGTGCTGGAAACTACCATGCTGGTAGAGGTTTACTCAAGACCATGAGAAGCCCAAAGTTTTCCAGGGGTGGAGGGTTATGGGGAGAGGACCACGCTGGGTGGATTTATACAGCAAGTCAGAGACCAATTTCAGAGGGGCAGAGGACAGACTTGGTAAGAGGCCCCGCCTTAGGGCTCTGTCCTATGGGCAGTGGATAGGCTGTCTATATCTGCTAGAAGTCTCAACTTTGACGTCTTTAGAAAAGTCAAGCAGCGTCTAAGTGCTAAGAACAACAAACAAGAAGGCTAGAATCGATGGGCAAGAAGGAAGAAGAAACCAGCCATCAACAGTGGACCAACGAAGAGGCTACTGCATTGGTCCAAGCAGGGTGATGAGTGTCAAGCCAGTGGGTTGGAGAAGAGGGCGCTGACCCAACCAAGTGGGCATAAGAACTCAGAGGTTTCCACCTGGCAAGGCTGATAAAGCCACTGTGGGACATGGGAATCCAGGAGGGGTGCAGATTGGGAATAGGTGAGAAGTTAACACAGCAATGGGCGAGTATGGCTGAGAATGATTCCTTTCATGTTAAAGACAAATGGGGACAGAGGGTAGCAAAAGTCTGAAGAGAGTAAGTCTCATGGCTGGCTGGCCAGAGGAGGCAGCCAGGGGACAGGGCGGAGAGCTCCCTCTGCGCTCCACACTCGCATCCTGACCCTCAGATAGTCCGGGCCGGCAAGCCCCACCTGGGTGATACCTGAGGTGGTCTCTCAGAGACAGCCAGTGTGACATTTGTGCCCATCTGCCACCTTCGGAAAGGCCCTGTGGAGGGTAGAGGGTGAGAGGACAGACAGCAGGGGTGTGAGAAACCACCCCCAAAAAGAGGGGAGGGAAGAGACAGGTGGGTGGCGGGAACAGCTGTCAACTCGGAGACCTCATGGGTGGTGTGAAAGGCATCCCGTGACCCAGAGTCGCAAAGAGAAACCTACTCGCAGCTTGACGCCACAGGTGATAGAAGCTCCAGTGACCCCTGCCGCCTAGGACACAGCGTCATCGGGAGTGGAGGCCATCTATGACACATTCCAGGTCCCGGGCTGGATCCTTGAGAAACACAGTCTCATTTCTCCCTGGCACACAGGAAATGGTAAGTATCTGGAGAAGTGAATGACTTACTTATCATTCCCAAAGCCTAGCCTTCTCTGTCTGTCCATGGCTTCCCTTTGCTCTCTGTTCTCACCCTGAGGACTGCTACGGGGGCTCTCAGAGGAACATTCAGTGGCTCCCAACTACCTGTGGCACAAAGACCTAACCTTTTGGGCCAGAGGCACAGGAGGTGTCTTGGGCCTGAGCCAGCCTCCCCTGGACCTCTTCCCTCATGACTTGCTGCACAAAGCCCATCAGAGCACTGTACATATCACTTCCCAAATGTGCCCCGTGTTGTCCTATCTTCATGGGGAAGGCACGGCAACCATGGTGGAAATCCACAGGCCCAGGTCTGAATTTGGACTCTGCTGCTTCCAGAGCTCTGTAAGTGTGAGCAACTTACAAATCTCTCTGAGTCTCTGCATCTCCATCCATAGAGTAGAGGGTGGAGGAAGTGGCCGCTAGCCCACAGGGTTTTATAACGATTCAATGAGTGTGTGTCTGTAAAGCCAAGAGTCCAGTTCCCAGCCACGGTAAGTGCCTAGGAAATGCTTGCTGGCTGTATGATGCTTCACTGCGGACTTTTTCTCCCTGCTCACCTGAACCCTTCCATCCTGCACAGATGCCTCTGTTTCCCCTCCCTACCCCACCTCTGGGCCCTTAGTACTGAGGAAGAACATGTGACAGCTGCCCACTTTCACATGGCTGTCACCCAGCATCGTGTGTGTGCTTTCTGCCCTGTCTTCCCAACTAGGGACAGCTCCTGAAGGGACAGAACTGTCCTTACATCCCCCCTTGGGGTCCCCTTGGGGGCTTGCCTGGAGTGAAGGCTGAACAGAGAGTCATGGTTGGGATTGGCTATCACCCCACGTGTCTGAGTTCATTACAGTCCCTCCTGACCAGAGGCAGAAGGACAGGTCATATGGCCTTTGTTGTGGGGAGGGGGTCCCATCCTGATCTTCTAAATCTGTAGGGAGTTAGTAAATAGAGCTTTGAGGGATGGAAGTGGGACTAAGGGGAAAAGGGTCATATCTGGGTTACATAAAGCAATAAATGTGGCCCAGCCCGTGTTGCCAGGAGCCACTCCTGAAAGCAGTTCTCCACCACCTGGCAGCTCCCCAGATCCCTGGCACAGAGCACGCACATAACAGAATGAATGAACGAATGAATGAACAGATAAACTTAAACCCAGCAGGACCTGGCAACCGCCACTCACAGGGAAACCAAGAAACAGAGCTCTGAACTGAGCAGGACTCTTGCTGACAGGGATGACTACGAACAGCAGTGACGAAGCAGCGGCCACGCTGGAGGGCTCACTGCACGCCAGGCCCTCAGCAGGACCCTCCCTGTGCAATTCCTCATTTGATCCTTGCGACACACCTATTCCCATTTTGCAGGTAAGGAGACTGAGGACTGAGAAGGTAAAGCATTTGTCCAAAGTCACAATCAGTAAGGAATAGAGTCTGGCCCAAACCCAGCTCCCTCTGGCACCAGAGCTCACGCACCTCACTGTTGTCTCCACCCCAACTTAACTGAGCTGGGTTAGCCCTTCAGTAACTTTGTCCCTGAGGCATTAGCACAGTGCCTACAGCCGCCCCGCACTCCAAGGCCTGATGAGGGAGTCTTCTGGCAAAGCCATTCTCTGTGCCCTGCTCTGCCCCAAGCTGGGCTCAGCCAGAGTCCTGGGGCAGCACTTCTGGACCCATCTCTGCCTGGCCAGCCAGGCTCTGACAGCTGGAGAGGCCAGCATGATGCCTGGAGTCATGAACCCCCTCTCATCTCTCCCGTGCCTCCCCCTCATGTCTGCCAGGGCACAGTAGGGGAGAGGACAGGGCCCATTTAAAAGGACTCAGAGAGAAAAAGAAGACCCATCAGCAATCATTCTAAGACTTGGTCCGATTAAGATTTTTTGTATTCCATCCCCAGAGGAGAACAAAAACATCTGAGCGATGGAAGAAAATTAAGATTGTAAAAGGGCCTAGTACAAAGACACTGGTGTTGGGGGCTGGAAATGGCAGTGGATGATGGAGGTCAGTCATCAGAGTGCTGCAAGGGTAAGGACTGAACCAAGGCCTGGGGAGGTCAGCAGAGAAGGCTTCCTGGAGGAAGTAACCTGCAAGGTTGAGTGGATTACCAGGCAGAATTAGGGAAGTGCGTTTGGGAAAGGCACGGAGAAGGGAGGAAATGTGAAGGAGTGGCTGGGTAGGGGGACAGGTAGGAGGTGGGAAAGCTGGAGCAGTAAGCAAGGGGAGGTAAAGCAGGGCATGGTCAGCTTGAATAAGACCTTTGGGCTCCATCTTGACAGCAACAGAAAGCCATTGCAGCACGTGGTGGCACGATCAGATGGACATTCTAGAATGAGTTTCCTGGCTGTTGTGTGGAGCCTGGTTGGACCCAGGTGAGCCTGGATGGAGTTGAAGGCAGGGGAGACACGGGAGTTCCGGCAGGAGAGGAAGGTGACCAGGGTGAGGGAAGCAATAGGGGGGAGCCAACTCCAGAGATATTAAGAATGCAGAGTTGCCAGCACTTGGAAAGGGATTAGCCACGTGCGCTGGGCAGGGGAGGGCAGGCAGGAAAAGGGAGGCTCCCAGGTCTCTGGGCAGTAGGAGGGAAGGCAGTGATTTTCACCAAGACCAGATACAGGGGCAGCTTTAGAAGAACGGATCAAGGTTCTTCAGGGCGACAGGAAAATTACTTTAGCCATTTGTCTTCCTGAAGGGTCACATGACCACACTGAAAAGCTCCAGCCACAAACCGCTGAGCACTTTGAAAAGTGTTTCCTACCAGGAACTCCTGGGGCACCCAGATCATCCACTAAGGTAAGGATTGCTGTGTCCCTGTTTCAAAGATGAGCAAATTGAGGATAAGTGACTCCCAAGGCCACAGAATCCAGTGGGGGAGGCCTGAGCACCTCAGTCTTCTCCCTCCCAATCCCGTGGGGATCCTATAGCCATCTGTGTCAATTTTAGAAGATGTCTGGCTTCGGGGCAAGGAGACAAATGACAGGGGAGACAACTCTCTCTCCATAAGCAGAACAGACAGACCATGACAGGGCCGCAGACCAAAATGTTCATGGCGGTTAACTTACGGGCAATTTTTATTTTCCTATTTGTAGATTACATTTTGGCAGTTTTATCAATGGATGTATTTTACTTTGTAAGGAACGGGGCACCTGGGTGGCTCAGTGGGTTGAGCCTCTGTCTTTGGCTCGGGTCGTGGTCTTGGGGTCCTGGGATCGAGCCCCGCATCAGGCTCTCTGCTCAGCAGGGAGCCTGCTTCTCCCACTCTCTGCCTGCCTCACTGTCTACCTGTGATCTCTCTCTCTCTGTCAAATAAATAAATAAAATCTTTTAAAAATAAAGATAATTCTAAAACAATTTTTAAAGATGATATAAGGACAGCACAACCATGGAACACAGAAACACCAGCCAGCGGCGCTCCAAATGCTTCTCGATTTTGCATGTTCCTCTGTGACATGGGCTGGAAAGGGCCACAGCTAGGAGCCGGCAGCAACCCAGGCCCACAGGAGCTCTTGAAGGGATAAATTTTTTGTTGCTGTTCTTTGGTTATTTTAATTTTTTTTAAAATTTATCCTGGCCCCAAATATCCTTCCACCCACATTTTTTTCTTCTCCCTCTCTTGGGTGCTAGCTCCAAGGTGCCCCGAACAAGGGGTGTTTAATGCACTGAGACGGACACCGGGGGGACGTGCTGCCAAGGCGTTGCTGAACAGACGGAGCCCGGGAAATAAATTCTGTAAATAGAGTCTGGGCAGAGACCATTAAAAGTGTTGTCCTAGTGTCTCTTTATGGGGCAGAACGCTGTCCTGCACAGGCGGCTGCAGGTCAGCTGGCCTCTTATGCCGGTTTGAGGTCCCCGTTGCTGCATAAACTAGCTTGTTTTTCCCATTTTCGGCGACGGGCCTTAAAACAGACAGAAAAGCCCTTCTCAGGTCTGTGACTGCCGTCACTCGGGGCTGGCAAGCGGGGCCCCGGGTGCTCCACGGACCTCATGTGCTTTGTCCATCACAGGCACATTTCAGGTTAATGGCGTCTGCAGATGCAAGCGCAGAATGCAAATGGAACATTCCAGAGGAAGCAAAGGAGGCGGAGGGGCCACTAGACTCACTGCTTGGGTTTCGCTCATGTCTCTGGCCTTTGAAAAGACAGCGTGGGCTTTCTCACCTCTGAGCCAGAGATCAAAATGTCACAGTGAAATACAAAGATGTTAATCTGAACACCAAATGGGAGTGGCAAAAACTAGAGAAGACAGAAACAAATAGTTCTCACTCTCTCTCTGGATCTATATGTTCATGTGTATATATGTCTATATATATAAAATCAATATGAAGCCTTTAAAAATCAGATTTATGCTGTGCTGAGGGGCAAGGGCTTATTTTCTAGATAGCTTAAAGGAAGCCTCTGCCCACAAAAAATAAATAAGCCATCGGGAGGGATACAGTGGGGTCTGGACCAGAGCCGGCTGGAGGGCAACAGGCCAGTTCCCCATTGTCCACTGGTGTACCCACTCCCCCGGAGGAGGGCAGCCCACAAGGACAGGAATTTCTGTGTTTTGTTTACTAATGTATCCCCAGTGCCTGACGCTCAATAAATAGGCGTCAAATGGAAAAACATAAATCTCGTTTATGGAGAATGTTAATGATGTGGAAAAATATTTTTGAAATTACATTAAGAAAAAAGGTAAGAAAAAAACCTGTAGTGTGTATATGCATGCGGAAAATGCTAGAAGGAATTACATGAAAGTGCTGACTGTGACTACAGCTGAGTGGTAAAATTACGGGTGACCTTTCCTTAAAATTTTCTGTGTGTTTTTAAGCAAAGTAATTTACCAGTTAGGATGACTTGAACAATAACAGCAACAAGAATAGAGGGAATTAAAAAGTGCCACCATCCATGGTGGTTCCGAAAGCTGTTGATCCTCCCTAGACAGTCCTGTGGCCTGTGGGGGAGCGGTCAGCCTGGGTGGGCTTGGCCAGGGAGAAGGGGATCTACACTCAGACCTGGTGGGAATTGGGATCCTCTGGCCCCTTGAACTTGATCTCTAGACACCATGTAAGAATGTGGGTTTTAGGGGTTGAATTGTATTCCCCAGAAAAGATTCCTAACCTCTAGTACTTCAGAATGTGACCTTATTTGGGAATAATTGGTAATTATTGGTAATTGAGTTAAAATGAGGTCATTAGGGTGGGCCCTAATCCAGAGTGACTGGTGTCCTTATAAAAAGGGGAAACATGGACACGCAAACACATACACAGAGAAGGCCACATGAGGGTGAAAGCAGAGATCAAAGTGATGCCTCTACAAACCAAGGAAAGCCAAAGATTGCCAGCAACCACCAGAAGCTAGGAGAGAGGCTTATCCCAGATCCCAGACCCAGCCTCCAGAACTAGGAGACGGCCCATCTGTTGTTTAAACCACCCAGTCTGTGGCACTTGGTTATGGCAACGAAAGCAAACCAAGACAGCAAGGGAAAGCCTGCCATGGAGTCAGGTCACAGGGAGAACTTGGCAAATCTCTTCTCTCTTCAGGACTCAGTTTACTTATCTGGAAAATGGGAGGCCTGGCCTAGAGCAGTGGGTTTCGAACTTGGTTTTAACCCTGGAATAAAATCTTACAAAGAGGCTCAAACACAAGACGTAAAAAGAAACCCTGATTCGTTAGAACCCTGCTCTGGATCATACCCACCTCCCCCCCAACCCCAGCAGAACAGCTTTTGAGAACAATCCCAGATTGTCTGTAAAACCTTGATCGGTACCCTAGTCTAAGCCTCGCCAAACTCGAAACCCACCAGCTAGAATCACTGAACCTCTCGCATGCACCCAAGCTTGTGCTGGACACAGGAGACCTGACCCCTTGCCTTTAAGAGGCAGCTGGTCTTGGTGGAGAGGTGAGACTAATACCAGGAACGCAGTGGGCAGACAAGCCAGGCTGCCCTCTCCCTCCTGAGAGCTACAGCTGGAAACAGGTCACCTGATGTTCTAAATCCGCCACATCTAAATTTATCTTGCCCTCCAAGGACGAGCAGATGCTGTGCCTTATCGGAGCATGGTAAGTGGCAGAACGACAGACGTGACGCGCCCTTATCACCCCAAGGACGGGAATGACGTCTGCAGAAAGACTTGGTCTCCCTGACAATGAAATCAAGAGCTCACGTGCCAGCAAACCTGAAGTGGACTGGGTCACGCAGGCCCCCAGGTGGGGTAGGACCCAGCCCAGGAGTCCAGATTCCTTTCCAGACGCTTCTGTGTCCCTGGATCAGGGTAGGGGAAGCTGCTACCCCTGAGGAAGAGTGCACAGAAGGGGAGGCTGTTTGCAGGGAAGGACAAGTCCCTGTTGCATCCCCGTGGAGTGGAGACCCAAAGCACCCTATTCTGCACAAGAGAGGCATAAAGAAAACGCTCCTGAGGACCCGTGTGCAGCTGACCACCGGAGACTGGACTGAGAGGCCACTGAGGGTCACAGAGCAGAGCTGAGCACCCCAGGAGGAGACTGGACTCTAGGCTATGGGGTGTTTCCTGCCCACTAGCTCCCAAGCAGAACAGAGCTGGAGCCCCTCCACCACAGTCCTGCAGATCTGTGAAGAGGAGGAGGCTCTACCCATCCTCCCAGAGCCCACAGACTCATTAAGGTACACAAAGTCAACAGGAAAGAAGGAAATGGTGTCACTGTCCCCATGCCCCACTGTGGAATCAAGTGGGGGATTCAGTATTCGTTCAACTTTTAAGTACACAGAGAACATGCCAATACATTCTCCTTTTTAAAAACCACCTTACAGATAAAGCTGACATCCCCTCTGACCTCCATGCCTTCCCCTGGGGTAACCATTGTTAGGACTCGGAGGGAGAACCTTCCAGAACATCCACATCCTTTCAAAGAGACCAAGCAGGCCAGTGGTCAGGGCAGGGTGTGACACTATAGGCTTCCCAAGGAGTGTAGTGGGGCCAAGGGGAGAAAAGAGTGGTTGAGGGCTGTAGGAATCAGGGCGGGCCTCCAGGAAAAGGAGTGTGGAGGCAGGGGTTCAGGGAAAGGTAGGATTCAGATGACCCCGAGGCAGGGGTCCCTGGGAATTGGACCCATATGATATCAGCACAGAAACAGCTAGCCCCATTCATCATTTGTAGTCAATTCTGCTTCTTTGGGAAATTCTGAAGCCTTCCCAAAGGGTCCTCACCTTTGCCCTCACACCACTAGTGCGTGACGAGGATGACGATGACAATGACAATGAAACAGTGGCGTGTGCTGGGCACTCTGCCGGCCCTAACAACACTTCTATGGCACTGGGATCGGTGTTTCCATTTTCCAGACAACACAACTGCAGCCCAGGGAAATTCAACAACTTGCTTAGTGTCCCACAGCTGGGGGTGACAGAGCCACCACTGACCACGGTGTCAATGATGGAGGTCCTTCCACGAGGCCACCCTGCTTCTGTGGCCAACAGTACAGTTCTTGTGCCTACAACAATGCCTAGCACACAGAAGGGCCTGCGCAAGTATTTGTAGGCTGGTGTCTTAGCTCAAGACCATGGGCAATGTTGAGTCAATAATCAAGCACTAGGCAATCCGAGGCAATCTTCATGCTATTACAGGGCTTAGGGGTGTGTGTTGTTGGTTTTTGTTTTGTTTTTTTAAGTTAAGGATCTAAATTTTCTTCTAGGAACCCCCCTACAGCCTCGAGCTTCTGCTCCTGGAAAGAGTTAAGGCTTTGGCAAGAGGCTGTCCCACAAGGCAAACCAAATGTCCCCCATTCGTCTGTGAGAGCACAGGGCAGCACAGCAGCTACTTTCTGTGAATGGCCTCCTCGTGGACGTCAGTCACGCCAGGGGGTGGGGAGGGGGCCTTGATTTATTATATGGCTTTTGGACAGTTCTTCCAGAAATACTGCCAAACAGTAGAATAATCAACTCTTTCACTCAAGCCCCTCATACTTTTTTTTAATGAAAGAATACGCAACGAGCCTGAACTAAATAAATAAAAATGCCACACTTTTGCCCAACAGAACTTTCTGCGTCACTGAGGAATATTTGCAGACCTCAACAATCTTTTATCTTCACAATGACGTTCCAGCCTTCTCCGGTTTGGATGTTCTGAGAACTTCTTTGATTTGGGCTCCCTAATTATCTTATGAGAACAATTAGCTTATTAACTAATCATGTCATTATTTGATGTTGCTTAGAGCAGACATTAGAGAACCCCTTCCTCCTCCTGTGCTCTGTCTACTGTCCACCGGGACTATCTGAAGTCAGCTACTCGTTCCGGGCTCGCACTGCAAGCAGATTTGTCTGGCAAGGATTGTCTCTCTCAGCAGTCATTGCTGACAATCACAGGGCTGGTTTCCGGGCTGGGTAAGGGGGACAATGTCCATCCACAGCCACTTTATCTATCCATTCACTATGCCGGCCATGGAGATCTTAAGATAGAAAGGACATGACCCATGTGCTCAGGGATATCCCACAAAGAGATGCCCTGGGAGGCTCAGAATGAGGCCACCTCCTCCAGGAATGTTCCCGATGGGTAGAGACTCTCAACTCTGTTCTCCAGCTCAGCATCCTGTCCTCCATCAGGCAAGTTTCCCGATTTGTTATCAGCTCTGTGAGAGAGCTCCCGGAGAGGACGAACCAGGTCTGGCTCCCCAGTGGGTGGTAGGTAATAATGGCTCAGTAAATACTGGCTGAAAAAAAAAAAAAAAGAACATGCAGCCCATTCACCTGAAATAAAGAGAAAAAGACCAACAGAAATGTCTATCCCTCTGGGTGCCAAAAGGTTCTCTCTGCTTTGAATACTGGCTGGAGGCTGAGGCCTGAAATGTTTATGGGTTGATCGGACTCTGCGTAGTGGAAAGCCGTAGCTCAAAACCAGCACTTCCTCCAGTCCCGAACGTTGACAACAACTGACAGTAACAGGGCCGGGAGCCCAGACTGTCCTGGGCAGGTCCCTTCTACTCTTGGAGCCTACTTACTCAGGTCTAAAGTGTGTGGTTGGATAAGATGCTTTGAGTTCTCTGACATTGGGACTCTTATGAAAACCTCACATCCCTATGATGATTTGTCAAACTGTAGCCTCGGGGGACAGGGGCCTAGGCCACGGTGGCTGGCCTCCCCCGCCAAGTAGATGTGAGACCATGGCCTGGTCTCGTAAGTGTATGAAATTTCCTCATCTACAGAGTAAGGGCTGGGGCAGGGGTGCTAGAGTGGGTGCTTCCTAAGTCTGGACTTCTAGTATTCTCAGTGGAAAACGCTGGATAGATTAAATTTGGGCACGGTACACATATGTCACACATCTTCTCAAAAGAGCCCCGATTTCCAATATTGCACACACTTCATTCATTCCTTGATTCACCCAATATTTAGTGAGCCCCTACTGTGTGCCAGGCACTGTTCTGGTGGTGGACCAGACAAGACCCAGTCGCTACTGTTATGGGGTTCCCAGTCTCATCGGGGAGACAGAAAATACATAAGTCAATGACTAAACAAAAGTTGATTTCAGATATAGTTACAGACAAAGAACATCAAGAAATTGCACCACGTGAGAGGGAGAGTGGGGCTCCTTTCTAAAAGCTGGTCGCAAAGGTTTCTATCTGAGCTGAGACCTAACGGCTCCCTGGAAAAATGTAGGGAAGAGCATTCCAGGTGGAGGGAAGGGCAGGTGCAAAGACTCCAGGCTGGAACCACATGGGGGGCATCTGGAGAGCAGAGAGGTGACCAGTGTGGCTTGTGAAGGGGGCAGGAGGGAATGACTGGAAACAAAGCCGATGGCCAACTCCTGTAGGGCAGGGTGGAAATGTCACTGCCAAGAAGCCCACGGATAGGAATACAGGGGTTTAGATGGAGAAAAACGTCATCTCTCTTTTCGCCAACCTCTACCTGAAAACCAGCACTTCCTCCAGTCCCGAACGTTGACAACAACCGACAGTGACATCAGGGGACGCCAGGGACAACGACAGAAACTACTCGTCCATCCTTAACACCACTGCTGCAGACCTCTGGAGACGGCACTTCTGCTCATCACAAGTGCAAAGTCACAGTAGCTGTGAGGCCAGCAGTTGGCCATTACGATTTAAAGTCTTAACAAAGAAGGACACATATTCCAATATGGTAAATTTGAAAAGTATCTAAGGACTGAATCTGAAGAGAACTGTTTTCCCTTGTAATCCTGTGGGTTTTGTTGTAGATGAGGAAGAGCATTGCTCGAAGATGGGAGTCCCTGGGCTTCGCCCGATGCCTCAGGTGCTCACAAGCCATGGTAGGGAGTCTGACTTTTACTCCAGGCGGGACAGAGAGCTGCCATTCCAACGGGTTTCGTGGGCTACACTTTCTGTGCTTCAAAGGCCCCCCTGGCTTGCGGGGCCTGTGGTTGTGCGGGGCAGTGCCAAGGGCAGGAGAAGGCACGGCCTTCCCTGACCATTGTCCTGGGCCATCGAGAGCGGGCAGCGTCTTGGGTCCTCATGCTCTTGCCTCTGACCAGGTGCCTGCCTACCACCCCACTTCACACTCACCTCTGGGCCCAAAGGAACCCTGTCCCTTGGCCCGAAGGCCCCACCGGGGCACCCTCCCAAAGAGCTTCTGAAAGTGAGAACATGTGTTCCCAAGAAAAATAAATGCGGCATTTGCCACCGTTTGGTGTATATATTGGTCTAGCAAAGAAATGAGATTTTTATTTTAGAAAAGGCTTCCATCAGGACCCCAGCGGAGGCCGGGCAAACACTAGGGGGATGGACCGTGACTGCTCAGGGAGGCCCAAGCACTGGAACCCACTGCCACGAGCGGCAGCCCCGCCATTTACGGCCCCCTTCCTGTTTTCCCCGGGCCCCTCTTCGAGCTGCTCTCTCACACACAGAGTCTTTTCAATGCCCTCCAGGAGAACAGAAGAATCCATTTGCACACGCCGGCATGCACGTTTCTCCCACCCTCCCCAGGGAGCAGGCCCTGCCAAGAGGCCTGTTTATGGACATACGGGGACAGGCGGGGATGGGGCCCGTGGGGTGGGGTCCTCCGACCGAGCCAAGCTGAGGGCTGAATCCTATGCTCCCAGACACCCCAAACCGGAAGTGAGAGCAGGGCCAGGCCAACTGGGAGCTGAGGGACATTTGTGGCACTTCTCGGGCAATGCCTGGGAGCCTCGTGGGGGAACAGGGATGCAGTGTGGGGTGTGGAGGGTCTGGCTTTGGAAGGAGAGAGCTGGAAGACGCAGGGCTGGTTCACCTCGAAGGATCAGGATGGTGTCAGAAATGGAGAGGAACCACTGGGTCTTTGGAACCAGGGTAGGCGAGCTGCTGAACGGGAAAACGAGGCAGCCGCGTCACTGGAGAGGACCAGCACGGAAGAGTGACTGCTCCAGGGGCCAGCGGCACCCACCGCTGCCTGTTCAGCCCCATGCCCCTTTCCCAGGTCTCTGGTTAGAAAGAACAGGCTGGGTTTTGTTTTTCTTGGGAGAGGGTTCGTTTTTATTTGTACCCATTGGCATTTCTGGGTTGGGAGTTTCTCCAGCCTCCAATGTGGAAGGCTGTAAGGAGAACCCAGGAGCTTGCTGGCCTGTCATTCCTCGCAGTCCCCGGTCCCCAGCCAGTCTGCCTTTATCTCTCCACTTTTCATAATTTTCCTCTATTTGTTTCACATATAATGTCCAGAGCTTTTGCCTGTCCTTGGTGGGAGGGTAGGGGACAGTGTATCTACTCCATTGTGTCTGGAACTGAAGTCCTACATTTCATATTGTTATGTTTTAAACATATATATATATTTTTTAAAAGATTTTATTTATTTGTCAGAGAGAGAGAGAGCGAGAGAGCGAGCACAGGCAGACAGAGTGGCAGACAGAGGCAGAGGGAGAAGCAGGTTCCCTGCCGAGCAAGGAGCCCGATGTGGGACTCGATCCCAGGACGCTGGGATCATGACCTGAGCCGAAGGCAGCTGCTTAACCAACTAAGCCACCCAGGCGTCCCTTAAACATATATTTTTAAAGATTTATTTAATTGAAAGAGAGAGAGCGCGAGCGAACACATATGGGGAAAGGGAGAAGCAGACTCGCAGGGACCCTCCCCCCCCAAACTGGGGCGCCATCCCAGGACCGTGGGATCATAACCTGAGCTGAAGGCAGACGCTTAACTGACTGAGCCACCGGGGGCCCCTATGTTCTATATTTTTAAGAAACACATGAATCAAATATAGCAGAATACACCAATTTCCTTAACCTGTCTGGCAGTTACGGGAAAGCCCTTACACGGCTTTCAATACTCTTCCTTTTATTGGAAACATTGTATAAATTCAGTGTTACACACACCCCTTCCTTCTTTGCGCATTCACCCCCCACCCCAACCTCTGCTGTGCAGCTCCCGGCACCAGCTATACAGTGGCGAATTGAAAAGATCTTGCTGGAAGAGCCTTTCACACTTGGGGTGAGCAGACAGCAACCAACAGCTGAGGCAGAGTGCTCCCACAGCAGAGGGCAATGTGCTCTGAAAGACCCTGGCCAGGAGGCTAAGTCTGAGGAAGTCTGACCACTCTGAGGAAGTGGTCCTTGGGCCTATGTGCCCCCAGGGCATTCCTGGGATGGCCACCTGTGGGCAGTCAACCCAAAGGTAGAGAAGCAAATGGCTTCCCAAGAACAAGCTTTGTGGGCGAGGCCCCTCCCAAGTAAGCTGGGTCTCATGCAACTATCCCACTTCTCTGCACAGCTCCCCACTACAGGGAGGGGGGTCTTTCCTCCTATTTCAAGTTCTCTCCTCCAAATCAGCACCGCAGAAAGGTCTCTTGCATCAATCCTTTGGCTGTAAGCGTGAGTGGGAGCCATTGCCTGGGCCCGTTGAGGAAAACCAGGCTCAGCACCCAGAACAGGCATTCTGGTCTCCAGTGAACTTGCTCACCCTGGACAAGGGAGAGTTTGTCTCCCCAAGGGTGTATGACAACATGGCAACTGAAGTCCCGACCCCTAGACCAAGTCTAAATTAGCATGAAGAACAAAATGGCCCTAGGAAAATAATGGCCAGACTCCTAAGAGGCTCTTCTTCCCTTCTCTCTGAAAGCCACTTGGAGCTTAGCTTGGAAAAATGCTCCCAGGCCCAGGAGATATGCCCTTCTTCTCTCTTACCCTGCCCCAAGTATCCCCAACAACAAGAGTGACCACGACACTCCCAGCATGGGAAGGGCCCAGCAGAGTGGTGGCTGTTGGGCATTTCAGAAGGAAAGCTGAAGTGCTAAGGGAAGGGTGTCCTGGGCTCCTGGGGAAGGTTCCAGTGAAGCCCCATTTATACATGATCTCACGGGACTGGTTTCATGATCTCTTCTTTCACCTGAGGAAATGGAGGGTCAGTAAGAATAAATGACTCATCAGGTGGGATCTGAACCCAATTCTGTCTAAACGCATCGACCCTGATCCCTTAGGCTGGCTCCACTTGCCGTAAGAACACGGTGGGGGATCTGATCTGAGGTGTTAAGGTGAAAGATGGATCTTGAGGACATTTCTCCATCTTTTTACCTGCTCACATCTGCCTTCACGGGGTACAGGTGGCTTCCCCTCATTTCATAAACACTAATTAAGGGAGCTCCAAGGTGGGCATGTGGGGCACACAGAGCAAACAGCTGTCACCTGCTGTCACAGCAAAGCAGCAGAATCTGGAGGGTGGGCCAAGTGGCCAGGACTGAGCAGGCGTGGGACACCATTAAGTCCTGCCCGGCCTAGAAAACTGCAGGAGGAGGCCAGGCCACCTGGGAAAGCCATTCAGAAAAACTAAGCGATCACGAGTGGTCTCACATTTCATGGCAGGCACTGGGCAGTCCACCCACAGACCCAGGAAGAAGTCCCAAGAGCAGCTAGGCCCACAGAGTTCTAGAGAAGGCCACCCTATGTCCAGTCCTCAATGGATGTCCATATACTAAGAAGCAGTTAACATGTCCATGACCTCCAATGATCAGGAGCAGATAAGAAGCCTTCATACAGCAAGGGGCGCATACACAGCATACAGGGAGAAGGGCCAGGGCCCCCACTGGTATGAAGGAGCCCCATCATGTCCACCCCCTCCCTGGGAGCCCTGTGTCCTCATTTGGTGAGTGTGGCTGTGCTGGCCCCATGAGAAACAAGGCCCCTCTGTTGTGTGGCTGCCCAATACAGAGGACTGGGCTGTCCCACTGGAAAGGGGGCCCCTCCGTGAGCACCAGCATCCTCGGTAAGAGGAAAGGGAACCCAGATATACACCCCACTCTCAGCTCCCAAAGCCTACTTGGTGAGGGCAGAGCCCACGAGCTCTGGGCAAGAAGGATAGGAGGCTGTGAGGGGGCACTCAGTGCCAGGCCTGGCCCACCTCCACTACCCTGCCACAAGCTGTGCAACTTTGGGCCACTTATAGATCCTCAGTTTCCCCATCTGAAAGATGGAGTGAAAAAAACAGTACTTGCCTCCAAGGGTAACTGGGAGATAATCCTGCCCAGCACACACCAAATATTCAACGAACCTTAGTTTCCTTTTTTTTTTTTTCCTTAAAGGGGGGCATTGGGGGGAAGGGGAAAGGGAGGGGGAGAGAAAGAATCCTAAGCAGGTTCCATGCCTACAGCAGAGCCCAACTCGGGGCTCGATCCCACAACCCTGAGATCACGACCTGAGCCGGCACCCAGAGTCGGACGTTTAGCCAGCTGAGCCACCCAGGCACCCCGTGTTTCATCTTTACGTCAATCAGCAAAGATGTCAGCCTGCAGCTCCTGTGCGGAATCACTTGGCTGCATCAACGGGTTGGTATCTGGCTCACCGTATAAACAGTTTGTTGGCCAATGGACTTCTTGCTCCCCTCCCAGCCCCTTCCTGCCCCCCCTCCCTGGGAGGACAGCTTACCTATGGTCCTTCGGAGGTCTTCGCACTGGCTAATGTGAGGAAACTTCAGGATTTCCTTCCACTTCTTGCTTTTCCCCTTGCGCTTTCCTCCACCCCCTGCAGAAATGGGGGAAAAGATGTTGGGCTGATGTTGGTCTTGTCCAAGGCTCCAGAGCCTGTTTCCCATCCCAGCAGGTTCACACCCCAGCAGGCACACACACTCCTTCCGGGCCAGCATCAAACCTCTGTTCTCCCCGCCCAGTCGGGCGTGGGCCCCTCAAAGAGCAGGAGCAGACGAGCCCCTTGAGTCATCCAGGCCTGAGCCCACACCGGGTGCCCTGTTCTTCATCATCATCTCCCACCGCTGTTCAGACCCACTGGGTGCCCTGCCTCTGGCCCCAGACCAGACTCCAACCTGCCCACGGCAGGGGCCGGGCCATCTGGACTTAAAATTGCCTTCAGGCTCGGGAAGTCCTCGCAGAATGGATATACAAGTAAGTAGACAGCAGCCCCCTCATTGCCTCATTTTGTCTTCCCATTTCCTGTGGAGAGTCCCCTTCCCCAACTGGAGGCCAGATGTCAGGAGCAGGGACTTCAATTTCCAGTCGTCTCCTGTACCCCTTTCTTCTCCCTCCCCACAAACACCAGGGTCGTGGAGGATGCATTCTCAAGGCTGGAAAGACTCGAGAAGGGCCCCATCCTGCCTCACGTCCTCCTCAGTGTGCACGTGTGATGGGCACACACATGCTAGGGACATGCATGTGTAATGTCCATACACATATGATGAACACACGTGCAATGAAGGTACATACATTTGGAAGCCCTGCACACACAGTGGCCATGCGGTGAACACGCAAAGCTGAATAAGGTACACCCATGGGGCATTGCTGTCACCAACACTCCTCCTTAGCCATGGGACCATGGACAGACGTCAGAACGCTTGGGTGTGCAAAGAGTGAGGGGAAACGTCCACTCTGGCCCATGTCCCTGAGCCCACCAAGTGCTTGGGCCTCAGACCCAGAGGCCCCTCTGTGTCGCACACGTAGCCGGGATCTCAAGGGACAGAGATGCCATTACCCACCCCCACCCCCAGAGTGGCCTTAGATACCATCTTGCTAAAGGTCACGTAGCCCTTTAGGCCCCTCAGTATCTTGGGATATTAAGAGCCTTTTACCTTCCTACATGCAGTCAACACCTCAACCCCCGTGGAGTTGGGGCCCCATTTAGAGATGCAAGATGTGGGGCAGAGCCCGGGCACCGTGGGCCTGATCCCTGCTCTGGGTGGGTGTGCAGTCCCTCTGGTCTCTAACACTCCCAGAGCAGGCGTGGGCCCCTCTCTCCAGCCAGCAAACTGAGGGATGCAGGAAGAGCTTAGTTTGTACCCACGCTGGCCCAGTGCACGCCTCGGGGCTGGCAGGAAGCTGCTCCATGGGTCCTCACTGTCAACCCTGCCGCCCTGGGAAGCTCAGGCCGGGGTCCCCGTCAGTGAGTTTGGTTAGCTTCTGAGGCCAGGACCAGGACCCCCACCCTGGGGGGTGGGGAAGTAGGAGAGAGCGAGCTGATGGGGGTTGGGGGGCAGTCCTTTCTCTGCTCTCTGCTCATCCTGTCTTCCTTTCTCTCCAGTCTCGGCAGAAGGCAAAGGCCTCAGACTCCAAGGGGCAGAACGAGTGTGCACTGGGCACTTACTACGGCCAGGTCCATTAGAACATTACCTTATTTAATCCTCAGAATGACTCTTTGAGGAACAGATCACCAGACCAAACATCACAGATGAAGAAACAAACAGCCAAAGTTGAGCAACTCGCCCGCTGATGGCCTGTCCGGTTCCATATTTGCTCTTTCCTCTAGCCAGGGTCAACACACAGGCACACAGAGCAGAGGTCTTCCCCGAACCCTGGCCTGAGCCAAGCCACTCACGTGCACTCCCCAGAGCCCTCACTCTGAGTCTACAAAGTGGAACTATGACTATTTCCCCTTGAACAGAAAAGGAAACTGAGGCATGGGGAAGAAAGAAGCAAGTGGCTTTCTTCAATGGCTCATTAATGGCAGAGCCAAGACCCCAATTTGAGTGGACTCTAGACCCTAGGCCTGTCTGGAGGGCTTCCTTTGAGGTTCACTGCAAACCAGGGAAATTCTCAGGGATCAAAAAAAAAAGCTGTTGTCAGGCCACAGAAGTGACAGAGTGTTGAGTAAGAGGAGGAGGAATGGGGATCTCTCTGGATGGGGCCCCAGCCCACAAGCTCTGAGAAAAGACGCCACCCCAGACGCCTGGAGACTTGTTCTGCTCGACCCACATGTGGCTTGTTTGCCGGTTCACTGAACCAGCTGTCTAGGTCCAAAACCATGAGAAAACTTCCCAGGCAAATCCAGATTTCAGACTTTTCTCCATAACCAGGCAGCCTGCGTGGCAAGCATCCTCAGAAGCTGGGGAGGAGCCGCTCCCGTGGACAGGCACTGTGGCCTCCATGCAGCCTGCCTGCCTGGCCTCCAGTGGGATTAAAATATGCACCCTCCAGAAAAGGGCTGCCCTCTAGAGACACAGGCAAAGTCAGATGCTGCCGTCTCGGCCTCCGCCAGGCTGGGAGGTCAACAACGGCCATCAGAACACATCTAAGTCGGGACGCCTGGCTGGCTTAGTAGGTTGGGTGACTGATTTAGGCTCAGGTCATGATCCCAGGGTCCTGGGATCAAGGCCCATATCAGGCTCCTTGCTCAGAGGGGAGCCTGCTTCTCCCTCTCTCTCTGCCTACTACTCTGCCTGCTTGTGCTCTCTGTCAAATAAATAAATAAAAATTCTTAAAAAAAAACCCAAAACACAGGCACACATCTAAGTCCTTGTCCCCTCTCATTCCCACACTATTTGCTCCCAGATCTGGCTAGAAGAAAGCGTGTGTGTATGTGTGTGTGTGTGTGTGTGTGTGTGATTAAACATATACAACATGAAATCTACCATATTACCCGTTACTAGGCACACAGTCCAGTGGCAATCAGTACATTCATCTTGCACAACCATCACCACCATCCACCTCCAGAACTTTTTCATCACCCCAAACTGCAACTCTGCACCTATTTTCAACTTTTTTTTAAAAAGATTTTATTTATTTATTTGAGAGAGAGGCAGTGAGACAGCATGAGCGAGGAGAAAGTCAGAGGGAGAAACAGACTCCCCATGGAGCTGGGAGCCCAATGCGGGACTCGATCCCAGGTCTCCGGGATCATGACCTGAGCCGAAGGCAGTTGTCCAACCAACTGAGCCACCCAGGCGTCCCCAACTCTGCACCTATTAAACACTAATTCCCTCATCCCCCCAGCCCCCGGCAGCCACCGTTCTACTTTCTGTCTCTGTGAATTTTGCTACTGGAGGAAAAGTAAGTGAAATCGCACAGTGTGTGTCTTCTTCTGACCGGCTCACTGCACTTTCGCAATGTCCTCAAGGGTCATTCTTGTTGCAGCGTCTATCCTCCTTCTCACCGCCTCAGCCCCCAGAACACAGCAGGGACTGTGGCAGTCAGGATAATGCTCCCCAGAGTGTCCCCGTCCTCCACTCCCTGGAGCTTGTGGATATGTTAGGATACATGACAAAGGGGAATGAATCTTGCAGATGGCAGTAGGGATAACGGCGAAACATTATCCCAGATGGTCTCTGTCGGTGCGTAACCATTAGCATCCTTACGTGGGGAAGAAGGAGTAGAAGAGTCAGTTTAGAGCCATGCTGGGTGAGAAAGACCAGACAGCCACCGCTGGCTTTGAAGATGGAAGGAGCTTCGAGAAAGAGGGCAGCCTCTGGAAACCAGAAAAGGCAAGAAAACAGATTCTCCCTGAGAGCCTCCAGAGCTCCCTGAGAGCACCTGTTTGGTGCCCATTGTACCCAGTGCAACCCACGGCAGACTTCCGTAACTCAGTGATGGGTGTTCTTTAATCCACTGGGCTCGCGGTACGTGTTCCAGCAGCAATAGGAAACTAACACAGGGACGCTCCCAGCAGGGTGACCCCCTAAATGACCACAAGGATCCTGAATGGCCTCCCCACTCACCTGGCCTCCAGTTCCTTGAAAAGGATCATCACATAAACCCTGCCCCTCCATAACTCAGACAGGTTGGAGTAAGGTCCCCTGTCTTCACCATGAACTCCTCCAAGAGGTCACCACCTCCAGACAGATACCAGGCTCTGGAGTCTGCTGCTGGGTTAGTAGTTTTAACCGGATGTCACTATCTGAGGCAGCAAGGGCCACCATCCTGCTGCAGAAGTTCCTCACGTGTCCCCGCCCTGTGGCCCCAACTGCCCCAGCCCCACCCCACCCCCCGCTTGGGAAGGGGGCTAAAGCCAGCACCTCTCCACCATTCAGGGAGGCCCCAGCCCCTGGGACGGCCAGTTCCCAGGTCTGCCCCTCCACCACCAGTCACCCATGCTCGTTGGCCAGGTTCAGAGCCCTTCGCCATGGGCTCACCGTCCCCTCAAGCTTTATTTCCCTCCCTGCCATTGCTCTCAGGGCCTTTGCACTCATGGCTCACTTTGGCAGGAGCATCTACTGCCTACCCAGTGTGAGTGTTTCTCCCCCATGCTTCAAGTCTAACACCAACATCCAGCTTTAAGACTGTCCCGTGTAGGGGCGCCTGGGTGGCTCAGTAAAGCCTCTGCCTTCAGCTCAGGTCATGATCCCAGGGTCCTGGGATCAAGCCCCGCATCGGGCTCTCTGCTCGGCAGGGAGCCTGCCTCCCCCTCTCTCTCTGCCTGCCTCTCTGCCTACTTGTGATCTCTGTCTGTCAAATAAATAAATAAAATCTAAAAAAAAAAAAAAAAAAAAAGACTGTCCCGTGTACTGTATGAAGGCCACCCCAGAGGGCCTTCTCCGACCTGGGCAGCTGAAGTGGGCCCCATTCTCTGCCTTCACCACTGCCACTGAACAGCGTCTGGGAGGCCCTGGGCAGGTGGGCAGTCTGTCTCTCTCTTGCACACACACACTCGTTACCTGACTTATCCATTCTCCCAACACATTTAGCCCATTTTTACCGACGTGGCCAACCTGTACATGTGGAGTCACTAGCAGATTCCCAGCATGAGCCCCAGCTCTCATCAGTACCTGACAGCTTCCTATGTAGTGCTTTGCGTGTCCAGCCTCCGTCTCCCTGCTCGACATGGCTGCAGGGACCTGGCTTTCTGTGCTCTCTGTTGCTCTCTCCTTGGGCCACTGCAGATGCTTGAACAGCATTCTCCAAATGGATGCAAGTGTCGTCCCTCTGACCTCCATATGCATCATCCTGTCCCCTCCCCCATCCCATGAGCCCACGGGAGAAATCCCTGACCCTCCACCTGCAGGAGCCCTGCTGCTTCCTCAAGCCCCCACTTAATGCCTCTTCCGGGGCTGCCCTGGAGGGGCAGAGCTCCCTTGCCAAGCCCACCCGGCCTGCTCCCTGCTCCAGCCAGACCTTCTCAATGTCCCTTTGGGGAGTGGGGGGAGGGGGTAGCCCACACAATGCCCAGTTAATCACAAGCTTTCATTAAGTTAGGATGACTGACTGGGTAAACCAACGTTTGCCGGATTCACTGACAACCTCCAGCCCACCCCAGCCCAGGAATCGGAGGTTAGCCCTGAACTGGGTGCTACCTGTTTGGGGCTCATTAAAAGTGACATTAACCCCATTTCACAGATGAGAAGCCAGAGGCTCAGGGAGAGGCATTAATGCGGGATGAACGTGCCCCCCTGCACTGACTCCCAGCCGTTTCTCGTCTTGAGCAGCTTTGGGTTTTATGTGCTTCACCATCTGACCCACTGCTGCTCACAGTTTATCTTTCCATGGGCCGGAAATGAGTCAGTGAACTGGACGTGACCCCTGCCCTCAGGGACATCCAGCTCAGTCCAGGCTTCAAAGAGCAGAGGTGAGCAAGACTGCCGCTTGGAGTGTGGCCTGGTAGGGGCTGGGGGGACACACGGAGAAGGGGCAGCTCCAACCAGGGAGGGGATGGCAGCAACACAGTCTGGGGGGCTAGACAAGAAGGGGTCTGTCCTGCTCAAGGAGGGAAGAGGCCGAGATGTCAGGGACACGGGCTAAACTCTGCCAGCTCACCACTCTGAGGAAAGGCACCAAAGGATCAAGATGGCAAGTCTTGTTCCTGGAACGGGACTGAGTCCAAGGCAAAAACCACAGAAAGGTGGGCAACAGGAAGATAGGAGTGTTCCCTGACTTGGGGCCTCAGCCCCAGCTGGCCCCATAAGAAGGAGAAGGCAGTTTCCAAGAAGGAAATTGTTTAGCAAGCTGTTTCTGCTTTCTCCCACCCTGGGCCGCCAGCAATGGCCTCTTACAGGTGTACCCCAGGAGGACTAAGGCAAATGTGATACAGGGGTGGCAGGGCAGGAGGAGGGAGAGTAGCCAACAGAGAGGACTGGGGGCTCCTCTGGCAGGAGGGCAAGTCCTAGCAGGGACCAGAATGTGGGGACAAAAGGCAAAGTAAGAGGTAGCTACCATTTCTTCTGTGAGGGCCAAGGCTCTTGTAAACTAATTGGCATTCCTTTTGCTGCCGTGCATGCCCCCAGGGAGGAATAAAAGGATCCCTCTGAAAAAGGTGCCATGAGAAAGCTGTCACTGTGGGGGAGGAACTGGCTTATGGTTATTCTTGTTGCTTGTACTGGGCTCAAGGGAGGGGTTCGTGCTCTGAGGACAGAGGGAGCAGATGGAGGCGGACCCACGCCTACTGTGGGGGACAGTGCTGGTGCGGGGAGGCCTGAGCTCCTCGAGGGTGCAGGTTCCGTGGCAGATGCACCCCAGTGATAAGGGGCTCTGAGCATGGAGAAGCCTCCAGCCCCCCAGGGATTGTGGCCAGATTGGCCTGGAGGAGTGGAGCTGCCCGCAGAGGCCCCTCCTTCAAAGGACACTGACCCAACCAACAACAGCCGGCACCCTGACAGTCTGCCGTCTTGCTGGCTGGACTCCTTTGAGCCCCGGGCCTTCTCTTTCCGTCCTCAGAAGGAAGCGGAACCGACCTTTGCCAAGCAATTGACCCTGGGACTCTCATTAACCTTATGGTATGATATATTTGATCTGGAAGTTACAGAAACACAACCCTTCCTGTATTCTGAGGGTCTGGGGTTGACATCACAGTTAATTCTCACATCAAGTCCAGGAGGCAGGTCCTGTCCCTGAACCCATTTTATTGATGAGAACATACTCTCAGAGGGGCGAGAACCTTGCCACAAATCACTCGAGCGGCACACCACAACCTGAGCCAGGGCCCTGGGGTTGGACTCTTAGTCTAAAGTTCTTCCCTCCTGGCAAATGAGCCGCTGATCAGAGGAAGGGTCCTTGGGAGAAGCAGAGGAAGCCTCCCTGCACTTGTTGAGAAGACCTTCCTTCACAGCCCTGGATCAGAGGGTCACTGTGGTCCTCGGATCAGCAGCAGCAGCGCCACTGGGTAACTTGTTAGAAATGCAGATTCTCAGGCCCCACTGCGGACCTGTTGGCTCCGAAACTCCGGGAGTGGCCCCCAGCCACCTGTGTATTAATGAGCCTTCCAGGTGATTCTGATGCTCACTCAAGCCTGAGAACCATTGCCCTAAAGTAAGAGAAAGTTCCTGAACATCACCTGGGAAATGGAAGATGGGACTACTCTCGCTCTGGGAATGTCTCTCTCTGATCCGAGATTTCTGCCCTGCCTACTTCTAAAAAGGATTAGAAGAAACATAGCGGGATTGGAACAGACTGTTCCCTCCAGCCACCCCCAATTCAGTGATCCTGGGATCGGACTGACAAGCTCCTGCCTGACTTGAGTTTCTTCTCCCACAGATACTTGACAGCATCAGCCATGGGCCACCAGCCAGGGCGAGGGGCAAATGGTATAAGAGCCCTCCTATTTCCAACATGCTCAGTGCTGGCCTCTAAGGGTCCATATTGGTAAGCGGGCCTCAGGGAACCCCACTCTGTGCCCCTAAACCCTAGCCTGGCTCCCTAACAGGCTGGGCAGGACTTCCCTCAAACCACTCCTATATCAGGAGTGCACGCTTCCTCTATTGGGTGTCTCTGCATTCTGATGGCCCCTGGACCTTAATTGTTCAACAGATCCCAGAGAGGAAAGAACCATCTATGGAGATGGGTCTCCACAGGGGACCTGATACACTGTGTGGGCCCTGAGGACAGAAGACATTTTCTCGCAGAGCATGTTCCTCTGGGATAGACTTGTCAGCTCAAAACAAAAACAGTATTGGTGAGTACAGTCTAGCCAAGGTTAGCAGGAAGAGAGACTCATTTGAGTTGACCTGCAAAGAAGGGGACTGTTGTCAGGATCATGGAGGCCTCTAAGAATCCGAGGAAAGGCTGCTAAGAGCAGTTGGGCTTGTGGGAGTCAGAAGGCCATGGAACATAGAGAAGCTGGGGCTGGGGTGTCTGCCCCTCACGCCACCACGTGCCCCCTCTCCAGACCATACCAGGCTCACTCACCCCTTTGCCCAGGCCCAGTTGGCCATGGGTATACAATGAGGAATTCGACTGGCCTTTGTCCTTGGTTCCTGGGAGGTAACCGCCAAGTCCTTCAAGTCCTTGAAATTTTCCAAGTGATAGAGTGTTATAGTGTTATTTTTATTCATGGTGGGTCCCCCAAAATGTACCCGAGTTTATGCTAATGAGATGGCTCAAGATGGGGCTGGCCATGCCAGAATGACCACCCCTATGATTGGGCAGGGTCTGAACCCGGAGATAATATCCTGACCTTTGAGGAGTGATGGGGTGGCTGGAGACTGAGCTCGGGCACGTGGCCAACGATTCAGGCAGTCATGCCTAAGTCCTGAAACCCCAATAAAAACTCTGGACACCGGGGCGCCTGGGTGGCTCGGTGGGTTAAAGCCTCTGCCTTCAGCTCAGGTCGTGATCCCAGGGTCCTGGGATTGAACCCCGCATCGGGGGTTGTGATCTCTATCTGTCAAATAAATAAATAAATAATCTAAAAAAAAACAAAACAAAAACAAAAAACCTCTGGGCACCGGGCTCAGGCAATTTGCTGGCTGCTGCCAGGAGGGTAACAGATCCCTCGCACGCCCTAGGCATCTCTCTCTTTTGCTGGTTTGGCTTTGTGTCCTTCTGCGCTGATAAAATTGCAAGAAAAGTGCTCTGAGTTCTGTGAGTCATTCTAGTGAATGATCAAGACGTGAGTGGGTGAGAGAATTCCTCAATTTGTAGCCAGTTTGTCAAAAGTACATGCGACCCGGGACCCCCCATCCCCCAAACTTGCAGCCAGAGTCTGTAGGGAGGGCAGACTGTGGGACTGCGCCCCTCATCTGTGGGGTCCGTGTTCATTCCAGGATAGTTAGTATCAGAAATGCATCACAGGGGTGCCTGGGTGGCTCAGTGGGTTAAAGCCTCTGCCTTCCGCTCAGGTCATGATCTCGGGGTCCTGGGATCGAGCCCCACATCGGGCTCTCTGCTCAGCAGGGAGCCCGCTTCCCTTCCTCTCTCTCTGCCTGCCTCTCTGCCTACTTGTGATCTCTATCAAATAAATAAATAAAATCTTAAAAAAAAAAAAAAAAAGAAATGCATCACAGCTGTCAAGGATCCCCAAGTCCTCAGGATCATCTGGCCCAGCTCACCACCTGCCTGCCAGAGCCCTGATTCTAAAGGCCCACGGAGCAAATCTGATTGGCCAACTCATCTCTTCTCTCCAGGCCGCAAGTCACGGGCCAGCCTAGACTCTGCACAATCCATTCAGTTGTGGCCTTTGCAGAGGGGAGGCTTGGGGTGAGAAAGCAAGCAAGCACCCAGCCTCGCTGGCCTCAAGCTCCCTAGGAGCAGGAGCCCCCGGGGCAGGGCCAGACAGCACCAGAGGCAGCACGAGCAAGACCACAGAAACAACCACTCGCACTTCTAGAATAGTTTGGGATGTTGCCTGCTGGTGGAAAGCACAGGATGTGGGGGGGAAGGGGCACAGACTACAGCAGCCCTAGGATTCCCACAGGACCCCTTCCTCCTGCTGCCTTGAGGCCAGCCCTCCACGGAACAGCCTGTGGGCTGCTGGGGGCCTCGAGCCTCAGAAAGGTCCGTGTTACGGTAACATGAGGGCCTGACCTTGTTAGAAATCCAAATGCTGTTGTAAAGCAGGTCTTTCCGACACTCGTGGGGCGAGGGGAGCATGAAAACCGGAGGAGCCTCTCTCTCAACGCACTTTGATCAAGGTCTGGGAAGTTCTTGAGTATCCTGGTGACTGTACGTGGGAAGGACGTCTCTCTGTGTTCCCAGCCACAAGAGCCTGGTGACTCATCCGCCCCTGGCGGGTCGAGTGGAAGGTGGTGTTACAATTTTGCCTGTGACATCTGTGGGGCTAAAGAATCTGTTCAACTCCCTTCTACCCAGGTGAGCTTTCGGGAGTTGGTTTCCAAAGCACTGCCAGCAGGCGAGCTTTCCAGAAAATACCACCACGGGGAGGCTGGCAGTGTTCTCAGAGGTCACAGGCAAAGCGGAGGCAGCCGGTTTTTTGGATGAGGTAGGTTACCTCTGTGCCTGCTGCTCCCACCCCTTGCCCTCCACACCACTGACATTTCTGTCCCATCCCCCCAGGCTCTGCCACCTTTGCCACCGCCCGCGGGGCGCCCAAGCTGATGAGGTAGGCGTGCGGCATCTCTCTGGCTCAAAGTCTCCCCTCATCCAACCCCGAGCAAGGCAAGAGTCCAATTACAGGACCCCGTTGGGTCCACGGCCTTCCCCATCTCCCCAGAGACCAGCGCAGTCTCTGCCTCGAGGTACCCTCCTCTGTGAAGTTTCTAGATGCCTCTGGATCAAAACGACTCCTGCCCTCAGTTCCTCCCTGACCACACCGGCCCAAAGTGCTCACACTGGGCAGTCAGGGTGTGGTGGGACCGGGAGGAGACGCCCCCATAACTACACGCCGATGGAAACGTTTGGATGGAAAGAGCATGGGAGGGGCCACCAAAGGCACCGGGGCCCAGGATGTCCTGACCTGGGGGCTGTGCCGCTCATGCTGGGCCGAGCCCGAGGTACCTTGGACCAGGAAGTATCACGTAGCTTAGAATCTTCAAGTGTGTTCAGTGCCGTCCTACTGGCACGGGACCCCCGGGGTGGGCCATCGAGGGAAGCTGAGTCTCTCCCCACCCCAGGCCGCCTGCTTCCCACAGCCTGACACAACCACTAACTTCAGCTCTAGGTAGACGCTGGCCCTTCTTACCACGTCGGAGACCTAAGGGATAGGCCCAGAATGCAGCCGAAGCCCGGGCTCTCTTCGAAAAGTTGCCTGTCTGGGGCAGGTGCAGCCAGGCCAGAGAGCGACCTGTCCAAGTCAGTAAAAGAAGGCGGCAGAGGAGATGGGGAGGGCCCGCGGGCCTTTCCGGGCCCTGTTAACCTGCCGAGGAGCTGAACTCAGCTGCTTCGTTGGAGGCTCCCTTTTTTCAAGGAGAGCCCCCACCACGAAGGCAGGCAAAAACCAAGGTGGTGGGCACACAGGAGTGCAGCATTAGCACACCCCAAGCCTGGAAGACATGGGGAGGCAAAGACTCACCGTTATCCCGGCCCCAGGATGTTTCAGGGCCGCTGCCACAAGAACCTGAAACCTCCACTGTGCTCTCACAAGGAAACGCGGTGTTGAAGTGGTGTGAAGCATGGGGGCCCGCACTGGGCCTGTGGGGCCTGTGGCCTGTGGGCAGGTCCCAGCACCTCTGGGCCCCCCTCATGGCCTCACCACAGTCGGGTTTCCAAAGCAGAAAAACTTCAGCCACAACCAGAAGGATCCCGCAACCTCAAATTAGGAAAACCCAAACCAACACCAGGCCTGGAAAGTGGTCGCCATGGGGACAGGGAGACATGGCCCCTCTCCAGCACGCTGAGCCCGAGAGCAAGGAGGCTGCAGGGCAGAGAAGCTGGGAGACCGTCCCTCCTAGGAAGGCTTGCTGCTAAGGGCAGTGCTAAGGCTGGGCTGCCTTGACCAAAGGCTGCTGCCCTTGAGTGACAGCTGGGCTACTTCCCCGGGGCTCTCCTGCTCACTGCCTTGAGGCCTCTTCACTGCCATCTCAGGGGTAACCCCTCCACCGTTATCTGAGCCACGTGACACACCCGCTGCGTGGTCTTGCTAAGTCACTCTGTTTTCCCATGCAAAGGCCGCCGCCGCTGCTGCTGCCCAATTTGCCTTGCTGGGTTCAGAATTAGAGCCAAGTGTGCAAAGCTCTTAGCATACAGTAGGGGCTGACTAAGTGTAGCCATTGTCCTCACAAGCATCACCATCCCCCAGAACACCAGCCCCACTACCATCAACGTCACCATCACCACCATCCGCACCAACCATCCCACCTCCATCCCCCTACCATCATCATCACCACTGCCATCCCCCCCACCACCATTATCACCGTCCCCACCATCCCCACAACCACCGTCATCACCATCAATGCCATCCCCATCACCACCACGTTCCCCACTACTGGGATCACCACTAACAATACCATCACCACCACCACCATCATCACTCTATTCCCAGTCTCGCCATACGACTCTTACACATAAGAGAACTGAGAACAGACAGGAGGTCTCAAGCCCAGATCTTCTGAATCCAAGTTCAGCCATCTCTCTATCGTACCACGACTCCCCTCAATGCACGCGCACACAACTTTCCCATCAGCATGATGTCAGCGTCTGCCCAGTGTTCATCGGAGGGCGCCACAGAGAAGCAGGCAGGGGCTACAGGATTTGGATCTGTTCCCTCTCTGACCTCAGCGGCCCCGACTCCCTGGCTTGCTCCCTCACTCCCACTACCCTCTCCTCGAAGTCCTCAAACACCCCGGGCGCCTTCCCCCGCCGGAGGCCCTCTGCTCCAGCTCAGGAGTCAGCGAACATTTTCCGTGAGGGCCAGATGACGTCTCTGGGTCACAGACAATATGTAAACACGTGGGCTGTATTCCAATAAAACTGTATTACCAAAGCACACAGCAGGCTGGGTTTGGCCCACTGGTCTAAGGTTGCCTGAGCCGATGTGCCTGGAACCCTCCTCCCTCTCCCGGAGAGAAAACACCTTCAGGGTTAACCCCTTTGCCTCCTTCAGGTTTTTGCACAGATCTCGCTTTCTCCATGAGGTCGACCCTGACTGTCTTTTTTTTTTTTTTCCCTAATAAATAATTAAAAGTGAAAAAAATACAGTAAGAAATTAACCAGTTTTAGATGAATAATTAAGTGGAATCTAGAACATTCACAATATTGGGCTACCACCACCTCTATCTCGTTCCAAAACGGTTCTTCCCCTCCGAAGTAACACTCACCGATCACCCTTTTTAGTGCTGCCACCTGTACCCACCTCTCCTCAACCCTCCCTTTCTTCTGCTTTTTCGTTTCTCTTGTGCGTACCACCTTGTAACATTCTGCGTGGCCTGTTTATTCTGCTCCTTGCTTCTTTCTTGTCTCTGCCCCTCCTTCCACGCGAATGTGGGCTTCAGGAGGTTAGGGATCTTGTCCCACCCCCTACTATTCCCCGAGCACCCAGAACGATGCCTGGCCCAGAGCACATCACTGATGAGCAGACAGAACAACAGATGGGAGACACAGGCCCGAAAAGAAGAGATGATTTCCAAATGGACTTTAAAATAAACACACACATCAAAAAACACATCACACACAACAGTCTTTTCTGAGCCTGCGTTTTCCTCCCTCAAAATGGGAACACAGGAGGTGCCTGGGCGGCTCAGTGGGTTCAGCCTCTGTCTTTGGCTCAGGTCATGACCTCAGGGTCCTGGGATGGAGCCCCATGTATGGCTCCTTGTTCACCTGGGAGCCTGTTTCTCTCTCTGCCCCTCCCTCCTGCTCTGCTCTCCTTCTCTCTCTCTCTCTCTCTCTCTCTCTCTCTCTCTCTCTAATAAACAAATAAAATCTTTAAAAAAACCAAAATGGAAACACAACAGTCTTCCCTGGGAGGGGCAGGGTGCAGACAGTCTCCCCTGCCCTTCCCCTCAGTTAGGTCTCCTCCCATCCCAGCATCAGCTCTCCCAACCCTGAACTTAGACCCCCTTCTCCCTGGGCAGCATGGAAAGAGAAGGTGGGGGCTCCCATCCAACAGGGAGGGTTGGACTTCTGGCTCTTCTATCCCTGAGCTGAGTGACCACAGGCCACCTCGCCAAACTCTCTGGGCTAGTTTCACGATTGGTTTAAAGAATACCCAGATGCCCACTGTGAGGGTCAGACAGAGCCTGTGTCTAAAGCCCTCGAGCCACACAGGCACCAGGAGGGCACTAGCACGATTTAAACCCTGGGGCTTCCCATCCTGGTTCCCCAAGCTGCCTTACCCTGGGGCTTCCCATCTTTTTCTCTATTCCTCTATGTCTCTTTAGGAGTTTAGAGAAATTTCCTTTGGGGGAAGGCAGACACCTCATCCTCTTGCAAACACTGATGACCTTCTTTAAAATGTCCTTTCCAGGGGCGCCTGGGTGGCTCAGTGGGTTAAGCCTTTGCTTTCGGCTCAGGTCATGATCCCAGGGTCCTGGGATCGAGCCCCGCATCGGGCTCTCTGCTTAGCAGGGAGCCTGCTTCCTCCTCTCTCTCTGCCTGCCTCTCTGACTACTTGTGCTCTCTGTCAAATAAGTAAATAAAATCTTTAAAAAAAATAAAATAAAAAATAAAATGTCCTTTCCAAGGAAAACCATATTTCAAATGTGTTTTGGGGCTTACTACACTTTGTCCACACCGGTTTTCACAGTTGAAAAAGTTTGGCCACAAAAACTAACTTTTCACTGCAAAAGTCATCCTCTTCTCTCAGCAAAGCCCAAATTTGGTCACTTTTGTCTTCAGTGTGTTTTCTCTTGGTTACAGAAGAGCAAGGCTGGGTGGGGGAGGGGAGCCAAGCTGACCCCTGAGAAAAGCCACTGGCAGCGGAAGCTGGCCCCTGCAGCCCAGCTGTGGCTATTTTGTTGGAGAAATAAACAGGACTATTTGCTCGGGAAAAAAATGCCCCGATTTTTCATAGGATATTTGTAAAAATATTTGCATTTCCCTATGAGTAATAATTACTTCTGCTGCCCCCAGAATGTCTGCATTACCCACCTAAAAGAAGCTGAAGAGACTCTTTAGAAATCCTTGCCAATCAAAACCCACCCAGCAACCTGGGTATGTGATGATGAAGATATGACAGCCCATAGGAGGGCTGGGAGCTCTGAGGTACAGATAGGAAAGGGAGAGCCTGGCCCTGAGCTGAGTCTTTCAGCTCCATTTCCTCTGAGCTTCAGGATGCCAGAGCAAAGTAGATATACTGTGCACATGAGGAAACAAGCCCAGAGAGGCCAAGTATCTGGCCCAGGGCCACACAGCCACTAAGTGGCTAAGCGGGGATTTGAGTCTAAGAATGCCTGGTTCATAACTCCCAGTCCGTGAGGCTGACATGGAGTTAGCTCAAGGGATACATGAGAACTGGGCCCTCGGAAATTTTTTCCAAAGCCTGACACCACATAAGCCCCAAACCAGTGCAGCACAGAGGCCATTAGAGAGAGAAGAGTTTCCAGTGCCGAGGCGAAGTCTCCCAAACTGGAGTGCAGGAGAGAGTTCTTGATTCCCCTCTACCTATACCCAAAACGTGCTTCTCCTCCAGCCTCTCCTTCTCGGTGAGTGGCACCAGCCCCGTGGGCCAAAAACCTAGCTCTCATCCCTGATCCAATCTTCCTCCTGGTCTCTATGGTAAGCAGCCTCCAAGATGGCCCAGTGATTCTTGCCTTCTGGTAGTCACAGCCTCCCTGGTCCCCTCCCACACTGAACCTATATGACCAACAGGATGTTGGTGGAAGTGACGGAGTAGAACTCTGAGGCTACGTCATGCAAGTCATTGTGCCTTCTGCCCAGCTCTCTCTTGGATCATTTGCTTGAAGGGCCCTCGTGCAGACCTATGAAGAGGCTTGGGTAGGGAGGAGCTAAGAGCTCCTGCAAACAGCCAGCATTCCTTTGCCAACCATGTGAATGAGCCCCTTGGAAGTGGAGCCTCCAGCCCCAGTCAAGCCTTCGGATGATGGCAGCCCCCGCCAACATCTTGACTGCAAGCTCATGAAAGACCCTGAGCCAGAACCACCCAGCTAAGCCGCTCCTGAACTCCTGACCCCCCAAAAACCATGAGACAACAAACATCTGTTGTCATTCTAAGCTGCTAAGTTTGGGGTAATTTGTTACACTATAGCTAACTAATGCTGCCTTCTACCTGCAACCATCCATCAAGTCCCATCATGTCCAGCATGGACATATTGACTCTGCCATCTCCCTTCTCCTCCATGGCCACGGACCTGGGCCAAGCCACCATCACATCTCACAGGGTGATGGCAGGAGCCTCCCTGCCTCCATCTCCTTTCTGCCCAACCCACTGTCCATTACAGCCTGTGGCATTCTAAGAATGCAAACAACATCCAGTCTCCCCAGTGGCTCCCCATGGCCCACGGGATGAAACCTGAACTCTTGGCCATGAGCTAGAAGGCCCTGCAGGCTGAGCCCACCTGCCCCCCTTCCCTGGCCTCATCTCTGGGTTCACTCTGCTCCAGCTGCACTGGGCTGTCTTTCGTTTCTTATATATACCAGTTCTTCCTACTCTGAGCTATCTCCTGGCTGTCCCTTCTGCCTGAAACACTCTTCCCATGACTCTACCTCTGGTTTCCAACTGAGAAGTCACCTCCTCTTAAGGCCTTCACTGATCACTCTGTCTCCTGGGCACCCTCATTATCCCATCACCACATCTTGAGGATTCACTTTATAAACTCTAACAACCTGAAATAATTTTATTCATTTATCTATTAATCCTGCTTATTACCATCCACTCTTCTTGACCCCTTAGGTTATTTTCTGGAAGACAGGACCATGACAATATGCAGTGCCTGGCACCAAGCAAGTCCACAATAAAATGTTGTTAAAGGAAGGAATGAGTGAATTTCCTGTCTTAATGTGAGCGAGAAAGATCCCCTATCAGTTCAGATCTTGGAATTCCCATTAAGGAATCCTGGCCACGTGAGCCTGAGTGTGCCTTCCCTTCTGTGGGCCTCAGTTTCTCCAGACAAGGAGCTGGGTGGAGGAGCTCTCGGGTCCTAGGCGTCCTTACGATGGGTCTCTAAGCAGTTTAGCCACATACCAGGGAAGGTAAAGGGACCTGGTGCTGTGCGCTCCTGGAAACAACTAGATGGCTTCACCCTGGGTTCTAGAGAGCTGGTACTTGGGTCCTTAAAGACCAGCTCAAGGCAGCATCTCTGCAGAAAGAACTGTCTCCTTTAAATTCCTGACCCAGCCAAGCTCCCGGGCTACTTCTCCCATGAGCACACTGGTAGCTGGGAGTGAGCCATGGCATCTGTGTTCCCTGCAAGGGCCTGGGGCACAGCCACCTGCTGCCTCGCACTGTGGCCCCAGCTAGGAACGTGTGCGTCCCACCAAGATAGGCCAGGCATACGGTACAGACCCCGCTGTAGGTGACCACTCCCAGAAGACTAAAGACGATGTCTGGGGAAGGGGAGCGTCCAGGTGGGGACTTACAGAGGCAGAGTCTATGCTGGGGTCCCACGCCCCCATGACTACTTTCCCTCTCTACCTCCTCCTCCTAATTCCATGACACAGCAGATACTATTCTGCAGCGATGAGGCAGGTGGCCTTACAAAGTCTTCCTCTGAAATGCTTCCGTAATTGTGAAATGGCCAAGGAGAGCTCTATCTGGCAGAATAGATTTCTACTCTTAGGAATTCAGAATCAAATTTGAATGCAAAAACCAGAGACTGCCATGAGGAGACAGCGCATCAAATACGGTGGTCTGAGCCTCCTATCGATGCTGTAACAAATTATCACAAATCTAGTAGCTTCAAATAATGTGAATTTATGATGCTAAATTTCCAGAAGTCAGAAGTCTGAAACTGGGCTTAATTCCTGGTGTGTGCAGGACTGGTTCCTTCTGGAGGACACTCTGTCCCCTCGCCTTTTCCGGCTTCTAGAAGCCTCTCTACATTCCTTGGCTCATGGTCCCTTCCTTGGTCTTCAAAGCCAGCAGCCTCATCACTCTGACCTCTCACTCTGTCATCAAATCTCCCTCAGCCTCCCTATTATAAGGATTGTAATGACCTTGGTCCACCTGGATAACCCAGGATAACCTCCCCATCTCAAGATCCTTAACTTCTGAAAAGTCCCCTTCACCATGCAGAGGCAACGTACTCACAGGTGGCGTGTGGGTGTCACCATCTTTGAAGGATCCTTATTCAGCCTAACATACTGGTGATTAAGATCCTACGTTCCAGGGGCACCTGGGTGGCTCAGTCACAACAAGAGTTGTGTCCGACTCTTGATTTTGGCTCAGGTCATGATCTCAGGGTCGTGAGACTGAGCCCCATGTCAGGGTCCACACCCAGCACAGAGTCTGCTTGTCCCTCTCTGTCTGCCCCTCTCCTCATTAGCGAATCTCCTCTCTTTCTCTCTCTCTCTTTCTCAAATAGGTAATTTATTTTTTTTTTAAAGATCATCTGTTCCAGAGCCAGACTGCTTGGTTTCAAATCCCAGCTGTGTCCTTTCCTAGCTGTGCCACTCTGGGCATATTACCCAACCCCTCTTCATTGCAACTGACTCCTTTGTGCCTCACAGACAGAAGTCCCAAGATGATGCGTGTAAAGCCTTTGGCACAGTGAAGACAGCTCAGTGAAAGAGGGCTGTAATTATCCCCTTCTCTCCACCAGACTCAGAACTAATGGATGGCAGAGCTGGGAGGGGCCCCTCACTGAGCAGCTAGGGACAAAGAGGCCCAGAGGGGAGGAGTGAGTCACACAGGTCATACAGCATTTTCTCAGACAGCTCCCCATTACCCTCTAACCACCACCTGGCACAGACGCCTGCAGGAGGGTTTGGCAGGGTGGAGGTCACGGCCCCCAGCACCCAGTGCCCTGCACCCAGTACAGGCTGGAGGCCACGGCAGCCGGCGAGTCACACGGAGGAGGGGGGAAGTGCTCCCCAGGGGACCATTGGCAGGAAGCACCTGCAGGGGGTGGCCCCTGCCAGAACCTCACATGCCCGCTTCCCACCCCATGCACCAGGCTCAGCGGCCAGAGTCAGACACAGTGCATCTTTCCCCAGAAGAGGTCAGCAGGACTCCTCTTGGCTAGGGACACGAGACCCAAGATCAGGGCCAAGACAAAGTGCTCTGGAGGGCAGATGTCAGCCAGGCCCCTTGTTTCTCTGTGCGACCTCAGACTGGACACCTTAGGGACCCCGTTTCTATCTCAGAAGAGCAAGGTGCCAGACAGGTGTGTGGTCCTCTGTCTGCAATCCTGGTTCCCAGGGTCCAGGAGCCCCTGGCCCAATTCAGCGAGTTCTGGAAGAGCCGCACATGGACACCGAGCTGAGGGCCCTGCCCGGCTTGCTCGCCCAGGCATCCAAGTCCATCAGTGCGTGCAGTTGGGGCTGAACAGACCTGCTCAGAGGTGTCTGTGATTAACAAAGAGGGGGAAACAGTGATTCACTCCACTCCGACGGCCTGTTTAGCAGGCAAATTCCTCCACAAAAGGAGAGAGGAATCACCATGGGTCCTTGGCAGAAGCTCAGTTAGACGCTCTTTCTTTTGGGCTGACTCACCCCAAAGGCTTTCCCCTCCCATAAATCTGGCCTAGCCAGGCACTGCCCCAACAGTTCAATTTCCCCCACCATCACACTGTCCTTGAACTGACACCAAGGACTCCTAGAAAGGCCTTCCCGAGGCTCTGTATGGGCCTCTCCCCAGCCCAGAGGCAGAAGACTTTTGAACAGAAAGATGCCCAAAGTGGGGTGGCCTCTAGGGCCAAAGTCAGGCCTTCACTTATTTCCTTGTTGAGAAAGGTATTTCTTCTGGCCCCAGGGCCTTTACAGATGCCATCCCTCTGCCAGATATATACCCAGCATCATTGTTTATTTTTTAAAGATTTTATTTATTTATTTATTTGAGAGAGAGAGAGCAGAAGCAGGGTGGAAAAAAGGGAGAGGCAGACTCCCCTCTGAGCAGGTAGCCTGACACAGCATCGGATCCCAGCATCCTGAGATCCTGAAGTGAGCCAACGGCACACACTGAACCGATGGAGCCACCCAGGTGTCCCAGTATCATCGTTTTTAATGACACATTTCAAGCTTAAAGAGAATAAAAATTGTTTAATATGTATCCTCACAGGTTTTGTCAAAACAAGTCAACCACTCTACACTGGGAGACACACAGGTTATTGTTTCCAAATTTCTACCATTACAAATAAGGCTGCTCTGAACACTCTGACCCACGTCACCCCCACTTCACTGGCCGAGTGGTCTCGTCTCACTTAGTGTCACAGCATTCCCTGAACCCTAGTCCCATCAGTCCAAGAGTCACATCTCCACTTTTCTCTCCCACTGTTCCCCAGTCTTTCCCTCAAAGGCCATGCTGTAACTTATGTGTTCACTAGGTTCCCATCCAAGAGGACAGGGACTGCATCCCTCCTGCTCACCAGGGACCGATGTCAGGGACACTGCCTGGCACATAACGAGGTAAGTGTTTGCAGGAATGACTGAACAGAGGCGTCACCCCAGAAGCAGGCTTTGCTATGCTCCTTTTCGCTCAGGACTCAGAGATGAACCTGACCCTTCTTCCACCTGCTCCCTGCTCTGCCTTCGGGTTCTTGCTGCTTCTGAGAGCCCTGGGCCTGGAAGCAGAGAACCCCAGCTCCTCACAGCGAGACGCCAGGTGCTGCTCCAGACATGGCAGGTCTGGGGAACACGCTTCCAGGCCAGAGTCTGAACCTCACCCCTTGCGTCCCTGTGCGGCTGGAACGGACCAGCCCCCACCCGCTGGCCGCACCTGACCTTGGGGTCAGGCCAAGGAGCAGGTCCAGACAATGTGCCTTCACTTGCTACCCATCACTTAAAGTCTCTGTCTCCAAAGCTTCTGGAGAAAGTGCTGGATGCAGAAAACTTGGGGGGTGGCCAAGAAAATGATATGAGTAACAGCCATTCACTGCTACTCCTGGGGGACGTTCTTCACAGGCCGACCTGTCTCCACCCCACGACTAGACAAGGCAGGTCTGGCTCTGATGGAGGAGAAAATTGAGGAACGGTGAGCCATGATTTTATCTGCCTTTTTACTTCACGCCCCCTCCAGTTCATCTTACAGCCTATAACCTACGTCCCAGGTGCGGGGGTCAGTCAGAGCCTGGCTAAAACCCCCGGAATCAGAGCCTGCCTCCCTGAGAAACATCTTGGGCCCACAGATTCGAGGCACTTTCTGTCTCCTCCTTTCAATTCCGACGCCAGCTCCTGAGGGTTGGCTTCCCGGCCCTATTGCAGAGGTGAGGAGACTGAGACTCGGGGTCCTGCTTTTGGTAACTGTCAGGAATGGAAGAGCCAGGATTCCAACCCAGTCCTTTCAAAAAAAACCAAACCCCTCAGCCAAGGTCTCGGAGCCAGAAGGTCAGAGGCTCCGACTGAAACAAGGCAAGTCACGTGGGCAATTTTAAACTGGCTGGGAGCCACCCTAGAAGGGAAAGTGAAACAAGTAAAATTAATTTTAATAACGTACTTTACTTAACTCAATAAATCCAAAATGTTACCACTGTAACATGTAATCAGCATTCAAAAAGTGTTAATGGGACATTTTACTTTCTTCATACTAAGTCTTGGAAATCCAGTGCATATTATATGCTTACGGCACATCCCAGTTCAAACTGGCCACGTTTCGAGGGCTCCATGGCTGTGCACGGAGGGGCTGGGCACCTGGCTAGTGCCCATCCAGACCCACAGAGACGTTCGGAGAACCAGGAGCAACTTATTCACTCCCTCCCCCTACCTACTCACACTTGCCGCGTGCCCGCAGCGGGCTGGGAGGCAGAAGCCAGCCCTGCATCCGTGACTTTACACGGGGATGGGGGCAGACACAGAAAGGGCAGCACACCCCACTGGCTCAGTCCCAGAGTTTTGCATCCTGTCCCCCATAAGGACATGAATGGTCACCATTCAGGGCCAGAGCCCCAAACTGAGGTTTGGAAAATGCAGGCATGTCACCCCCTCCTCTCCTGGACACCTGAATCATGACCACTTGCCCTCCTTGCTGAAGGAAACTTGGCAACAAGTTCCTGGTATCATTTTCATCCTCAGACCCTAAGGGAATCCTTCGCATTTGTCCAGATCTGATGCAAGAGATCCCCAGCCCCCAAAACTAGCAGGCAGAGGCCAGTGGCAGAGGCCATGAAGTCGCTCAGGTGTGTCCCCGCAGGTGGCAGCTGTGAAGGCCCAGCTGCCCTAAAAGGCAGGGCCGGCAGAGCTCCATCCCAGGCCCAAAGGTCTCCT
Source organism: Mellivora capensis (assembly GCA_004024625.1). Classification (NCBI taxonomy): domain Eukaryota; kingdom Metazoa; phylum Chordata; class Mammalia; order Carnivora; family Mustelidae; genus Mellivora; species Mellivora capensis. The sequence continues at coordinate 263,891 of PISX010000007.1, read as the reverse complement.
CTCCCTGTAACTTGCCACCAGACCTGAGCCTGGCAGCAAGTCTTCCGGGAAAGGAAGGAAAGGAAGGGAGGGAGGAGAAGGGGAAGGGAGCTGCCCAAATGACTCTCATTAGGAGAACTGCTCCGTCTGCAAATTCCCTGCAGTCTCATCTGCTTATACGGAGGGAGCACCTCGGTGAGGGTGGGGGTGGGCAGGCCCCCACCTCTAGACGGGGACGGGGCCCGAAGCAGGCCCAGAGCAGATAGCTGGTGACACTGAGGACAGTGTTGGGTGCTGGGTGAGGACTCGACCCTGGAGTCAGGGGCAGGTTGGTGAGCTCGACCACACACTAGCTCTGCGACCTTGGGCCAAACATTCCCTGAGCCGAGCTTGCTGCACCTCTGAATGAAATAAGAACGTTCACTTTGCTGCTCAGGTTGGGAGGAATAACAGAAACCACGTGCAGCTTCAGCCCACTCGGTGCCCGGTGAGCACTCAATCCAGAGCAGCTCTTGCTGCTGTCCCCTCTGGTCGCCAAGGACCGACCACTTAGCCCCACGCCTTTCCTCTCCATGTTCACTCCTCCGCCGGCCGCTCTTGCTCCCTGGGCCCATCAGCTGCCCAAGGCTCCTCTCGAGCTGTTCTCAGGCCCTCATCACAGTCTAGACCGACCGCAAACTCCACGTCACATCACACTGCCCAGACTGTGGGATCCAGGAGGGCAGCTGGAGTCAATCCCCATGGGCGCGCTGCGCGCTAACACACTAACCACACTGCCACTTCGGGTAAGCCAGGCTCCTGGGTCCGCCCGGGGACAGTGCACAAGGTACCATGCCAGCCGGGTGGTGAGGGGGTAGAAAGCAGCCCCGTCCAGCCTCAAACCCTGGAGACACCCCAGATCTTCACTTTCCCTCCCCGCCTTACATGCTGCACCAAGTCTATCCATAAGCGTGTGGGGTTAACTCAGAGCACACACCTGTACCTTCCCTCTGTCTGCCTGGCTGCCACCCGGACCAGGCCAGCATCCTCTCTTGCCCCTCACCTGGACAGGCCTTCTTCCTGCTCTCCCACCTCTCTGTTCTCGCCCCTTTAGACCATCTCCACCCAGAGGCCAGACCCGGCCAGACCCAAATCAAGTCATGGAATTCTCTCACTTAAAGTCCTCCAATGACCTCCAGCATCCAAAAGCCTCCCACGACCTGCACCCCCTGCCACCCCCAAACCCACAGGCCATGGGACAGCCCAACGTCCTCCCGTGCCCAGCTCCGAGCCCCTGCTCCAGCCGCACTCCCTGCCCCATCTCCCATGATGGCTCCTTCCTGACACCTGTTCTCGCGTGCCCCCCCTTGGAGGCTCCCCGGCCCGCTCTATGGGAACACCTCCCCTTGCAGAGACTGCCCCCTCCACCCCCATCGAATCCTGCCACATCTCATCAACTCCACAGTATTCATCACTATCGGGAATTATTCCTGTTTATGTATTTATAAATTGTTTCTTTCCACATGACACGATCTTATGTGCTTCCTGGTCCACTGCCCATCTACCTCCACCCAAGGGCAGGGATGGCGTCTGCCTTGGTCACTGCTGATCCTCAGAGTCCAGGCAAGGTGAAAAGTTAGCCCTCCATAAATGCATGCAACTGTCTTCCTACTCGCCGAGCCATCTTTTTTTTTTTTTTAAGATTTTATTTATTTATTTGGCAGAGATCACAAGTAGGCAGAGAGGCAGGCAGAGAGAGAGGGGGGAAGCAGGCTCCCCGCTGAGCAGAGAGCCCGATGCGGGGCTCGATCCCAGGACCCTGAGATCATGACCTAAGCCAAAGGCAGAGGCTTAACCACTGAGCCACCCAGATGCCCCTCGCTGAGCCAGCTTGAGATGGTCACATCTGAGCCCCTCTGAGCCTTGAGTTCCTCCTTGTAAAATGCCCCCTCCTGTCACTGACTCCGAGGGAAGGTGGGGAGAGGGAGGGGGCATCAGGGAAGGAGGAAAGGAGCAGAAACTGTCACCACCAGAACAACCTTTGGCCCAGTGACAGCATCCACAAGCCGCAGCAGGCAGGTGGGGCACTGGTCACCGAGGTGACCGGTGGCTCCTCTAGAGGCCCCTGACAGAGGCCCCAGGGAACCCCAGACCTCTGTGGAGAAGGAGCCTGGCAGGTCTCACCCACTTCTCGGGCTCCTGAACTCTGCTGCCTCTGCTCAAACACCTGGAAAGACCTGCTTTCTGGCCCCAAGAAGTATTTACGTTTTGATTAAGTCTGGTTTTAAACCACCAGGTGGGCTGGCCAGAGGCCCCAGCCAGTCCAGCTGTAAAAACACAGCGCACCGGGTGGGGGGTGGGGGGGCAGGTAACAAAGGTGGGACCAGGGGAGGAATCGCCAGCGCTCCAAGGGGCCCCCAATGCCACCCGCAGCCGCTAGAGAAAAAGGACAACCAGCTCTCCTGAACAGAGCCGGGAAGGCCTGGGTGGGGGGGGAGGCTGGAGTTCTGCCTTGGAAACAAACATGCAGGGCAAGGAGCACAGGGCACTCAGACCAATCCCAGCCTCTCAGAGAGTGACCGCTACCCTCGGGCTCCCCCTGCTCCCAGTAAGACCCTCCCTTCCACCACGTGGTGTCTCACCCAGGAAACAGGAAGTGCGTCTGTTCCAAACTGGGGACTTGCAACAAGTTACACGTTTATCTCTGATGTATTCTGAGGACTCCACTAAGGTCTATGGTTATGAGGTCTATGGTTATGAGACCCCAGAAGGCTGGAACTGAGCCCACGTATGGATGTTACTATCTTCCCGCCTCCTTGAAAATGTGATTCCGGAGGCAGTGACATCCCAAAGGAATGTGTACTTCTGAATTCAAAATGCCCACTAGCTAAGATCTGCCTCATCACCCTCTCCCTGCCCCCTCACCCGGAAAGGGAAAATGTCCAGGGAAGAACAAATCTTTCAAAAAGGCATCTTTGGGGCGCCTGGGTGGCTCAGTGGGTGAAGCCTCTGCCTTTGGCTCCGGTCATGATCCCTGGGTCCTGGGATCAAGCCCTGCATCAGGCTCTCTGCTCCTTCCCCCTCTCTCTCTGCCTGCCTCTCTGCCTGCTTGTGATCTTTCTCTTTCTGCAAATAAGTAAGTAAAATCTTAAAAAAAAAAAAAAAAAAAGGCATCTTTCATTCATTTGTGAGCCTTTCATAGGAAATCAAGTTTCCTTGGCAGAAAGCAGGATTTCTGTTTATACCACTTGGAACTACAATGGCAAAAAGATTTCATGAAGCCTGAGAGCTCCAAACAGATGGCGGTGGCTGCCTGGAATGCCAGGACTTAACACGGGCCTCGGCTCAGTGGGCAGGAGTGCCGTAATTGATTAGCAATGTCTGCCACTGGCACAGGCAGGGGGAACAGTGCTGTGCACACTACACGTTTACTGTTTAGGTTTGGCTAAGAAGCAAAACCAGAATGGGAATTCAGAAAACCCAGACTTCAACTGGCAAGGAAACAGGGTCAAAGTAACCCAAAGGAGAGCCAGGGGCTTTTGGAGCACCAAAGAGCCAATAGCAATTTCTAGGGCAAAGGGACATATCACTCCCAGAAAGATCAAGTCACTTCCTTAGCAGCTGTCAGATGGTACGTATCCCAGAGCCGTTCCCATCTGGGCTCAACCTACAATCCAGCCTCAGCCCCTCAGAGGGACACAATTCCAGACTTCTCCAGGAAATGAAAGGGTGCTTGACCTTTAGGGTCCAGAAATAAACAGCCAGAGTTATGAACACAGTTCGCTGCTGCGATGGGGAGGCTGTGGTGGGGCGGGTCTCCCTGACAACAGACATCCCATTTAAAGACAAGGAACAAGGAGCAGCTGGGGCACAGAGCGTTCCCTGAGCAGGCTTCCAGGAGTCAGGGCTTTGCAGGAATGGCGTTCGCAGCAGGAGAAAATGACAGGTCCTCCTAGCAGAGCATGATCAGTGTTTTTTTTAGGACAAAGTAGGCACGTCTGCCTGTTTCCACCTCAACACAAGGTCCGAGGAAAAGGTTCCCAACATGACCGCTGGAGGCAGCCTTCCCAGGAAAGCCAACCCCCGGGAGGTTGACAGTTTGAGAATCATAGCTAACTAAGGAAGGGCTTGGAGGTGAGCAACATGGAGAATTACAGGGTTGGAGGGAGGGTGAGTTCAAGGAGGCCAGCATCCCTCAGCCAGCCATCCAAGGGTGACTTCGAGGGAATGTAAGTTACTTCTCAGAGGAGCAAAGGGCGGTCTCCATCTCTACAGAACAAAAGACTACATGGAAATGAACTCCTACCGCAACACAGAGGATTTACGGGAGACCGGGGGTGGGTGGGAGGGACACGTTCCAGAATATACTCCATCAAATTAGAGGAGGAGGTTCTCACTGTACTGTTACGGGGTCTGGGGTGTGGAGATGAGGGGGAGAGATACCTGGGGGAGCCCCAGCTTACCTCCAATGAACTGCACGACCTCGCCACGCAGCCTCCCCTCCCCAGCTGTGAGCTTCCTTCTCTACAGGATGGGAAGAACACTCCCCACCCCATGTCGCCCTTGGGGTTGCCGTGAACATCAAATGTGCGTGGAAGACCGTGGGGTACTATGCAGTACAAGCCAACTGCAGGTCCATGTCACCCCGGGGCTAAAAACTCAAACACTGGGGTGAGTGAAAGAAGCCAGATGTGGGAGAGCAGACACGAGAGGACTCTACCGCTCCCGCATTCAAAGGTGGTCAAGATCGACCCCCAGTGCCAGAATCCGCTTGGGGTGGACGGCGACTGGAGAAGGCTATGGGGGTCTGCGTCCAGGATGTGCGCACCTTGGGGAAAACCCAGTTCATTATGGCTTCTGTACTTTTCTGCACAGACTGCACGCCTCAATGAGAAGGTTGCCTGGAAAAACTGTCTGGGAGTCAATACAGTAATTTAAGGGAGAGTGTTCTAGAACACAGGTGTTACGGACCTCCTCGGGACAGAAGGCAGGTGAGATGATCTCCTGGTGGCCTATTTCATCCCGTGATGGGGAGGAAGCTGGAGGAAACTTGTCCCCTTTCTGGCACTGTGAGTTTCAAAGCTGAGCCACTGTGTAGGGGTCAGTAAGGCAGCCTCTGCCCTTGGCTAATTGCACCCTGACGTCTCTCTCCAGACAGGGCTGCCGGTTCCCCTCCCCTCCCCACTCTACATGTGTCCTTGCTCTTCTGGGGTGCAGGCTCCCACCTCTTGCTGGAGAGGCCGCCAGCTATGCCGACCCCAGACTCGGGGGCAAATCGTGGGGCTCGTCCTCTAGAAGGTGACATGCACGTCTTCAATTAAGTGTCCATGGCGCGTCCTACAAAGCAGAGTATTTGTTTTCTCCTCCCTCCCAGGCGCACTTCCTATGCACCTCGCAATTTAAAAAACCCAGCTGCCAACTTGCAAGTACTCGTGGTGGCCGGGCCAGGAGGGCAGGCGGATTTTTCACTCCTCGGTGGTGTTTGGCTTTAGGGAGAATGCCACTTGGAGGTGGAAGAAAAAGTCCTGACACGGGAGCATGTGCACTAGGCTGCTCGCTGTCACTGGAGCTCAGCGCATTGGGAGAAGAAGGGGCTGCTTGGCTGGGGTCGGGGGGACAGTGGGGGCACATGGGAAGGCACTCCATCACAATGTCATCATGAGGCCAGAGGCACCTTCTCTCCTGCAGACTCACTGACAACACGAGAGCTGGGCTAGACCACGGTTTCCACATGATTTCAAGAGGGCCCCACAGGCTGCCCCTGGCATCCCTTAGGAACCATTCCAGTGAGTAATTTTGCCTGAACAACATGTTTCTAAGACATTGAAAAATAAGTTCAGAAACTCTTGAACTGGAAGAACGTAGTGTAATGTGGTTGGAAGACCACCACCGGGATGGGCGTCTTGGCCTCTGCCAGAGCTTCTCGGCTCACCGGGGCCGTGGCCTGCGTAGGAGAGAACAGCTCTCTGCTGCTTTCCGAGGCCTCTCACTGACCCACTGGGATGCAAGCTCCTGGGGGAAGAGTCTGCCTTCTTCGGCGGGCGAAGCTCCAGAATCCTGATGAGCGAGTGAGTGAGCAAGTGAGAGATGAGCAGAGCACTGACCTCAGGGGGCTGCGCTGTGAGGGTCCAACAAGAGATCACGCGTACACAGCAGGTGCTCAGTAAACACCAGCTGAGACTCAAACTGGGTCTGGGCAATGTTCTCTCGCCACCATTAAGTCAAAATGATTGGAGAGTCCCACCCCATCCTGGCACATCGCATCCTTCAGTTTGTGCACAACTTCAAACCTACTTATTCCCTGAGGGTAAAAACTAAATTTGGGGCTTATTTATTTTTTTTAGAACTCTCTGAAAGACCCCCAGCATAGCGACCGGCCCGAGGCACAACCCGAAAACAATGAGCGGATAAGCCCTGAGCAAAGGCACCGGGCACCTGTGAAAGGCAAGGAAGAAGGAAGAGGCCTCAAAGGCGGTTCCTTCCTGGCTCGGCGAAGCAGCTCTGGGCCCACCAGCGCACACAGGAGCCACGGTCACACCTTCCGCTCACGCCCACTCACTCAGCCACAACCTAAACGGCCGATCCCAAAAGGGGCATCCAGATACCTGTCTTTCCAAGGATGCCAGACACGTAGCTAACAGGATGCACAGGCTTCACTGAGTTTCCTGCTGAACTGGGTGACACCTGGGAAGTCCAAAGGACCCCTCCTTTGGCTCTGATGCCAGCTCACAGAAGTGGAAGAGAGCGATCCACAGGAAATGTAAAGATGACGGAGAAAAAGTCCCCGTCGGATCACTGCCCAGAGCTGCTCACCACTGCGGCTGGGCCTCCAGGGCTCCACCTGCCCACAGGTGGCTCCAGCAGCCCCCATCATGTTGTTCCCACCCCCCGAGACCCTGCACCCCAAATCCAACCACCAATCTAATGTCAACTCACCCCATAAGGGCCAACTCAAGTCTCACTTTCTCAAAGCTTCTCCCTCTACCCACGCCAGGGGCCACCTTTCCTGTCCCTCTTGCTTTGCAACAACCCTCCCCATCTATCCCGGGTACACTCACCTAAAAAACACACTCCCATCTTAGACTCGCACAGCACTGGGCTTGCTGCCAGGAAGACAGGGATGAAAGCCCCCGCCCTCCTTACAGGAGCCCAGTCTAGAAGACAAGACAGACACCGGAGCAGAGGATTATGCCCAACGAGGAGATCTACGGGAACTGCGTGAACAGAAGCCTATAGAAACACAGAAGGGGACAACAGAGGACCCAAAAGGACAGGTAGGTACCCATCAAGCACAGGGTGGGAGAGCACTCCAAGCAGAGAGGGATCCCTGGGGCTGGCTGGATCACGCGGTACCTGGGAGGGAAAGGAGTCTGGGGAGAAGCAGGAGCCAGCTTGTGGAAGGGAAGCACGTCAGATGCAGGCTTCAGAACTATCACAATCTTGGCAAGACCAGAGGCATGTCAGGGGCTACTACAAAGGTGCAGGAGAGAGAAGGAATGAGACTGAACCAGCAAAGTGGCAGAAAAGGTGACAGAAGGGGACAGAGGTCTGAGAATGGGCAGGAGACAATCTTCCGGAAGCCGTGCAGCACTTTGGGGTTATGCTAATCCAAACTCCTCTGCTAATAAGCATTCCTTGTGAGCAGAGACCAGCTCTTCTGTTTTACTCGAGCACACAGCAGCTTCTCAATCGTTAAGTAACCATTGGACTCAGTTTCAAATTCTAGAAATATTTCTGAAAAGATGTGCTTGACCTCCCTGACCCTGATAGTGGCTAAACAAAGAACATAGCGGTACAAACTAAAAACTAGAGAGAACCACACCAAGGCTATCCCAGCGAGACCAGAGCTTGGTTCCCTGTTTAAAGCAAAACACCTCCAGGAAGTCAATCAACAAACCACAGCCGGGCCACAGGGAGATTTGGGAGGGGGAGGCAGGCAGCACAGGGACCAAGGAAGCAGGGAAGCGGCTCCCGTCCAGGACTCCATTCATCCTCACCCGAGTGGCTGTGAGACTGTGGTCAAGTCACCGAACCTCTCCGGAACTCTGATCCTACAACCCCCAGAAGAGAATCCAGGGACGCAAACGCGCCCATGGACTGTTGCCATCCTTGACCCCCTCGGTGGGAGCTGAGCACAAGCCCCTGCCCAGCTGGGAGCACCAGATCTCAAAAAGCAAAGACATTAAGCACTTCCTGCCACAGGAGGGAAGTGCTTGCTCACAGCCCTCCTCGGGTCCAGCCCCAGGCCTTCAGGAAAGGAAAGGTGCCCAGAAATCCTTGATCACAACAAGGCTGGACCTGCAGAGCCCTGTCGGAGGCCTGGGGCGGGGTCCCTGGAGCGGGCACAGACCCAGAGCTCTGGGCACAGAACAGCCCCCAGCAGCCCCCACACCACCACCACCACCACCACCACCAACAACAACAACAACAAAAACACACCTTTCTTTCTCCAACTCCCAAAGACTATTTTTTTAATGAAAAAAAAAAAAAAATCTTTCAAAATGATAGTTTTGAAAAGAAAATATGCTCCCTTACCATATTTTCTCATGGAGTTAAAAATACAAGTAAGTGTTGGAGGAAAAAAAGTTTTAAGGTCAAAGGGAAAAAAAGAAGTCATGTTTTTTGAAATCTCGGAAAATAAACAGACTCAGCCCTCATGTGCAGGCTCTCTGGGAATGTGACCTGTGGTGCTGCTGGGGGTCGGCACGCCATTTTAAGGGAAGCTCTAGGGCATGCCCGAGGCCCAGGATTAGTGGCTCGGACACTGTGTCCCCCTCCCCAGAGGACCAGCCTGCCGGCCACTTGGGACAGGGGTATCCAGGAGCTGAGAAGCTGAGGCGGGTTCGTGAGAAGAGGAAGGGGAACACAGAGCAGACAGCCCAGCTGCCCTGGGAAACAATCCCGGGGCCAGCGAGGGCTCCAGGGGCTGGCGCTGGACGAGGGGATGCTTAGCCGAGCAAGCCGGGTGATGGGGACACACTCCAGGCAGGCGGAGCTGTGACACCAGTGAGGGGCAGGAGGGCTGCTGTCCACTCGGGGGATGGGGTCACAGCGGGTAGTGCCTCAGCCTGGCCCACCTGCCCCTCGGTAGCCAGAGAACCCAGCCAGCCCTGGAGGAAGTCAGGAAGCAGGGCCCAGCGGTCACTCACGCATTCAGTACGTGTTTATTAATCCTACTTTGTCCTGGATCCTGCAACGAACACTACAACTACAACAGACAGCTAGACAAGGCCCTCCTCGTCTGCACAGAGTCTACGCTGGGGAGCTCGGAGCCCCTCCACTCTTTCCTTCCCCTCCCAACCCTGGTGGACCTGCCGGTCTCATGGGAGTCTTACTACTATGTGCTGAGCCCTCTTGCCGATGGCTCGAGTAGGCCATGCCCCTCCCCCACGGGGCTCATAAAGTTGGGGTGGGGAGGGGAAAAGACCCCATACAGCTGTCCAGAGCCTGGAGTGCTACAGGCCATCCATAGAGACGCAGCCCCATTCGATTACTACACCCCTCCCACGTCCCTAGCTCTGAGCTAACCCTGGGAACAGCGGACACAGACATGGGCTGCATTCCTACCTAGGAGATGCGCCCTACCTGGAGAGGGAGAATCAAAAGCAAAGGACAAGGACGCACCTAGCAACCGCAGGGAAGGACGCCTCAGAGCAGGGAAGGGTGGCCCGGAGCAGGGCTTTGGAATCAGACAAGGCTCGGTCTAGATCTAAATCCAACCATTCACTAGCGGCGTTTACTGGGAGAGTCACTTTCCCCTTTCTGAATCTCAGGGTCCCCAACGGTAATGTGGAGATGGCCTTGCCAGCCTCACAGGTACGTATCTGAGGACCAGCTTGCCACCAGCATTGACAAAGCAGAACAATGGTGTCCTTTCTGGGCCTTACAGAAGTGTGAACAATGGTGTGGGAACACAGGGGAGGGGGCCATGGATTTTGCCAGAGAAAATGCAAAACATTTTAATTAAAAGATGAAATGTCACTGGAGAAAAACCTGGGATAAGAACATAATTTCCCGGGGCCACTGGGTGGCTCAGTGGGTTAAAGCCTCTGCCTTTGGTCCGGGTCGTGGTCTCAGAGTCCTGGGATCGAGGCCCACATTGGGCTCTCTGCTCAGAGGGGAGCCTGCTTCCTCCTCTCTCTCTGCCTGCCTCTCTGCCTACTTGTGATCTCTGTCTGCCAAATAAATAAATAAAATCTTTAAAAAAAAAAAAAAAAAGAACAATTTCTACAAAAAAAGAAAAAGTAAAGAAGGCATTCCAAGCCCAGAAGAAACAGGCATTTTTTTTCTCAGGGGCCTTTTAATAACATTTCCTTGTTCTGAAATGAAAGATTTGTGATGAACAGATCAATGACTATAGTTTTTCTTCCCTCCCTCTCTCTTCTCCCTCCCTCCCTCCTAGTCAACATGAATTTATTGAGTACTTACTATGTACCAGATGCTGATCTAGTCACAGGGGACAGATCAGTGAACTAAACAGACGGTCATCTCCTGGAGCTTACATTTGACCCTCACACCCACCCAGAGTAAGTGCGGCCAAGTACATCATCAACCCCACTTTGTAGACGAGAAAAGGAACCACAGGTTAAGAAGCCTGAATTACCCGCAGGCACTTTGAGCCAGAACAGACAAAAGCAAGCCCAATCAGCCTTCACCTCTGACTCCCCACCTCCCGACCCTTCACACCCAGGCAAGGACATACGTGATCCTCCCCCAAAGTGACCACTTGGGGGCGGGGGGCTGCACGGCAGGCCAACGGAGACAACAGACTCCCCAGCTCCTTCATTACTCCTGCCAGCCACTCCCAAGGTTCTCTAGTAAATAATCATTTAGACTCCAGAACAACCTTCTCCCTTCATATTACAGCCAGTTGGAAAGCAGCGTCAACTGACGCCTGAGAGAATGGGCCTTGCCCTCGTGGTTTAAGGGAGGGTGAGGGGACCACGGGGCTGTCCAGGCCCTGCATGTGCTTCCACACTGTCCACCCAACAGCTGGACATCACAGAAGAGTCAGTCCCAGGCTGCAGTTAGTCCAAAACACCTAATAGTCAAAAACAGTCTTTTTCCCAAGAGGGGGCAGTTTTTTTTGTTTTTTTTTTTTTTGTTATTGGTTCAGTGGGATTTTAGCTCAAAGGACTTCAAGCACTTTTGGGAACTCAACTAATGAAAGGGATTATTATTATATGAGCTCAAAATTGCCCTGATGAAATACTAAGAATCGTTGAAGCAGACTGAAGGGCACGGGGGTTCCGTATCCCGGCCTCTCCATCTCTGAGCACTTCTGAAATTTATCATAATGAAACATTTTAAAAGTCCTGACAAACCAACAACATGGTAACTTAAAGCTGTGGCATGAATAAAAACAAGACACCCATGCAGGGAGCCGCCGGATCCGTGCGGTGCTTTGCTCCCCAAAGTGCTTCCACCTGTGCGGCATGGAAACTGAACTTTCAAGGAAGGGAGGGGTTATTATTAGCCCCGTTTTGCAGCCCGGGAAGCTGAGATTCAGGCTCGCCCTAGGACTTTCTACCAGGAAGCCAAGCCCGCCCTAGGACTTTCTACCAGGAAGCCATGCCGTGAGGATGTGAACGCAGCCTCAGGGACGGTACATGGATTGCCTCTGACCTTGCCCCAGCCCAGGGCAGCTCCCTGCTCCCCTGCTCCTAACTCCAGGAATGTGGCTGTTATCAAACTACCTTGGCAGGGTTTTTCTCATGCTCAAACATTTGGCCCGCCACCACTCCATTTCCCACGCCGCCACCCTACTGCCCCATCCCCGTGCAGGATTTCAAGAATTGTGTCGTGGCCCCCAGAAGCCACACAGCCTGGGGCATTCAGTGGCTCACCAGGGCTCCCTGGGCCCAGCGTCCCATTCTCCTGGCTGGACCGTTCAACCAAACGCTTGTTTGGCCAGTGGAGGGTCCTCTGTAGAAAATGTTTCCAGCAACATAAATCACCAGAAGGAAAGCTTCCCCTGGCCAGCCTTAACTGTTCCAACATGGGCTCACTTTTCAGAAACCCCATGCGGGCAGAGACTGGCCATAGATTCCTCCAATTTCTCCCCCCAAGGCAGGAATCAACCTAGTGGGGGGGTGTCGGGGGGTGGGGGTGCGGGCAGTTCTTCTCACCATCGACCCTCTTCCCACTGTACCTTAGGACCAACCCAGAAAATGCTTTAAGTGATAGTCCTAACCCTGTTCATTGGAGACCCATTTGAGAAGACACTAGTTCACTACTGTCCCCCCCACACCTCCCCTCCAGGCTCAGGAATTTCTAGTCCCCCCCCCCGCTACAGGCCGCCTCCAAGCCCAAGGTGCCCTAAATGCGTCAGCCGAAGTTGACCCCGTGATGTATGGGTCTGATGACTCCACTTCTGACACCGGCCCTGAGACGTCCTCTATTTGTATACTCAGGACCTCTGTTACGTCTGAAACCTCATAACCTTTTCTGAAGAACACATCGTACCTGGTCTGTGCTCCAGGAGTTTTGCAACTGCCTTTGGCCAAAAGCAACACTGCTTGGAGCCAGATCCCCACGCAGACAAGCAAGGCCTCCTCGTAGCTCAGAGGCTGAAAGCCCGGGATGTCTGCGTTCTGCAAAGCCCTGCCCCCGCCCTCCCAGAAAGTGGGCAGGATGCTTGACTTCTCAGGGGCAGCCCCCAGGGAGACACACCTTTGTCAAGGGGTGTGGGCAGCTCTCACCCAGGAGGACTCACACTGGGGAGAGAGACCCAGCAAGTGCTTTCTGGAACCCACCACACAGGCTTGGGTCCATTTGATCTCTGTTACGCCCCTTTACCACACCCTCATGCTTTCCTGGGCTCCAAATGGCCACTCCCAGCACTCATTCATTGACTGGCAGAGTGGTCCAGAGCTGCACTGCCCAACACAGAAGCCCCTGGACAGAGATAGGCACCGAGCACTCAGAATGTGACTGGTCCAAATGGAGATGGGCTGTAAATTAAAATCACGCTGGATTTGGAACGCTTCGCAGGGAAAAAAAAGAATCTGGGGCACCTGGATGGCTCAACGGGTTGAAGCCTCGGTCTTTGGCTCAGGTCGTGATCCCGGGGTCCTGGGATTGAGCCCAGAGTGCTGGGATCGAGCCCCTTGTCGGGCTCTCTGCTCAGCGGGGACCCTGCTTCCCCCTCTCTCTCTGCGTGCCTCTCTGCCTACTTGTGATCTCTGTTAAATAAATAAATAAAATCTTAAATAAATAAATAATCTAAACTATCCTATTCATAATTTTATATGGATTACGTGCTAAAATGGTAATATTTTGCAGATATTAAATAAAATATATCATTTAATCTAATATCTGCAAAATATTATCAAGTAATTTCAGCTGTTTTTCTTTTTCTTTAAAGTGACAACTAGATATTTTAAAATTTCACAGAAGGCCCATGTGATTTTTTGATTGGCCAGTGCTGGTCAAGGCCATGGCTCTGATCCACTATCTGGGTCCAAACCTCAACTCCATTTACTAGTTGCCTGAGGCTGAGCAGCCTTCTGTTCTCTGTGGGCTGCAGCTTCCCCTCCTGCACTGGGCGGGGGGGGGCGGGGGGGGGGCGGTACTGCTGTAAAGGTACTGCTGCTCATTCAACAGGGAATTCCTGATCTTCCTCTGACAGGCTGGGGTGTGTGCTGAGCCCGGGAGACACAAATTTGAACCAGAAACATCCCCCCCACCAGGTGCATCCCCAGCTCAGGCCTTGAAGAAGCAGGTTCACACCTGAGCTTTGCTACTATGTGATCCTGAGCCAGTCATGTTGCAGGGAGGGGGGTTCATGGTCCCACATGCAGAGGGAAAGGTGAGGCGTCCAGCTCAGATAGACGCGTGATGACTCTGAGGCCATTGGCACAACTGTGCCACAACAGGGCAGGCACTGTTTCCAGAAGGCAGGCCTCAGAGCTCAGAGCAGCCGCCCTGAATAATTGCATTTGCAACCCCAGCCCCAACAGCACTTGACCAGGGAGCCAAAGGGACGGGATTCTGAAAACTGACCACTCCCGGCCCTAGGAATGTGTGTGACTCGCTCCCTCTCCCAGGCTCCACCCCTCTATCCTCATTTCCCAGCCTGAGAGAAGGATCTAAAGGGCTGGGGGTGGGAGTGGGAAAGAGAGGATGAGGATGGGACGGGGGACTTGACCTCCCTTTCACGGAAGCCTCAAGGTCAAGTACATTGTATCATCTCCAAATGTGACTGTGCTCAGCCACAGGGATGGGGGACTCTGTCATCACAGCCCCACCCTGCCTGGAGCACAGGATGAATCAGTCGTTCTTATAAATTTTGTCATTACCCTCTGACAAGAACTGCTAGGCAGTTTTTGTTCAAAAAACACCATCTTGGGGTGCCTGGGTGGCTCAGTCCGTTAAGTGGCTGACTCTTGGTTTCAGTTCATGTCATGATCTCAGGGTCCTGGGATTGAGTCCCGTGTCAGGGTCTGCACTCAGCAAGGAGTCTGCTTGAGATCCTCCCTCTCTCACTCTGTGCCTACCCACCCCCCCTTTCTGGCACTCTCTCTTCCTCTCTAAAATAAATAAATCTTTTTTTTTTTTAAGCACCATCTTTTTTTGTAAGATGTAATGTTCTTTGTTCTTTGTAAGGTTTGTAATGTTCTTTTTTCTTTCTTTTTTTTTTGTAAAGATTTTATTTATTTGACAGATCACAAGTAGGCAGAGAGGCAGGCAGAGAGAGAGGCAGAAGCAGGCTCCCCACTGAGCAGAGAGCCCGATGTGGGGCTTGATCCCAGGACCCTGAGATCATGACCTGAGCCGAAGGCAGAGGCTTTAACCCACTGAGCCACCCAGGCACCCAGGTTTGTAATGTTCTTATAGAATTTTTTTTTTACTGAACTGGGAGACTCAGAACAAAACAAAAACTCAGAAGCAGGCCAGGCCTCTTGTCAACCTTGAGAGGCCCCAAGATGTGCCCCTCCAGGAGAAGGACCATCCCCAGTGGGTATTTGTGACCATCCCGACCCAGAGGACAGATGGACCCAGGTCAGCAGCCTGGCTCACCAGACCTAGCCAGACCTGGCCAACTGGAATAAATGCTGGCCCCTCCTAACCCCCACACCCAAGACCTGCCTGCTTACAAGAACTTGCCTTTACAGGCACCTGCGTGGCTCATTCAGTTAAGCATCTACCTTCAGCTTGGGTCATGATTCCAGAGTCCTGGGATCGAGCCCCACATCGGGCTCCCTGCTCAGTGGGGAGCCTGCTTCTCCCTCTCTCTCTGCCTGCTGCTCTCACTCTATGTCAAATGAATAAATAAAATCTTAAAAAAAAAAAAAAAGAACTTGTCTTTAAGATTAGACAATCTTGTTTGCTCAAAAAATAGCAGCTCAAATGCTTCCAGAAAGCCTTCTAAAAGCTCAAAGGCCTTCACCAACCCCGGACCCTACTGACAGCTCTGTGACCCGGTCAGGTCAGTGATCACCAGATCTGTGACCTGGTCACAGATCCTCTAGGCCCACGCTTCCTATCCCCAGGGGAAAACTGTACCCACAGAGGGCCTCAGCCCACCCGCGGTCTGCCTGTCCATCTGCCCATAAGTCCATCCACGCAACAGCCCATCCACCAGGCAATCCCTCCGCCCCTCCGTCCATCTGTCTCTCAGTGTATCCACCCTGGGCGTGCAATCCTCCAGCCCCACTGTGCCCAGGCCCCGGCCTAGGAGCTGGGGACACAACGAGACAATTCGTGGTGAGGTCGGCGAAGGAGACAGAGGAGAACGGACCACTGTAAGGCAGTCTGGTGAGTAGGGCTGTGAAGGGAAGCAGGTGCACAAGTTGTGGGGACAGCAGGGCTGGAGTCAGAGAATGCCTCCCGGGATGGAGGGCTTGTTTCAGGCCCTGCAAACAGCGCAGGGAAAACAGGACAGTGAGAGGGAGAATGGGGCGCACTCAGCTTGGGTAGCTAAGGGCCCAACTGGGAGGGCAGGGGTACCAGGGAGTGAATCAGCACCTTGGAGGGTGCAGCTCGGCTGTGACTCTGGGAAGGCTGCCACGTGGGTAGACCAGCTGCGGTGGGAGCTGAGCAGACATGTGGGGACCAGGCAAAGCCCCCGCAATCGCCTAAGCCAAAGGCATGGCCACGAGTTTCCGAGGAAGAGTGGGCGGCATGAGTGAGAAGCTGAATGGGCTTGCCAGAGGATGCTGGGCTTCTGGCTTGGGTGGGAGGCCACTCAGGCTGCTCTCTGTGCCCCAAGACAGCCCCTAAGGAGCAGCGCCCCCCCACCCCGAAGCTCAGTAAGTGGCTGCTTGCTCCTTCGTCACTGGCTCCCAGCTGGAACACTCACCCGGCAGCGGGGGATCGGGTGACCTGACGGCCTGGTTCAGGGATGGCAGTGCTCGAGGGCATGCTTCCAGATGGGCAAGGGCCCAGGAGGGGAGGCAGCCAGTCACCAGCCTGGGAACCTGGGGCGGCCTGCCAGCACGGAAGGCTCAGCTCAGCGCGCTCAGGCTGTGGCCAGCCAGATTCCTCCGTGTGACAAGGACGCCACGTGAGGGAGGCTGACGGCAGAGCAGCGGCTTGCACATGGGCCAGGAGGCCCGGGCTGGGCACAAGGCATTGGGATGCGCCAGGTACGGGCAGGGCCGCAGGGAACGGTCCATGGTTGCTCTCCACGGGCTTGAACCCCAGCAGGAGCAGGAGAGCAAGGGAAGAGGGGCAGAATAGTGATCTCAGGGCAGAGATTCCCAACCCAAGCTCTCTATTCAGTTGGGATCATGGATCCCAGAACTGCCCCCTCGCAGCAGCGAGAGACATGTTCCTCCAAAGGGGGCAGTGAGGGCAGGATGTGCAGCAGGTCCAGGAGGGAGGCGAAGGGGCATCTCGGGTGAGAGGAGAGACCTAGTCCAAGGGACCAAATCCAAATCACTCCTTGAGAAGAGTCCTCAAGGCAGGAGGCAGGCCTGGAGGCTTCACCCTGCGGATGACGGGAAGCCAGCCATGGCCTCCACAGCACTCTGTGAGGAAAACGGGTCAGCATTGCCTCAGAAAATTAAACACAGAACATCCCCATCATCTAGCAAGGCCACTTCTCCCCAGAGAACTGAAAGCAGGGACCCAGATCCTTGCACACCTACTTCGTATCCACAGCATCACTCACGGGAGCCCAAAGGTGGAAACAAGCCACGCGTCCGTCGATGGATGAAGGGGTCAACAAAACACAGTACATAACAGACTAAGATTCAGCCATAAAAAGGAATAAAGCACACAGCCTTCCTTCCCCTTCACTGTCCCCCCACAATATGGTGCCAGGAACCACCAAGCAGCGCTGACACGTGTGTCAGCGCGGGCCCCCGGCCTGGAACACGATCCTCACCCCCCAGGGATGAGCCGACCCCAGCCGCAGAATGCCAGGGGACTACAGGCCGCCATGGGTCACTGCTCAGGAATCATGGCACTCTGTGAAGGGTCTGCATGGCCGGGGACAAGGAGCCTTCGCTCTTGGCACCAGAGTCAAGTCTAACTGTACTGCTGCCACCACGCCTGCTCCCTTCTGGGCCTCCTCTCATCAGAGAGCCTGCCCCTCCTGTCCTTTTTCCCTGGATGCTGAGCCCCACCTGGGACAAAGCTACCATGTTCATCCTGCTCTGATGCGCACATAGCTCAAGGTCTGGCACCCAAGGAGGCCAATTAGTGTTGGGTGATGGCAGAAGCACTGGGAGGAGGCGGGGGAGGGGGAAAGGAAAGAGGAGCTCTCCTAAGGGACCCACCTCTTCAGGCCTATCAGATTACAGACTGTCCCTTCGGCGGCTCCTGTGCCTCCGGAAGTCATCTGAGAAACGACCCTTGAGAGATCCAAGCATTCACAAGGAGGCCACCCACGTTGCCCTCCTCCTTAAGGCCTCTGTGTGAGACACTGTGGCAGTGGGTACGGCAGTTCCTTGCCACACGGCTTGTCAACCCCATGGATAGCCAATGCATCTGCTGGGGTGTGGGTGGGCTGAAGGCCTGTGTGGATGAGAAGAGTCTGAATTGCCCCCTCTGCTTCGCCCACGCCCCCACACAGAGGGGCAGCCTGCACGGGGGTGCCGAGGCTAAGCTGTCCCTGACAGAACAGGTGGGAGAGAAAGGCTTACAAGCCCTGTCAATCAGGGCCAACCCCAGGGCCATGAGATAGATGACCTCAGGAAGGAAAAGACTATAGGAGAATCACTGGGGAAGCTTATTTTAAAAAGAGGATTCCTTGCACAGTGGTACAATCGCTTTTGAGAACAATTTGCCAATTTCTGGAAAAGCTGAACCTGTACCATATGATCCAGCCATGCTACCTTAGGTAGCCAAGCGAAAAGGAAATCTATGTCCATAGAAAGAATTATATACAGTGTTCCCAGCCACTTGATTTATAATAATAAAAAAAAAACTGGCAACGACCCAAATGTCCTAGCAGGTGAATGGCTAAGCTAATTGCGGTATGCCCATACGTGGACTACTACTCAGCAAAGAAAAGGAATGGACCATTGATTCACACAACAACATGGATGGATCTCAAAACACTTAGGCTGCGTGAAAGAAGCCAGACCCAAAAAAAGTACTTATTGTCCGATTCCACTTCTAGAAATCCCAAAAAATATCAGAAAGCAAGATGACAGAAAGCAGGACAATGAGAGGGAGAGAGGGTTGGGGCGGGGCATCAGGAAACCTTTAGGGGTGATGGATGTGTTCACCAGCTTGTTCGCAGTCATGGATTCACAGGTGTAAGCATTTGCCCCCACGCTTCTCAAATTGTGGATTATGAGTATGTATGATTTATTCTCTGTCAATTATACCTCAGTAAAGTGATTTTAAGAGAATACAGATTCCTGAACGCCAGTCTGGAGAGTGGAAGTTAGTCATGGTGGATTCAGTCACAGAAGAGAGAAACGGGGGTACACCGAAGGCCTTCCCCAACACCCTGGAGCAGAGAAATGAGAACCAGCCACAAGGGACCCCAGGCTGCCACCTCCCACTTGTCACTTCTGTTTGTTTCCAGAATATTCACAGGGATCAAGTTTCAACATCGTCAATTATCCTTCCTGGGAAAGCGTATGGACATCGTTATTTTTACTTTCGGGTCTGGCAGCTCCCTTGTGTTCTCCACAACTAGTCTGTAGAACCACTGCTAAGGGGAAAGCGCTCCTAGCCAGCCACTTGTCTGATCTCTAGACCGTGGTGCGCTGCTCTGGGAGCTCACCTGTGGGTCTGAGTTAGCCGATCCAGATGTCAGTAACCCATGGACAGTGTCCAGCGAGAGGCTTCCAACCAAGCCACCTTCAGGATCCCCACCCAATTCTTCTTTAGGTTAAAAATTCGTTCACCAGATGAGACAAAAACCTGGCCATATAATCCAGAGGTTTGGCCAAAGAACAGCAATTTTCCCAAGTCACGGGGACAAGGCAGGAAATACGGGCCTTTGGGAGACTCCAAACTCAATTTCTAATAAACTTCCAGGTCATGCTAAATGATAGGTCTGGTAACACTACAGTTATATCTGCTTGTATATGGACTTCGTGGACTTCGTGGGCCTTTGTTTCTCACTCTTCTCACTTGTTCAGGCACAAATGAAGACAAACAAGAAATGGGCCGAAATGCTAATGGTGGGTGGACTTTGCTCTTTGTAAAAAAATTTCCTGTAATAGGAATGTCCTTTAGGAATTTACTCCTAAAGGAATAAATGTCCTTTAGGAAGAAAACACACATCATATGGTATTACTTTTATTTGAGAATAAAAACTGGAACAGAAGTGACAAATGGCTAATAATAATCGGTCACTGTAAGCATCTTGTGAGCCACAACAAGCCACAGGCCATTCATGGGAGAGTCCAAGATTACATGTTAAGACTTGGGTTCGGGCCTCAGCTTGGCCCTCACTAGCTGTGTGCTGTGAGACCTTCCACTCACCCTCTCTGGGTCTTGGTTTCCTCATATGTAAAAGGAGAACTTCTCCTCCCAGAAGTCCCTCCCCTTGCTTTTTTTTTTTTTTTAAGATTTTATTTATTTATTTGACAGACAGAGACACAAGAAGGCAGAGAGGCAGTCAGACAGGGAGAGAAGGGGAAG
Source organism: Mellivora capensis (assembly GCA_004024625.1). Classification (NCBI taxonomy): domain Eukaryota; kingdom Metazoa; phylum Chordata; class Mammalia; order Carnivora; family Mustelidae; genus Mellivora; species Mellivora capensis. The sequence goes on along the minus strand of PISX010000007.1, from coordinate 243,881 downwards.
CAGGCTCCCTGCTGAGCAGAGAGCCCAATGCAGGGCTCGATCCCAGGACCCTGAGATAATGACCTGAGCTGAAGGCAGAGGCTTTAACCCACTGAACCACCCAGGCGCCCCCCCAACTCCCCTTGCTTTGACTTTGACAGTCTGCAGCTGATCTCACATCCCGTTGGGAGTTTCCTACTGTGCTCCGCCAGCTGTGCCTCTAAAATGTCAAAGCAACTTCAATAAAACCCAAACCACCATTCAATTCCACTCTAAAAACTCATCTTCTCCAAGGAGATCTCAGCGGCATACCTTCCCAACAAAAGCCCAGCATATCCCACCTCTGGAGCTAAATGTGTCTTCAGCGTTAACCTAGAAAAGAGAGGAAGAAGAACACCAAGACTTCCTTCGAACCCCAGCCAGGGGCATCCTCAACCAGCTTCGATGCTGGGACAGATGTGGACAATGTGATTCCTGTCCACATCTTAAGGACTGCCCAGCAATGTGCCAGGAGGCCTTCTTTCCGATCTGATGTGGATCCTAAGTGCATAAGGCCCATTTTTTCATACACTCAGCCCTGTCCCCCAACAGATGTTGCATTTTTACTCCAATGAGTAATTTCTGGATGTCTTCCAACAGCACCCATCTAATTTCTTGCCATCTCCTTGGATCAGCAGCCAGAAAGAACAGCAGCCAAAAGAATAGCACGTTGTGACTTTAAAACCACAGCAGCAAAAAAAAAAAAAAAAGAAAAGAAAAGAAAAACCAACTAATCATCCTGCCTTGGAAAATTCAGACTTGACCCCAGTTCCAAAGATCATCATTTATCACAGGAAATAAGGGGTTCACCGCATGTTTTCTTCCTCTGTATCAAATCTCCTTCACAGGAAAGTTTAAATAAATGAAACACAAAATTGAAAGGACTGGCCGTCTCCAGGAAGTAGTAACATGATCAGTGGTCACAGATCCAACTGCAGCCCAGTGTAAAGGAGCCTCTCCCAGGCTGCCCCGAACAGGTCAGGTGCAGGTCATGTCACCCACAACCAGTCCAGACCACCACTTGCAGAAGGGAAACCAACGATGCTGATCACTCGTGAGCCCTTCTAACTCAGCTCTGGGTGCTTATCTGGGCTGTAACCTCAGGGACCATCAGGAGCCTCACTCCGCACTGAGTGACGGTCACACCCTTGACATTGGTAATGGAAAGAGCCACCACCTGAGTCTTAACCAACGGCACCAGCAGCTGTGTCCATCTCGGTTCACCTTCCCCAGGGACTGTCGTTAGCCCACGTTACAGGTGAGGAAACAGAGAGCCTTTGGAAGCTAGCACGTGGCCAAACCATAATTCAAATCCCAGGTTCTTAGCCACTTGCCACTTCTCTCCAAGAAGTTTTACATTAAAAGGGTTTTTGCTTTTCTGTAGCAACTTCCTTGTAAAAGGAACGTGCAGCCTACAGAAGCCAGATTTGTCAAAGGTCACACCTAGCAAGAGCCAGGGGGCCAAGGCGACTCCTCTGCTGTGTTCTTGGTGCTGCAGCCCAGGCCTCAGAGCCCACCCAGAGGGCACGAGCTCCTTTAAAGGATGCGAGAGCCTCTCAGCCGAGGGGACAGAGAAACCTAAAATTGCAACTTCCTGTTACAGCCAACACTCTGGAGAGGACCCACCCAGCCTGTGCTAAGGAGGCAGGATGGTGTCACTGAAGGAGACGGAGCCATCAAAGAACAGCCACATATAGAGACCTGTCCTGGGACACCTGGGTGGCTCAGTTGGTTGGACGACTGCCTTCGGCTCAGGTCATGATCCTGGAGACCCGGGATCGAGTCCCGCATCGGGCTCCCAGCTCCACGGGGAGTCTGCTTCTCCCTCTGACCTTCTCCTCGCTCATGCTCTCTCTCATTGCCTCTCTCTCAAATGAATAAATAAAATCTTAAAAAAAAAAAAAAGAGACCTGTCCTGACTCTCTCTGGTTCCTAAGGACCCAGGCACCCCTTACAGAATCAACGCACTGATCACCTTCTAAGTGAAGCACAGTGGGCTAGATGCCTAAGGAAGCCACCAAACCAACACCAGCATCCCGCCTGGAATAACTCTCCACACAAGTGCTTTTCCCTTGATGCACTACCCCACCCCGGCACGTTTACCACTTGCTGGCTCCTATCTTCCAGCCTTGTCAGGGTCGGATATCTCAAAGATAAATGTGGTTTGTGTTCCTGTGCCCCAAGGGAACCCACTGGCCTCGTTTGTCATCTGGGCGCCAGCCAGTGCCTGGGACCCACTCCTCGGAGCCACTGGCTGTGTTGGAACCAGTCCCCAACCAGATGTCAATGGCAAACTAAGCCACACTTTACACCAAGCACCTCAGTGCTCTCTCGTGGGTGACATACGCCCAGCTTGACTAGCTGAAGGAAAAGAGAATATATGGGATTGAGAGAAGACTACTCAAAAATCCCAACCAGGCATGATGGTGACGTCAATGAAAACCTCTAGACATCAGAAGATAAACAGGAGAAAACCTACATGACCTTGTATATGGCGATGGCTTTTGAGATACAACACCAAAGTCCTGATCCGTGAAAGAAAGAACTGATAAGCCAGACGTCATTAAAACTAAAAACTTCTGCTCTATGAAAGATAGTATCAAGAGAATGAGAAGACAAGCCACAGATTCGGAGAAAATATTTTCAAAAGACACATCTGATAAAGGACTGCTCTCCAAGATACACAAAAACTCTTCAACTCAACAGTACAATTTGATTAGAAACTAGGCTGAAACCTTAATAGGCCAGTCATCGAAGAAGATATACAGATGATAAAGAAACACGGAAAAAAGGTGCTCCACATCCTAAATCATCAGGGAGATGCAAATTAAAACAACAATGAGGTACCCCCGGCTACCCACTAGCTGGAATGGTGGAAATCCAGGACCCTGGACAACACCCAATGCCAGGGAGGACGTGCAGCACCAGCAGCTCTCCCCTTCCTGGTGGGGAGGTCACTTTGGAAGACAGTTCAGCAGTTTCTTATAAAACTAAGCAAACTTGGGGCGCCTGGGTGGCTCAGTTGGTTGAGCAACTGCCTTCGGCTCAGGTCATGATCCCGGACTTCCAGGATCGAGTCTCGCATCGGGCTCCCAGCTCCTTGGGGAGTCTGCTTCTCCCTCTGACCTTCTCCTCTCTCATGCTCTCTCTCACTCATTCTCTCTCAAATAAATAAATAAAGTCTTTAAAAAAAAAAAAAACTTAGCAAACTCTTACTTACCTACAATCCGGCAATCATATTCTTTGGTGTTTGCTCAAGGAAGCTGAAAACTTACATCCACACAAAAGCCTGCCTGCTGATGTTTTCGGAAGCTCTATTCATAATTGCCAAAAGTTGGAAGCAACCAAGACCTCCTTCAGTAGGTGAATGGATAAAGAAACTGTGCTTTGTCCAGACAGTGAAACGTGAGTTCGCACTAAAAACAAATGGGCTAGCAAGCCATGAAAAGACACGGAGGAAACGTAAATGCCTATTACTAAGTGAAAGAAGCCAGTGTGGAAAAGGCTGCACATTTCACGGCTCCGATTACATGACATCCTGCAGAAGGTACAACTACCGAGACAGCGAAAAGATCAGTGGTTGCCGGGGTTGGGGGAAGGCAGGGATGAACAGGTGGAGCTTGAAGGATTTTTAGGGCAGTGAAAATACCCTGAATGACACTCTAATGATGGAGACGTGTCATTGTGCATTTGTTCAAACCCAGGGAATACGCAATACCCAGATCGAACCCTAAGGAGAATGATGGACTTTGTATCATCATGATGTGTCAGTGTGGGTTCATCACCTCCTAAAAAATGCAGCACTCTGGTGGGGAACGTTGATAATGGGGAGGCTGCGCACATTTGCGGACCGAGGGTACATGGTAGCTCTGTGTTGCTTCCTCTCAAGCTGGGAACCTAAAACTGCTCTAAAAAAATTAAGTCTTGGGGCGCCTGGGTGGCTCAGTGGGTTAAAGCCTCTGCCTTCGGCTCAGGTCATGATCTCAGGGTCCTGGAATCAAGCCCTACATCGGGCTCTCTGCTCAGCAGGGAGCCTGCTTCCCTTCCTCTCTCTCTTTCTCCCTCTCTGCCTACTTGTGATCTCTCTGTCAAATAAATAAATAAAATCTTTAAAAAAATTTTTTTAAATAAATTAAGTCTTAAAAAAACAAAACCAAACAAAAAACCCAAGTATATGGCCCAGCCACTTTCCCACCATTAAATAAACCCCAAAACCACAGTCAAAAAGTAAGTGGCCCAACAGGGACAAAACCTATGGAACTGGGGGTGCCTGGGGGGCTCAGTCAGTTAAGCATCTGCCTTTAGCTCAGGTCATGATCCCAGGGTCTTCGATGGAGCCTCATGTCAGGTTCCCTTCTCAGGGGGAAGTCTATTTCTCCCTCTCTCCCCAGCTTGTGCTCACTCTCTCTCTCTCAAATAAATAAAGTCTTAAAAAAAAATTAGGGAACTAAGTCCCACCATGTGGATCAGAGCAGTGGCCCACCCGCACCTGTGGTCTGAGGTGCCAGTGCCTCAGGCATCCTGGGTGGGCTTGAGGAAGCCTGGAGCTGGAGCACAGAGGCCGGCCCCCTGCCTACCACGTCCACGGAAGGCCACATGGGTTGCCTAGGGCTGAATTTACTTACAATCTTTTCTGCATTGTCAGGTGGAGTCTGCATGTTCTTGAGGTCACCTCCTCCTGACATTCACAACCTGCTGAACCAAGGCAGGCAACAGAATACCACCCTGGAGCTCCACGTGGAAGGGACCACATCAGAGTTGTCTTCATGTCATGGGGTCCGCCACGGCACCTGCCACTACTGGCTTCAGGACAGGTTCCAGTTGGATGCGTCTCAAAATCACCTCCTCTAGGTTTCTCAGAAAGTTGAAAATGAGCTACCCTACAACCCAGCAATCACACTACTGGGTATTTACCCCAAAGATACAGATGTAGGGATCCAAAGGGGCACGTGCACCCGAATGTTTATAGCAGCAATGTCCACAATAGCCAAACTATGGAAAGAACCCCGATGTCCATCGACAGATGACTGGATAAAGAAGATGTGTAATATATACACTGAAATAGTACTCGGCCACCAAAAAAATGAAATCTTGCCATTTGCAACGATAGGGATAGAACTAGAGAATATTATGCTGAGTGAAATAAGTCAATCAGAGAAAGACCATTATCATATGATCTCACCGATATGTGGAATCTGAGAAACAAGGCAGAGGATCATAGGGGAAGAGAGGAAAAAATGAAACAAGACAAAACCAGAGAGGGAGAGAAACCATAAGAGACTCTTAATCTCAGGAAACAAATTGATGGTTCCTGGAGGGGAGGGGGAAGGATGGGGTGGCTGGGTGATGGACACTGGGGAGGGGATGTGCTATGGTGAGTGCTGTGAAGTGTGTAAACCTGGCGATTCATAGACCTGAACCCCTGGGGCTAATAATACATTATATGTTAATAAAAAATTTAAAAATTTTTTTAAAAGTAAAAAAAAAAAAAAAAGATTGATGAATCACAGACCTGTAACCCTGAAACAAATAATACATTATATGTTAATTACAAAAATAATAATTTTTTTAAAAAAATCACCTCCTTTGAGCTTAGGGTAGAGCAGCCAAGGTTCCTTCCAGAAATCCACAGTAAGTCTACCCAAGGCCCCAGGTGATCGCCTCTCCAACTAGGCCTTTAAAACTGGTGAAAATGACCTCTGGTTTAGCAGCACACATATACTGAGGTGCCCTGGTTGGCATGGACATAGTGTAGGACTAGGCTCTCTGGGCTGTACGACGAGCCCAGAATGGCCAGGAATTTGGAGGCTATCAGGATGGACTGCTGCATCCCTAACCCTACCCCAGGCCCATCTAGTTGCTTCTTGAAGCTCTCTTGGAATGGCAATCCCTTCTTCCCACGGCAGCTCAGGTCCCTCCAGAAGGGTCTTGCCTCCTGCTACTCTGTCCTATGAGCTGGACCACAAAGGACACAGATCACCTGATAGGGTCAGGCCTTGAGAAGTTTTGGTTTTGGGGTTTTTTGGTTTTTTTTTTTTTTTAGATTTATTTACTTATTTGAGAGAGACAGTGAGAGCAGGGGGAGGGGTAGAAGGAAAGAAAATCTCAAGCAGATTCTACCCAGCAGAGAGCCGGACACAGGGCTCGGTCCCAGGACCCCGGGATCATGACCTGAGCTGAAGGCAGACGCTTCACCGACTGAGCCACCCAGGCGCCCAGTGCAGAACATTCTAAACAATTTCTGGCAAACAGACCACCACCACGACACCCAGAAGGAAAACATCAGCCACTGTGACGGACTCCGCGATTCCACTTCCGGGTCAAGTGGGTCCACAGGAAGCCTGTCCCTCTCTGAGCAGAGCCCACATAACAGGGTCCAACAGACCCACGAGAGCAGCCAGCACACAGCAGCACCAGGCTCTGCACCAGACGGTTCCCAAACATGAACTTCCCTGATCCCCCGATGACCTTGAGGTCATCCACAGATGAGGAAACACGTGTATGGGGGGAGCAGCTTCCCCTAAGGCACCCAAGCTGAGAGAAGTGCTGGTGTGGGGACTCCAGCTTGACTTAGTTCTGGGACACAGATTCGTCCTGACCAGTGGGAGACTCAACTCCTCTGCGGAACCGCTGCTCACAGGGGCCAGTGGGGACGGCGTGAGATGGGTTTCTGGTCCCCACGGCCCTCCCCCTCCAGGAATGGTGACTCAGAGCAGCTGCTGGTCCAGGACTCCACAGATATTTTTCTCTGTCGAGCGCATGGATCTGTATATGCTCCATGTCTGTTTACCAAAGCAACACAAAGAAGTCAATGCCGGCTAACAAAATCTGTAGGAAACACATTGTTTGGGCAAGTCACTGGGGCCGCAAACAATAGAAGGGAATGGAAGGGAGAGCCCAGACAGAGATCTCTGACAGAGAATTGCCTTGCAGACCCTCTGCTTGGGCTGGAGCTGGAGGCAGGGGGGTGAGAGCCTCTAAGAGGGGAGGCCAGCGTCTGGGAGGCCATGGGCCTCCACGCGCCACTCCGAATGGCCAGCGTCCCCACCGGGCGTGGAGGATGTGGCCAGGGTGGGGCTTCCGGGCCACACTGCCTCCCTCTGTGGTGTTAACCGAGTTGGCGCCTCCCCAGGGCCCACAGTCCTATCAGACAGCCTGAGCTTAGAAAGGCGCCTATCTGCTATTCAGCAACTTCTAGGCGGGTCCTATTATTATTAACAAAGATAAGATTACAACTAATAATAACACTCATGACATTTAAATGCATTTTGTCCTATCACTTCAGCCTTGCTCTCTGAGGGCGGGTAGAGTTCAAACTCCACTTTTGTCCTGCTCCAGAGGTCTAGTGCCAATTCGCCCAAACGCAGATGAAATTTCCAGAGCCTTCCTAAGAACCAAGTGAATTTTTTTTCCTCTGAACTAATGCACCAGGCACACTGCAGTCTGAGCTGCTGGGAGGAAAACCCCTCTGGTTTGATTTACAAAAACCTACTTAACTCTCCACTTCATACCTCTCAGAAGAAACCTCTGAGAATCTCCTCGAGAGCCCCATTCCCACTAATTCACGCCTTCCCGTGAAGCTTGCAGGGCTTCTGTGAGCCAGGCTGGTGCTGGCGCAGAGCAAGCAGCAGGCAGCTCAGGGTCCCGCCGAGGAGGCACACAATGCGCGAAGCCAAACAACAAATGCACGATGACAAATGCCACGGGGTACTGGGGGGAGAAGGAAGGAATAAGGCTGTGATTAAGAACCAGTGGTCCACAAAGGAACCCAGTTACCTAGGACAGCAAACGGCGCCTCTGGAGAAGGGGAGTTGACACTAGACTCTAAGGGTCAGTGAGGAACCCGAGGCAGGAAGGGCAGGGGGAGGAAGGAAGGGGTTCCAGGCAGTGGGACCAGCACCCAGGAAGTCACACTCAAGGAACAAAAAGGAAGGGAAATTGGCATGAGTTGCAGCTGGCAGAGCAGGTGGGGCAGGGTGAGCCCCCTCCTTGCCAAAGGTCGACATCCCAGGCCTGAGGCTGGCCAGCCTCTTCCAAGATGGTTCCCAGGAAGAGGCTCGATTCAGTCCTTGTCACTGTGACAGGGTCAAAGTTCGTGAAGTCTCAGCACAGGGCCCCTGGATCCTGTGGGCCCTTAGGCTCGCACAACAGGGCCGTTGAACAGGGATCCCTAGCCATGCGGTAGGAGCTTCGGGACACTCTCAGGAAATCCCTTCCTTGGGGACTGGGGCCTCCGGACACCCACCTGTGCCCATTCTTCCTGCTCACAGGAAGCAGGCCTCAACCATTGTCTATTGTTCTGCAAGTCGACCGCATTGTCAGAGAAGAGGCCACACGCCACAGCGAGCAGGAGAAGGTGTCAGGCCTACAAACTTCCTCTGAAAAGTCCCTCTTTGCTGGGAAGTGATGCCAGCTTGTTTCTGTGTTTCCATGAGAGAACAAACAGAAACTCGCCCGGAAGAGTGTGGAGTGAGGTAATGTTATGACCAAGGCCCCACTTCTGTCCTGAAGAGAAGCCAGACCCCCCTATCCCTCTGCAGGATGGTCTCCTGGGTCCATGGGGGCTCAGCCGCCAGAGGAGGGCACCCCCTTTGTTACCAGCTCCCAGTCACCCAGGCATGAGGCCAGCTGGGGCCCACGCCTCTGAGGAAAATTGAGGAGTACCACTTTCAACGTCCAAGCCTGGAAACGGATCCACGACAGCATTCCACAAGGATCACAGAGACAGTGTGACCCATCCATCCCTCACCGCTCCTCCCTGTCCTGAGAGGCTGACATGATGTCAGTGACAGCTCCTGCCACACAACTCGGATGACAATGGCCCAACTCAGCATTTATCAGGTGCCATGCCTTAATGATTCAAACCCCAACAACCCTATTATTATCCCCATTTCACAGACGCAACAACAGAGGCTCCGAGCAATTAACCAAATCACCTGAAGTCACGTCCAAATTGGCAAAAGAACTAGGATTCGTGCCCAGGAGCCTGGCCTTCTGACCATAAAGTCACACCCCGTCTCGGGCAATGAAAGCAGCAGTGGGGCTGGGGATAGTCCATTAATGGGCCCGCACTAAATGAGGCAGGTCCACACAAGGGGTCTGCCTAGAGGTGGAGGGAAGCCCAAGTGGACTTCCCCAACAGTGAATTCACCCCTTTGCACAGAAACATATTGCATCCAAAAACTAGAAAAGCACTACGTTGGCTTTTGTTTTTAAATAATCTGATTATTTCTACCTAATTAACACAAAGGTTGCTTGGAAGTTGACTTTGCTAATGCCGTGTTTCCATCTGTTGCTTCGGAGTGGGCGGGAGAAAAACAACAAATAGAATTTCTCCATCTGGGAAGGCGCATGGGAGTGTGGGCGAGGCCGGTGAGCAGAACGGGGGCGGCGCTGGCACCTGTTACCTCTGCCTTGTTCTTTGCCACCTCGTAATACACCCCGCTGGTCCCAGAACCTGGTGGGCTTTAGAGAGGAGGACCCTCACTTGGGGGTCAGCACAAATGAGGGCACCTTGTCCCCTCTTCCTCATGTCCGCAGAAATTCAGCCAGATTTTATCCATCTCCCCAGGGAGCCCCGTTTCCTGCGAGGCGAGGCCACATCTAGGGTTTGGGACCTGGCTGAGGGAAGAGGGCAATCTGCTTTCTGAGGCTCAAACAGCCTCCCTGGCCCAAGCTGCTACCTGTGTGACAGAGCCCCATCTGAGAACATCCCTTGAGGCCATTTCATCTGACCTCTTCATGGAGGATAAAACTCGGACCCCCAGGAGTCATTGCTGGACCTACTTGCTGTGGAACCCAAGTCAAATGCATTTTCTCCCTACGCCGCAAGGGCAGCCTCTAAGAGCAGTAGAGGGTGAATTTGAAAGGCTCTGCCAGAGAGCAGCTGAAAGACCAAGGCCTAAGCCATCCCCCCTTCCCCTCACCTCCACTTCTGCCCATCCTGACTTGTCAGTTAGAAGTGCCAATCATGTGCCTGCTTGGACAGGGATAGACCCCTGACCCCCGAGAGTTCCGTAGCCTGGACGGTACAGGTGTGCTCTGTCCCAGGGATTCCAAGAGCTCGTGGTGCTCAGCTGTGGGGACATGAGAGCCACGGGATCACACGCCTGGGGAACGAGGCTGCCTTATTGGGGCACATGCTAAGTCAGTAAGCAGCCCCTGAAATATGGGAAATCCCAGCCCTGGCCCCTTATTTTCTGGTCCATGTTGAGTCCTCATGGAGCTTGTCTTGAGACGTCTGTTGTACCTGTGCAGGAAATTCCATTTGACTGATATGGGCTCTGATGAGGATTCCCTCCTGAGACCAGACCAGCCCCAGCCAAAATGGAACTCATTCCATCCTGGTGCATAAAAGCCCTCGGGGGAGCTCAATGTGGTGGGCAGAACAGAAAGGCGAGCTGAAGAAGGTATACATGATCCCTGTAGGTCAGAGTCACATCCCAAGCACGGCTGCTCTAGAGGAATCACCAACAAGAAGGTCTGGAGCACGGATGTTGTACCTAGACCCAGACTAGAGAGGAGACAGAAGTTTTGAGAAATGTCGGAATGAGAGCAGGGTGCCGCAGAAAGAAAGAAAAAGGCCGGCTCGGGTTTTGCAGGGTGCGGGTCCAATCTCTTGCAGCCTGTGAAGCTACACAGGGCCACAGGGTCAGCTTTCTGAACCACTTGTTGCTCTTACATTAAAACCTTCTGTGGCTCCCTAGTGCTAAAGCCCTACTTCTTCACTGAGGTATCCAGGCCCTGGCTTGAGTTTCCACCAGCCAACTCAACTCCTCCTTTCCCACCTGACACTAGCCACCCGCAGCAGCCTGAAGGTCCCTGAAGGTCCCTGAAGGTCTTTCACACCACAGCTCCAAAGAGATGGCACAAAGGCCACCCTTAGGTGACCTGGTCTAAAACTTTGCCTCTTGACTTACCACCACCCTTAATCCCTCAGTCAGACAACAGCTCGGCCTCCAGCCTCTTGCCAGCCTGTAGGGAGGGCTGTCCAGCCCCAGGTGAGAACCCCTTGTCCGGCCAGGATGAGAAGGCCTGCAGCTGGCTTAGCCAGCAGTTATGAACCCAGCTCCCAGACTGGTAAACTGGCGGGATGGGCCCTCAAAACCAGACCTACATAATAAAACACATCTCCCCAACCCTACCCCAAACCCCCGCAAAACTGGCCGAATCCAGGCCTCATGGGAAAGCGGCAGAAGAGGCCCTCTGGTTTCTCAACGAGCTGCCCGGCAAAAAACAGCCGTTGGGCCTCATTGGCTCCATCCCGAGCCACCCTCCCCGCCTCCGACCCCGCCACAGGATTAGAGATAGCAAGTTCCCTTGGCCGGCCCTGCGGCTTCACTATTTAAACTGCTTTACCTTTAAAAACAGACAAGTTAGGAGGGGAAGGAAAGCCCGTTGGACGGCAGCTGAGCACTTGGGAAGGGCTCTCCCAGGCACAACCAACCAGCATTGTTTCTAGAAGTAGGTTCCGACTGCTCAAGCCCACAGCAGCCACAAATAAACTTCCCCAAGACACTGGGCACAACTGTTTCGCCTCAGAATGTCCTCCTAGGAGAAGCCAGGGATGCCCTGTCTCCAGGTGGTCCCAAGGTCAGCTGGGGATGGGAGATAACCTCTCCATTTGGGGACCTAAAGAGGGAACCAAGGTGGCTCAGTTGGTGGGACAGGGACCACTTAGACCTGGCCTGAGCCGCCTCAGAGGCCGCCTTGAATTAAAGGCAGCTCAGAGGGACCAGCCAGTGGTTCTAGATGGGACCAGCAAAGCCCAGGGATTTGCTAGAGGATCCGGAATGCCTGGAAATATACATGCCTTTCCAGAGGAGGGATTCCTTACTTCCGTCACAGTGGAACCCAGCTACTCTGATGGGGGTTGAACCCAACGGCCTCAGTCAGCTCAGGCTGCCGTAAAAAGTACACAGATTGGGCAGGGCTTAAACAGCAGGAATTTATTTTGCACAATTCTGGAGCCTGGCAAATCCCACATCCAGAAGCCAGCCAACGTGGCTCCCTGGTGAGGGTCTCTCCCTGGCTTGATAACAACTGTCTTCTCACTATGTCCTCACGTGGTAGAAAGAGAAAGCTCTCGTCTCTCTTCCTTCTTCCTGTAAGGATGCTGGTTTCATCATGGAGTCCTGCTTACATGACCTCATTCAAACCTAAATACCTCCCAAAGGCCCACTTCCTGATATCATCCCATCGGAGCTTAGGGCTTCAATATATGCATTTGGGAGGACACACATGTTCAGTCCGTACCACCAGCTTTGGATCAAAATCCCTTCCCTGTTGCTTCACCTGTCCAGGAGCCTCAGCAAAGGCCTGCTCTATCCTGAGCCTCAATTCCCACACCTGCAAAACAAGGCTGTGATATCCGGCTCACAGAGGAGTTAACAGGACGAAGGAAACTCAAGAACAGAAAGCAGGAAGGATAGAGCCTAGCACATGAGGAGGGCCCCCAAAATTACAGGCTGGGAGGGGAGCACTTTGAGCATGCACACCTGATTCGCCAGGAGAAGTCCTGGGGTGCCGGCAGGGAGGGTAAGATGGGTAAAGGCTGCTGGTTTCCCCAAGAGGCAGCCGTGAGCCCCCGCTAGCCTAACAAAGAATAGTACAACAGGAGGGTAGGTGTTTCAGTCTGCCCTCCCAACTAGACATGGAGCTCCCTAGGACATGTCTGCACCTTTCTCTTTGGACCGTAGGATCCTATACAGATGATTGTTTATAGTTGGTAGTAGAAACATTGATAGTTAAGTACTTGGCGGGAGCTAGACCCTCAGCCAAAGGCATCCCATGCATCATCTCAATGGAACCTCAATATTCTCCCCATTTTGCAGATGGGCAAACTGAGCACAGAGTGGTTAAGGCAATTATTCAAGATTAGACGGCTATTAAGTGATGGGTAGAAATTCAAATCCAGGTCTTGTGATTCCCAAGAGGACCTCCAAGAGGAGTGTCCACTGTTGGCCTCCACTCAACCATCAGCTGAACGCATATGGTTCTTCTGCTTTACCTCTTTTATTTTGGTCCTGCTCTATCTTTCCCCTCAACAGCCCGAGCTACGAATGACAACCTCTTCTAAACTGCCTGGTAATGTCCCTGGTGGGCCTGCACCTGGCTCACACCTGCCCAGGCCAACTGTGAGCATCTTTTCCCATGTCCCTGTTGAATGGCATATAATGAGGTCAGGTCGGTAACTTGAACTAGGCCACGGAGGGAATAATGACACCATGGAAAAGGGGCAAATGCTATAAGTCATTTTTATTTCCAGAAAGCTGCTGTTAAATGTTTGACACACCAATGGCCTCACAGCCACTACACATGTGGTCGAGCTCTGGCCTCTCACTCAAGAGCAGACTCAAACCTGAAGACCCCTGTCTGTCTGATCAGGTTTGGAGTTCCAAAGCCCAACAGCAAAAACTGGAGATCAAAGAGGCCCATGCACCACGGCTGCTCAGGGTGCCCTTGGCCATGAAGGGGAGTGAACAGGCACTAATAGTAGCTGACTTGTTTCAGTCCACCCAAGGCCCCTCTCTTGGCTAAAAAACTGTCCTGCCCTGAACTACCTATGCTACACGGCCAACCACTGCCCGGCCGCCTGCATAGGACTCCTAGAACTCAAACCATGTTCACAGGGATCAACTCTGGGTATGGACACGAAACCCAAGCAAAGCTGGTCAGCATGCTTTAATGAAGACTGATACACGGGTGTTGTTGGGACAGGGTGGGGGGGTCTTTGCTTGGGAGATGGGGGCAAATCTTAAGGAACATACAGCAGCAGGCCATCTTCCCATGATGGGGAAAGAGATAAGCTACTGCAGCAAAGAAAGAGGCCAACTGTCAGAGAGAAGCAGCACCCGTATAGAGCTTTGGAAGTGGGGAGACAGGAAACAGAAACAACCACTAGATGACAGAACGTGAACCCCATCTGGGACTCAGCTTCCCAGACACGTGTGCCAACAAATTTCCTGGGGTGGACTAGTTGGTTGGTTGTTGGTTGGTTTGTTTTGCTTAAGCTAGTTGGAGTTGAGCTTCTATCACTTGTAACACGAAGAGATGGACCCAACCTCAGTCACTGTGTGAAAATTCAGAAGATCCAAGCTGCACCAGGACACAGAAACAAGCTGAAAGCACCAATGGAGAGCACTTGACATGGCCTACAAACAGGTGAGTTTGGTTTTAAAAATAATAATAATAAATAAGAGCCTCCCAGAGTATGTCCCATTTGAGAAAAGCAATGCTGTGAGTCTCTTTCCAATGAGCTGCCCACCATCTCTCCCAGAATGAGTATTAGGAACAAAGAAAAGACCTACAATTAGTAATCAATGAGGTTTTAATACTTGGGAGAAGAAGGGGTAGAAGAAGGGGTAGAGAAATGAAGATTGGAGAAGAAATGCTGAGAGCATGATGGAAAAGACAACTTCCTCTTTGGCCAAGGGCTCAGACTTTTAGGCCAGAAAAGTGTAAGAATCACCTATTCCTGTTTCCCAAACTGATGGATCTATAGAACAGTATCTAGGAGATGCCAAGAGATGGTCCACAAAAATAAAACAACCTCAACAAGCTCAGATAACTTTGGAATACCGGATTTATACAGTGAAAAAGAATATTTTATTCCTCTGCAGGACTTGTCAGAGACTTTGATATAAGAATGTGCTTTGGGAATACCCAAAAAGATATAGGAAGCAGTATTTCCCAAATACCTGACCACAGAACCCTAATTCTCAGGTATGCTTATTAACACTCCCTGCAGTGCTGTGCCATGGAACATTTATAAAATGTATGTCTACTCAAAATTCTGTATTTACAGATGAAGAAAGCAATGCTCAGGAAAATGCAGTTACTTGTTAAAGGTCACGAAGCAAGCAGATCAGTTGTATAGCTTGAGTAAGAGCCCTGGTTCCTTGACTCCCTGTCCAGAGTTCCTTGGAAGCTCCATCTCATTATAATGACTCCAAAAGAATTTAAATCAGGCATTTCTTGGTCATTTCCTGAAGCTAAGGCAAAGTAACATTAAAACATTAAAACGAAAGGTTAAGACACTCATATATAATCTTCAGATGGTACAGAACCCAATTTGGCTCTGACTTCACAAATTCACACCTTGGTTGCTGGCAGGAATACAACTCATGCTTCCGAATTCCAACAGACAACTTCAGCCCTACTTCCTGGTGGGCCTGATCAGCTGCCAAGCGTCTCCGTGTGTGAGAGGGAGTATCAGTCACACACATGTTTGACAACACAAACTAGGTATAGTACAAATGTGAGAGTGAGTTACAGAATTAAAGTGAGCTTCTGAGAATAAAATGTAAATATTTTAAAGGTAGCCTCAGAACAGAATTCATACCAACATATCACTGGGTCAGGTTTAACTTCATTGCCTACAATGACGGTATTCCCAATTTTTGAAGCAGACAGCAAAAAAAGATTTTAAAAGATTCATACTCAGAATCATAAAGATTCTGGGGTGCCTGGGTGGCTCAGATGGTTAAGCATCTGCCTTCAACTCAGGTCACAATCCCAGGGTCCTAGGATCGAGTCCCAGCATCGGGTTCTCTGCTCGGTGGGGAGCCTGCTTTCTCCTCTCCCACTGCCTCTGCTGCTCCCCTTGCTTGTTCTCTCTCTCTCTGTCAAATAAATTACATTTTTAAAAAAATCACAAAGATTCTGAATCAGGTCTTAATTAGCTTTCAAAAAGAATGTTGCATTACGTTGTATGTTCAAGAGAAGAAGCCAATGCTCCTTCTAGGCCCATGTTCTAGAACTCTGCTGCCCCATAGAATAGCCACCAGCCACTATATGAATTAATTAAATTTAATGAATTAAGTAAGCTTAATGGACTAATTAATTCATTAAATTTAATTAACTTAATTGGTTAAATTTAACTAAAATTAATTAATCAAAATTTAACTAAATGAAAAGTTCCGTTCCTCAGTAGGACTAGCTACATTTCAATAGCCACACAGAGCTAGCAGCTAGTATAGTACTGAAGAGACATAGAGAACATTTCCATCAGTGCAAGAGGTTCTATCTGACAGGGGATCCAAACTCTCTGACATATATCTCCCTGGTCACAGTCAGACCAGGCCACCTCACCCTAGGGCAGCCAAAGGACAGCTGGAGTCTCCATGGCATTACCTACATGGAGGACTTTGCCCAATGGAAAGGCAGGGACTAACTCACCAACCAAGCTCTCTCTTTGGGGAGGGCGAGCTCCACAGACTTAGTTGTTAGTGGGAACCTGAGACACACAACAGCAGAAGTTATGAAGCGGAGAAGGAAGTCTTGAGTGGACAGTCATGTTGAAAGAGGGAGCGTGGGGAGCAGGCCTGGCTCTTTGGGTGGGAGAGAACTCAGGCTCTCTACTGTTTCTCAGAGTTCCCAGTGGGATGGAGAGCGAGCTGCCCAAAATGGTGACTTGCTTGATGACATGCCCTTTACTGGCTTGCTTCCTTCCTTTTCCTCATTCCTCCACTCCCCTGGTGTTTCCTGGGACCACCCCCCAAATAAACCACTTACACTCCAATCACTGCCTCGGAGTCTACCTCCGGGGGAGCCCAAACTAAAACAGATAAGGTAAGCAGAGTGAGCCCTTGTTCCTCGCCACCTAAAGGCAAGCACACACTGGCTCTGATCAGTTTGGGAGACTAGAACATAATAAAACATAATCAATGTTCATATATCACCAGTGGAAATGCAAAATGCTACCGCTCTTTGGGAAACACCTTGGGAGTTTCTTATAAACATACACTCACCATATGACCCAGCAATCCCCCTCCTAGATATTTACCCAAGGGAAATAAAAACTTCTGTTCACACAAAAAGCTGTTCATGGATGTTTATAGTGGCTTTATTCATAATCGCCAAAAATTGGAAACAAACCAAATGTCCTTCAACTGGGGAACAGATAAACAAACAATGGAATAATACTCAGAAATATAAGGGAACCGATACACAGACCAACACAGACAACTCTGAATGCCTTACGCCAAGTGAGAGAAGACAGACTTGGAAGGCTACATTCCGTGTGATTCTATTAAATGACATTCTTTTTTTTTTTTTAAGATTTTATTTATTTATTTGAGAGAGAGGCAGCGAGAGAGCATGAGCGAGGAGAAGGTCAGAGGGAGAAGCAGACTCCCCGTGGAGCGGGGAGCCCGATGCGGGACTTGATCCCGGGTCTCCGGGATCATGACCTGAGCCGAAGGCAGTCATCCAACCAACTGAGCCACCCAGGCGTCCCTCCATTAAATGACATTCTTATAAAGACAAGACATAGGGGCAGAAAACAAGTCAATATTGGCCAGGGGCTGGAGGTTGGGAAGGAGGTGACCAGAAAGGAGTTGGGGGAGTTTCAGTGGGTAAGAAAAAATGTTCTTGATTGTGGGAGCAGTTACATGACTGCTTACCTTGGCTCGAATGTGCAGAATCGTGCACTTTGATAGGGCAAATTCTATGGTATATAAATTACATTTGAATGAAATCAGTGAGGAAAATGAGAGCCAATGAAGGGGATACTCTCCCCAGGGGCCCCAGACATGCTCTGGGACTGACTGTGCCACAGCCCGTCTTCCAGGAGGCCCAGGCAGCATGTAAATCAAGACACACGTAAGTCGGTCAGACAGCCCACCCTGTCCACAGCAGCCTTTCCAGTGGACTCGGCCGTTTGAGATGTGCCATCCTCCTACCAGTGATGCAGAGGAGTTCTATCAGCTCTGGGGAGCTGGGGCAGAGGAGGTTCTCCTTCCCATTTCAGAATCACTGCCTTAGCTTCTCCTTCAGGCCTCTTGGACAATGTGTCCAATATAACCAGCCTACCAAGTGGAGAATGTTGACCGAAGTTTCCATTAGAGAAATGAGAATCAACTTCCAAACAGGCACCGGAGAGCCCAGTGAGACAGCAGCGCTGTGATCGGAGTGATTCCAAGTTCAGTTTCATCTTCCTATAAAACAGGCCATTTGGCCAAGATGACCTTCAGAGTCCCTTCCCCTGACCCCAAACTGAAACACTGTACAATTCTGAAAGCATTTTTCAAAGGCACTTAGAATTAAGAGAGTGTCATTGAAAGGGGACGGTCACCAGCCCAGCAGGCTCATGTGTGGCTCATGCTCTCCAGCTGGGCTTTGGTTTGGTCTAAAGGCAAGAGCCAGAGGAATCACGCAAGCCCGCTGACAAAGGCGTAATATTTTCCATTAGGTGTCACAGCATTCATCCTGTGTTTTCTCCTTTTCCCCAAGGGACTCCCAGAAATGGTCCATGCGAGCGTCTGAAAATGTGTGCCCTGTGAAAAAGCACGCATACCACACAGGCTCACATCCCTGGGGCAAAGAACCACCAAGAACCAGAATGCAAAACACCCTCTGGGCCCTCCTCCCCCAGGCAAAGCTCCAGAAGTTGTATCTGGGAGATGCTGCATTTTTCTAGAATTGTGTCATTATTCATAGAGGAGTTCACTCTCAGGTCTCACATCCAGCCTGGAGCTGGGCTGGGCTGCCTAGAGCCACAGCGAAGAGAGAACTGGCCACTCACACCATTTTTCTGGTGAGCTCTGACCTCCAGATGAGCTGGGTGTGTGCCAGGGCTGGAGCCCAGGCAGCCAGTCCAGCTTGGAGAGGCCATGCCTTCTGCCCTCTGGACACAACAGGGAACAGGTCTGTGAGGGGCTTCAACTCAGTCAACTGAGCACACATGGTAGACAGGCTGCGCTGCGAACTCCAAGCTTCTGATTAAAAGGGTGACAAGGGGGCAGGCTTGTCCTTCTTCTCCATAGGCCTGCCGGGGGCCCAGTTCAGGGGGCTCAGGAGACCAATGAGCCTGGAGAAGTAGACATCAGTGACTTGAGGTGACTTATTTTCTGAAGCAATGCTGAATCGGTGCTAGTTCACGGCAGCTCCAATCAACACCCCCCCACCCCCCGCCCGGCCCCGTGCTTTTCCTTGGAATCTAGGGATTCCACCAAGGGCCATATGAAATCTCTCTACAGCTGAGGTCTCCTATGAAGCTGAGAGGGCCCTGGGTGCTGGGGACACCACAGTGCCATCCCTGGGCTGTCACCCCAAGGCACTGCTAGGCTCAGAGCTCCCTCCCCGGAGGTTGGGACAACAAGGGTTTGTGGCCAGCCTGCAGTAACGACAGCCAGAGTCAAGGAAAGGCCGGCCAACATCCCCTACTCAGCATGGGGCAGGGCCTCTGCAGTCTACACTGACCTTGACCCTTGCCCTTCATTGTTGGTCATGTTCCCTAAGGACTTCTGGCCTTAGGGACACTTTACTTACTGGCCCCAGGGGAGGAGGATGACTTGCCTGATAAATAAATCTGGGTAAGTTCCAAGGTTCAAACCTTCAATCAGTTTTTTCAGGGAAGAGATATGCTATTTACTGGGGTCTCTACGACCCCCATAAACATAAGGTAAAACCCACCAAAGGACTCCCAAGCCCCTTATAGACACCCCCCTAATTAGGAACTCTCAACTAAAAGCAAATTCTTTTTTTTTTTTTAGTTTTTTTTTAAATTTTTTAATTTTTTTATAAACATATAATGTATTTTTATCCCCAGGGGTACATGTCTGTGAATCGCCAGGTTTACACACTTCACAGCACTAACCATAGCACATACCCTCCCCAATGTCCATTACCCCACCCCCCTCTCCTGACCCCCCTCCCCCCAGCAACCCTCAGTTTGTTTTGTGAGATTAAGAGTCACTTATGGTTTGTCTCCCTCCCGATCCCA